>OVBN01000184.1:12500-14270 GCA_900406565.1 Turritis glabra | reverse complement strand
CACGAGGTGCGCCGCCCATGGGAGACAACGTCACCTCGCTTTCCTCGGGACAGCCTAGGCGGATCCATGCTTTCCATCGAAGCACGCCCATCCGACCTAGGCAACAAGGGTTCACATTTCGTTCATTACCCTTGGCCGGCTGACGAACAACCGGACTCCCATCAAGAGATGGTTGCCAAGGAACAGATGCGGCAAAGGGTACGATAAAACTAGGAAAATCGCAAAGGACTCGTAAGAGTGCAGTAGCTATTCTTTGTTTGATCGATCCTTCACCGTTTCCGAACCTAGCCACGAGGTGCGCCGCCCATGGGAGACAACCGTCACCTCGCTTTCCTCGGGACAGCCTAGGCGGATCCATGCTTTCCATCGAAGCACGCCCATCCGACCTTGGCGAGGGTGAAGCGATGCTCATGGGAACATCTCGGTATGTAATGCGCACTCGATGCGCTCTCTGTATATACCGCCACCCACTCGGCCTCGGAGAATCCATGCCCGCCCATGCGTGACACGCCCATTCTCCTCGGCCACTCACCATCTTTCGTCGAAGATTGCTTAAAAAATCCAAAAAGGCAACAAAAACCGACCGCCGGAAAAGTCGCCGGAAAATTTTTCCGGTGACGGAACCGGCGGTCGGTCGGTCGGACATCCCCCGGGTGTATATCCATTCCATTCCCTCGATCGCTACCCACGTCCGGAACCGAGTAGGGGGGTACCCTCGGTCTGCCCAGACATCCACCAACACCCACCCCCCTATATAGGTTTATGGCCTTTTTTCGACCCGGCACCAGGAGACATTGATGTGTCTGAGGAGTCACTGGTGCCAAAAAAAAAAAAATACTCGGTATTTTTTTCTGATTTTTTGCAGGCATCATAAGGATGATGAAAGCTATTTTCTGGTAAAGTTTCAGAATTTTTGGGGCAGTGGAACTATTTCTTTTGATATTTACCAAAATCGGATGATCATGGCTTAGTCGGGGATCCGTGGACACTTTTGATCCCAAATATACATCCTGAACCCTTTATTGATGTATTTTAAGAGTTTCGGTCGGAAAACATCCCATGCCAATCGACGATTTTCGAAAGTTGGGTCGAGACTTATGTTTTCCCGATAGCCGGTACGTTAATCTGTCGACCGGGTAAGATTTTTCACGTCCGGATCGAGTTTTTCTCGGACTTTCTCGTCCGGATGAGATTTTCCTCGGACATTCGCACGCCCGGTTTCGATTTTACCGACGATTCACGTCCGGATGAGATTTTTCTCGGACATTCGAACTGCCGGTTTCGATTTTACCGACGATTCACGTCCGGATGCGGATTTTTCTCGGACATTCACGTCCGGATGAGATTTTTCTCGGACATTCGCACGTCCGGTTTCGATTTTACCGACGATTCACGTCCGGATGAGATTTTTCTCGGACATTCGCACGTCCGGTTTTGATTTTACCGACGATTCACGTCCGGATGCGGATTTTACTCGGACTTTCACGTCCGGATGAGATTTTTCTCGGACATTCGCACGTCCGGTTTTCGATTTTACCGACGATTCACGTCCGGATGCGGATTTTTCTCGGACTTTCACGTCCGGATGAGATTTTTCTCGGACATTCGAACTGCCGGTTTCGATTTTACCGACGATTCACGTCCGGATGAGATTTTTCTCGGACATTCGAACTGCCGGTTTCGATTTTACCGACGATTCACGTCCGGATGAGATTTTTCTCGGACATTCGAACTGCCGGTTTCGATTTTACCGACGATTCACGTCCGGAT
>OVBN01000182.1:0-61473 GCA_900406565.1 Turritis glabra | reverse complement strand
CCATTCAATCAAACCATCAAACCCTTATGAGAAACCCTAAATCTAACAGGTGAATTACTCAGACATAATCAAAGTAAAAACACAAGAGATAAAGAAAGATATCATCATTAAGAGTAAGGAGAAGAAGTAACAGGGGTTCAAAATCAGAACTGCAGAAGAACAAGTTACAGAAAGATCTCCCCAATGCTCTATTCTCAAAAACCTAAAACAATAGCTAGCTCTCCCCTTATTCTAAAACATAAAAACGATATATATACAGCTAAGGACGTGCTGGGCTTCGAACTTCAAGTTGTAGTCTGTTCTCACGATGAGTGTCGATCGACACTGGTAAGTGGTGTCGATCGACACCTGCTTCGATTCTGGACAGTGTTGACTGCAAATCTTCTTAAGTCTTCAAATCTTCAATCAAGCTCCAAAATACACCGAATTCCATAGTTTTACTCCAAGTAAGGTCCAAGCATTACCTAACCTGTAAACATACCAAAACACTACGAAAACACTAAAAAGACTCTAAAACAAGACTAATATCATGGTTAAAAACCAAAAAAACCATGATATATCAGTCACGCCATTGATTTTCGTTGATACTTTCTGGTATACGCCGCCGCACCAGAGTGGGTGACCATCGGAGACTCTGACGTTAAATGGTTCAGTTCTCATAATTCTTAGATTCAATCGATTCACCGCTTTATCACTGATGAAGTTGTGTGTCGAGCCGCTGTCAACTAAGGTGAACAATTGTTGTCGATTAATCTCAGTGTGAATGCGAATTGTTTTTGGCGAATCCCAGCCAGTGAGAGCCTGCAAGGTGATCTCTGTTTCCTCTGTCTCCGGTTTGGTTTCTATCTCATCTTCTTCGTCGTCTTCCCCCTCCATGAGTAACAGTTGTGGTTTGCGGCATTTGTGTCTAGGTGGGTAACGCTCATCGCAACTGAAGCACAACCCAAGACTCTGTTTTCTACGTAACTCTTCCCATGATAACTTTTTTAGTGTTTGATTCGAAATTTCTCGATTGCGTGTCTCTGTTACAGGACTTACAGAAGGTGACTTCGAAAAAGACATAGGCCGACGGTAATCCTTTCGTTGTCGTTGCAGCTGCCCATCTCGCAGTCTCGCGTAATTGATCACTTCCCGTAAGGATTTCGGCTGAAACATTCAGATCCCTTCAGAGATGGAGGGATGAAGGCCTCCCAGAAAAGCTCCCACTAAGGCCTCCTATGACCACCCATAAACCATACTCTGTAATTTCTCAAATTCTTCTTGGTAGTCGGTTAACGAACCAGTCTGTCGCAATTGCATCAGTGCCTCATAAAAGTTCTCACCCTCATGTGGTCCAAACCTGACCCATAGTTCCGCCTCGAACACTTCCCAGTTGATTGGAATACGGTCATTGCGTAGCGCTTTGGCCGTCGCTTGCCACCATCTGTTTGCTACCCCATCAAGATGAAATGAAGTAAAACGTAAGAGTTGATCCGGTGGGACCTCTTGGTAGTCAAAATACTGAGTTACTTTGCTCACCCATTCAGTCGGATCACCTCCTTGAAAACGTGGAAATTCAAGCTTCACATGACGGTTTGGTGCAGCGTTGTCTGTGGTTGCCGTTGCAGCAAACGGGTTATCATAATCTCCTCGATATCCATGCACTGGTGGTTGATTTCCCTCTGTTCGTCGGCTCCCTCGCGAAGCCGTTTGTCCACTTTTGTCACGTTACTCATAGCCTCTAGTAAACGTGTCTGAGATTGCTCCATTCTCTAAAACTTATCATCGAAGTCTCCCTTCAAATCCACCATGGCTATATTCAGCTTTTGCATCTCATCCCCCATCATTCCCTGACTCGTCTCCAATTCCGCCACTTGTTCCTTAATGGTAGCCATCGGCTCAACGGAAATCTCTGGAGACACGATATGCTTCCCTTTTCGTTTGGATTGCTTGAGAGCAATGATGTGTGCGTTAAAAAAAAAAGGTAGCTCTGATACCAAATAATGGTTCCTCTTCAAAGCCAAAGAGAATTTACTCAAAGAACAAACTAAGATCGATAGTTTTGGGTAGTTAAGACTACCTCTTTTTGTGGTTTTCATTGATATATATATGCGAAATACAAGCAGAAGAGTTGATGGAACAACATGACTCCTCAACATTTTAGTAATGGAAATGGGAGATTGGTTCCTTAATGATAGGAAGATCAAGTCTCTTATTAACAACTGAAACAATAACGTAAATAAAAGAAAAGAACACGTGCAGCTAATTCTGGTATTTGCGATTTAGAATCCTCCTCTGATCAGATGTTCGCTGGTTTGGTTCACCAACTGGTCTTGTGATCTCATCACCTGAGTTACTGTCTATGCTCACCACAACATCTGATTTTCCACTACCAACACAACCCACATTTGTAGTGCACACTAGTAGAGATGATGACAAATCACCATCTAATGATTCGATGATTTCTGCCAATGAGATAACAGAGTCTGTGATCCTAGGACGTTGAGCAACAATGTGTGATAGAAACTGTAGAATTGGTCCAAAGGATCAAATTTTCTAATGTTGACATCTTCAACTTACATTATTTTCTTAGATGATTTCATTATGTAAAAAGACCAAATTACATCCAAACTTAATCAAAAAGGCATGTTCAAAGAATGTGAGAAGAGTGTGATCCTGATTCTGCTTGCAAGTGAAGGTGAAGCTTGTCCTTGATAGGTAAGAGAAGAGGTTCCTGTTGATATCATCTGTTTTTAGTATTTTATAGCTTTATTTCAATTAGTTTTCATGAATTTTGTCTCATTTAGGACTTGTTTACTATGCATTTGCATTTTATTTGTTTGTTTAGGTTCATGGAGTGAATCTTGGCTTTTTGGAGACATTTGGAGCTTAAGGAAGATATTAACAAGTAAAAGAGCAATAAGAGATCAAGGTATGAGAAAGAGAGTGCAAATGGAAGAGAAGTGAAGTAAAAGGGGAAGAGATGGGCATGCGATCAAGCCAACTGAAGAAATGATGATCCAGAATCCATCTAAAGTGCCTGAAAGATCACGTCATATGAAGAATTTTTCTTGTGATTTAGCTTTGGATCCCTTCTTTATAGTTGTAGAGAATTGAATTATCTTTCCAATGGTCATACAATCAGGGAAATCCGAGCTATGAGTCAAAAGTTATGATCCGATCGGTATGCAACCGATCGAAGCAACCGAGTGGCCAAATCATGTTTTAATGATCGACATATATGAGGTCTTTCCGTGAGACGAGGCTGAACAAGGTCGTGGTGCTGGTCCAGTGAGAGTGCTTACACACATCACACGTGGTGATATGACAATGTATAAAGACCAAAAATTCTACAATGGAATTGCATTCAAGGAGTGTGTCACCCACTATGCCCTACAAACATGTTACAATCTAAAGCAATACAGGTACGATAGATATAGAATTGGGTCTAAATGTGTTCGTGCTAAGGGGAAATATGAGTAACAAGTGTATGCTTCATCTCTTCAAATGATTCGATGTGGAGGATTACCGGTGACAAGGATAAGCATATTTTTGTCGCTAATGGAGTGTGTGCAAAAAGTTGAGTAACAACCATATTATACTCTTAAGTGTGGGGGACATAAGGAGAACCCTCCATTATTTTTTTTTATTTCCCCTTGTTCTTTTTTGGAAGAACAAGTTTATCTCTTTGTGCAAAACCTTATATATTGAAGAAGATTTCCATTTCTTACTTTTAATTCCTTTGTTCTATGCTTATGGATGCTTGTATGGTTTTAGATTTTGCTTTAAACATGTGTGAGTAATTTTATATTGGGTATAAGGGTCTAAGTAGGGGAATTATAATTTTGATTGTTAGATTGTTTGATTGAAGCTTTCTTATGCTTTACTTCTTCATTTCATACAATCTTAATGCTAGTATTGGCTTAGCTACCCATTTCTAGATCATAGGGATCTTCATGCACCAAAAGTGATTGTTGAAGAACCTTGATCAATGTGTTTATGAGCAATATGCTCCTAGCCAACGACAGTTGATGTTAGGAAGTATTGTGAACTCAATGAACTTGTTCGGTAATGCTAATTTGGTTAGGAAAATTCAAACGACAGTTTAGTTTTCGAGTAATCGGGTTTAGGGGCTAATGCCAAGAAAGTGGGTTAGACCACCTTGCGTTCATGTTCTAGAACGGTTCTATAATTATTAAGCTTCGTACATTTCGGTTTTATCACTAGTCTTTTATTCCCTGAAATACCCTAATGCCCAATTTCTTTTATAGCTTATTTCTTGTTAGTCTTTTGCATTTTGCTTTGTTATGACTTATTGTTAGTCTTGATAGTCTTTATTGTTAGTTTTTTTTGTCTTGTTAGTTTTTATTTACAAGTGACGTTCAAAACGAAAACCATTCGCTTTAGTTAAGAACGATTCCCGTAAATCTTTAGTGTACCATTGGTCCTTGGGGTTCGACCCTTAAGTGCTTCAACGACATACCATTCAATTGTGGTATTTCACTCTAAGGTTGTAATTGAGTGAACATCAATTTGGCACCGTTGCCGGGGATTAATTGCGCTACCTAAAGATTTAAGAAAAGTTGTTAGACTAAAGCATTTGTATATAAAGTTATTAACTATCTTTCTTTATATTTTTGGTGTGTAAGGTGTATATATGGCACCTACCTTGATAGAGATATTAACCATGGAACACAAGGATTGGACACAAGAAGAAGAGGATGAGCCATATGTGGAGCCACCATTTTATGAGAGTGTTCTTACACCGGAACAAAAAGTGAAGTTGGATGAGCTTTACATGGAAAATCCAACATTGACAAGGATTGACTTAGCGGTTTTGATCCGTTTGAATCTCTTAGCATGGCAAGCAGCATATGAAGGAAGGGACCTCACATCCTATGAGATTAGAGAAGCCGAAGAGCTTGAAAAGGTAATCTATTGGATTCAACCAAGCCAACTAGAAGGTACTTGCGATTCAACCTTTGAAATTCATGATTTTGAGGATTTCCACATGCCTTGCATTGAAGATGTAACTTCTAGTTTGCATACTCCCATGCTCATCGATGAATGCTATGATTTGATATGTGAGTCTCAACGTCTAGATATTTTAAGGGCAGAAAAACTTGCTAGAGATTACCATGAAATATATTTTGATATTGAATATCATTGTGCTTTGAATGTTCATGATTTCGAGTTTAAGTTTTTAATGCCTAAAGTATCTAGATCTCTTCTTGAAGAATCATACCTAGGGATTGTGTTTGATATTGATAAAATTTTGCATGAGATTGAGGACCCTAAGGTTGATAGTATGGATGGAAATGTTGTGTTATATGAGATTAATGGTAATGAAGTTAATTATTTTGTTAAAACCTTGCTTAAACCTGAAATTGACTTTATTTTTCCTCCAAATGCATTTGTTTCTCAAGAACATCCAACCATCAAGGAATATATCAAAGTACATGCTACATTCGTAGTAATTTCCCTTGATGTGAATTTTATCTCTATACCGTGGAAAATTGTGTGTTGCTTTGCACATCTTGTTTTATGCGGTAATAGGAGAAGGAAAAAAGTTCCATTGGCTCAACTTTTTGATTCGTATGACTAATATTTTGTGTTGGGAGGTCAAGCTATAGACCTTAAACAAGCGCTTTGTGGGAGGCAACCCACCAGGTACTTCTGTCATTACTTGTGTGTTTTTATTTCGGTGTGTTTTGATTTTAAATTTGTGAGTGTGTGTTTGTGTGTTTGTGTTTTTGTGTGGAACGATCGATACAACTCTTGGATCGATCGATCTAAGGCTTTAACGTTTGATTTTGGTTTCGTTTCTCAGAGTGATCGATTGATCCAAAGCTTCAAGTGATCGATCCAGAAATAATTTTGCAAACCTGTGAGAAACCGATCGATCGATCCAAGGACGAGATCGATCGATCCAAACCATTGCAACGAACTTGAGGGAGACAGATCGATCGATCCATACATGGGATCGATCGATCCAAAAATTGAGGCAAAACATGACATGAAGCTATTGATCAATCCAACCACCAAAATGATCGGTCCAAGGTTAGTTCTCTCCTCTTAGTTTGATTTCTTTTTTCTTATGTTATATACCATTTCTGTTTATTAGACTACTCTTTTGGCATTTGTCTTCACACCGAAACGGTGTGATGTAAGTCTGGGGGAGGATGTCTTTTGTGTACTAATTTGGTTTACATTTTGCGTGGTGTGTTTATTTATGGTTTATGTTTTTATCGAGTCTTTCATCGAGTCAAAAACCTTATTTTCTTTTCATTGAGTCAAAAACTTGGTGTTGTATTTGAGAACTAAGTTTTTCCGTTGGAATTTCACCATGCCTATGTTATTTTACCTTAGAACTATTTTACATCGTATAAGAATGATCTGGAATCACCGAAAAATTCATGGTTAGATCATTATATTAAAATCTATGTCACTTGAACTTAATTTTTTTCACTCGAACTTAACTTGACCTTAATTATATCTCACTTAGGGGGTTGGAAATCATGTAATGGATCATACATTCAGAGTTCTCTTCGTATCATTTTATATCACTCTCTGTTAACTCTGAATGGCTAGACTCAAATATTTTTAGTCTAGTACCACACCTCTCACCCAATCTATGATTCAAACCACAAGTCTAGTACCACACCTCTCAACCAATCTATGATTCAAACCACATGCATTCTTAATATATGATCATCATGGGCATTCATGTGTAAAAACTACGGAGTATATAGACCGACATAGCTTTCCTTTCGTTAGGATTGTGTTGGGTAGTTTTTATGGGATGTTATCATGAGATATTGAGCCTAAATGGCTAAGTGGTTGAATTCATGTGTTTTATTTGGAATTATAAGTTTGAATCTTATTGATGCAGTTCTAAAAATCGGAAAACCGATTTTTCCTATCTAAATAAATAAAAAAAAAAGAGAAAACAATAACGAAAAGAAACAAAAAGAAAAAAAAAATTCGTTAACAAAAACAAGGAATCCGGAAAACGTTTAGACGTTGTTAGTCTTCTTTTATTTGTATCAAAAAAACTTGTAGTGTTATTTGGGGAATCGAAATGGTTAGATGATCTAAGCGAAAGGGAAGTTATGTACCTCAAATTTGTCTGTGTCTCACTGTGATTTTGCATAATGATTTGCATCCGTTTGTATTGTTGGAAACCAGAAACACTGTGAGTCACCATAGATCGCCACCAAACCTAGACCATAACGTGTTCAATATCCCCTTTGTGAGAGTGCACACATCTTTAATGAATGTTAAAAAGTTAAGTTCTATGTCTCTTACAGAGTATTGTGATTTAGAGATTTGATATTTGCTGTTCTAACCATGGCGAAGTATATTGTAGTACGATTTGATCTAAACTTCGTATTAAGTGGTTAGTATGAATATGGTTCTTGGCAAGATCCCGAAAAGCTTGTAGTTCTCGTGTTTTTGTAAATTTGCGTTTTTCAAACCTCTTTTCTTGGTTTAGATTTTTGTTTTGCTTGAAGACAAGCAAAGATCTAAGTCCGGGGGAGTTGATATGTTGTGTTTTTACACGTTTTTGTACATTGTTTTCATTTCGTTTTTATTTTGTTAGTCTTGTTTTTATCCTTCTTTGTGTCTTTTTGGTTGTGTTTTGAGTTTGTAGAGGATTTAGAGTGCTTTGGAATAAAACGAGCTGTTTTGGCCAAAAATACACATTTGCGACGCAGGATCATAAACAACCGTCATATGTTTCGCCACAAATGGAGGACTTTCACCGTTGGATCTTCCTAAGATTTTGACACAACCTAACTACAGATGTTAGCTTTCATTTACAAATGATTTAAAGACAATCCAACGGCGCATTGAAGAGATAAACCCGATTGAGTGAAGACAGGTCATTCTGGCGAGCGGTTGAAGCTGATGTAGAAATGTGGTATATGGATCGATCGATCCAAATCCACATCGATCAATCCACTATGACGAGCCAATACCAAACGATCGGTCGAGCCACGGATCGACCAAACTAAACTGGATCGATCGATCCACCCTTTTGACAGCGAGAAACAGTGTTTTCACCTGTTTTTAGTGTGCAAAAAGTTGTGTAACAACCATATTATACTCTTAAGTGTGGGGGACAAAAGGAGAACCCTCCATTATTGTTTTCTTTCCCTTGTTCTTCCCTTGTTCTTTCTTTGGAAGAACAAGTTTAATCTCTTTGTGCAAAACCTTATATATTGAAGAAGATTTCCTTTTCTTACTTTTAATTCCTTTGTTCTATGCTTATGGATGCTTGTATGGTTTTAGATTTTGCTTTAAACATGTGTGAGTAGTTTTATATTGGGTATAAGGGTCTAAGTAGGGGAATTTAGGATTTGATGGTTAGATTGTTTGATTGAAGCTTTCTTATGCTTTACTTCTTCATTTCATACAATCTTAATGCTAGTATTGGCTTAGCTACCCATTTCTAGATCATAGGGATCTTCATGCACCAAAAGTGATTGTTGAAGAACCTTGATCAATGTGTTTATGAGCAATATGCTAGCCAACGACAGTTGATGTTAGGAAGTATTGTGAACTCAATGAACTTGTTCGGTAATGCTAATTTGGTTAGGAGAATTCAAATGACAGTTTAGTTTTCGAGTAATCGGGTTTAGGGGCTAATGCCAAGAAAGTGGGTTAGACCACCTTGCGTTTATGTTCTAGAACGGTTCTATAATTATTAAGCTTCGTACATTTCGGTTTTATCACTAGTCTTTTATTCCCTGAAATACCCTAATGCCCAATGTCTTTTAAAGCTTATTTCTTGTTAGTCTTTTGCATTTTGCTTTGTTATGACTTATTGTTAGTCTTGATAGTCTTTATTGTTAGGTTTTTTTTGTCTTGTTAGTTTTTATTTACAAGTGACGTTCAAAACGAAAACCATTCGCTTTAGTTAAGAACGATTCCCGTAAATCTTTAGTGTACCATTGGTCCTTGTGGTTCGACCTTTAAGTGCTTCAACGACAAACCATTCGATTGTGGTATTGTTTTCTTTTGGTTAAAGATGAAGTGACTAGTAGTAGTACTTACATTCCAATCCAATGGCTAATATTTTCATCAATTCAGAAAAACACTAATCAGACAATAGATTTCTCATTTCATCCTCCATGTAAGCCAAAATCGAGTTCTTCACATCCATGTTCTTCTCCTCCAAAATCCGAACTTCGTGTTTAAGAAACTCCCTCTCCGATAATAAACTCCTTAATTCACTGTCTTCAATGTCACTCTGGAACCCAAAACACATCTTCACAAACCCTTCCCTATGTACAAAATTCCATATCAATGCTCATTAATCTAAGATTAGGCAAAATCTACAACAGAGCTGCTCAAGTAATTTAACAAATGCAGTCGATGTTAACCGCCTCTCGTTTAGCCTTGTAATTAGCTCACTGTGCTCACTTCTCAGGCGACAAATCTCATCCTCCAATAGCTTCAGAGAGTTTCTTGAATCGGCTTTAAGGAAACAAAACATAGTGATCGAGATTTAACATTCGAATTTTGAGTAATAACAACTCAAATCATTAGGAAAATTCAGAAACCTGTAACGGAGATCAAACATCCGATTTCAAATTGAGAAGCAAGGAACGATCTTGTAAGCTCAGCTTCCTTGAGAGAAAGAGTCGTTTCCATCTCAGAACACGCTCCGATCTGTGATTCGATTTCTCGCGTCACCTCAATATTTGCTTCAATTTCCCGATTGACCTGTATCATTCGATCACAGCTCAAATTAGGCTAAAGACGAGAAACCAAAACCAGTGAAAAAGAAGAAGAAGAAGGAGAAGAGGAAGAAGAGTAAAACCTGATCAAGCATATCCTTGGAAATGGAGATTTGACATAGAATCGCACCTGAATCCTCCATCTCCAAATCTCTCTTTCAGCTCTCTTGCTTCCGCTTCTTTTCAAATTCAAAATCGAAATCAAAATCGTTAGAGTCAGGGGGAAGATAAGATTTAACTGGGCCTTATGGGCTTCCAGCTAAAATCGGCCCAGTGAGACCTTGTGTGCATCCATTTGAGTGTGTTTTTTTTTCTTTCAATCAGCTCGGTCTATTCGGATATTTCAATATTTGGGAATACGAACCGAATTTATATTTCGGATTCAGTTTGGTTCGGTTATAATTTTTTTGGTCCGGTTCAGATTCGAGTTTGGTTTGGATTCGGTTAAATTGTAGTCTTGTAGAATTGACTGTTGAAGTAGTCTTCTCTCCGGTGAAACTGGCACATCAATGTTGACTGTTGAACTCTTCTGCTATTTTGGACAAAAACATTTACGCCCAGTCGCCCAGATGGTTGGAGTTGGAAATGGGCATTACAAGTGTTCGGTAAAATGCCTGAACGAGATTTAACGTAGTCTCCAATTCAAGGAAGCTGTTCCGATGAATCCAGTAACATGTAAAGTGTATTGTAAAGGTGAAAACAATGATTTCAGAAACCAATAACATATCCTCGTCATCTGATTTACTCATCTTTCTGTTGATGCAAGAGTGTTGATGTTTATCATTCGCAGATTCTGGAAACTGTGGTCAATCAATGCGTTCAGACTTGTGAAGATTCTCATCTTTCGATATGGTGCAGAGCATAGGTGCCTATCATCCACTGGTTCTCAGCCCAATAAGCTAATAAGGACATGAAATGACAATGGTGCGTATTTGAATGGGTAAAAAGTTGGACTTTGTTTGTTGACGTTACGTAACTATTTTGACAAATTTTGTTCGTATTCATTAAATAAGGTTTAACTTGATCCTGTATAAAAAAACGTATTGTAGAATTTTGGAACATAAGCGCAGTTGAGCTGGTCAACATTGTTTATAGGTGCTTGAAAATAGTTCTCACAAGTCCCTGAGTGTTTTTTTTTTTTCCCCTTGACTTTCTTGTTCTTGTTCTCAATAGTTCTCACAAATGAAAATATGTTTTTTTTCCTTGAAAATATATGTTCGCTTCTTAAAATAATCTGAAGAAGATAGTTATTGGAGAGGAAAAAAACACATGGGGAAGAAGAGGATCCTGTTCTTTGCTTATTTGCTCTTATGTACCATCTTTATAAGTTTTAGCTTTGCAGGGATAACGAAAGAGAGTCCTTTGTCAATAGGACAAACTCTCAGCTCCTCTAATGGAGTTTATGAATTGGGGTTCTTCAGTCCTAATAACTCCCAAAATCAGTATGTCGGAATCTGGTTCAAGGGTATCATTCCTCAGGTGGTTGTGTGGGTGGCAAATAGAGAGAAGCCTGTTACAGACTCCACGGCAAATCTCGGTATCAGCAGCAATGGAAGTCTTCTGTTATCTAATGGCAAACAAGGCGTTGTGTGGTCTACCGGAGATATTTTTGCATCTAATGGGTCTCGTGCAGAGCTTACAGACAATGGAAATCTTGTTTTCATAGACAAACTTTCGGGAAGAACTCTATGGGAAAGCTTTGAGCATCTTGGTAATACTCTGCTCCCTACGTCAACTATGATGTATAATCTCGTCACTGGTGAGAAGCGAGGGTTGACTTCTTGGAAAAGTTACACTGATCCATCGCCTGGTGACTTTTTGGTTCAGATTACACCGCAAGTGCCATCACAGGGGTTTGTTATGAGAGGCTCATCCCCTTATTATAGAACTGGTCCATGGGCTAAAACAAGGTTCACCGGGATACCGCAAATGGATGAATCATACACAAGTCCATTCAGCCTACACCAGGATGTAAATGGGTCAGGATACTTTTCATATTTTGAAAGATACTACAAACTTTCACGTATAGTTTTAACATCAGAGGGATCAATGAAGGTGTTACGTCATAATGGAATGGACTGGGAATCAAGCTACGAGGGTCCAGCCAATTCATGTGATATTTACAGTGTGTGTGGAGCTTTTGGGTTATGTGTTATATCAGTACCTCCAAAGTGTAAATGCTTCAAAGGGTTCGTTCCTAAATTCATTGAGGAGTGGAAAAGAGGAAACTGGACTAGTGGTTGTGTGAGGCGTACCGAACTACATTGTCAAGGAAACTCTACTGGCAAAGATGCAAACGTCTTCCATACTGTTCCCAACATAAAGCCTCCAGACTTTTACGAATACGCAAATTCTGTGAATGCTGAAGAATGCCACCAAAATTGCCTCCACAATTGTTCTTGCTTGGCCTTTGCTTATATTCCTGGAATAGGGTGCTTAATGTGGAGCAAGGACCTAGTGGACACAATGCAATTTTCTGCAGGAGGGGAACTTCTTTCCATTCGTCTTGCACGTTCTGAGCTAGGTATGGCTTAAAAGATAATTCAAAGACCTTCTTCGTCTTTTGCGATTATATCTGCTACTTCACTGATATTGATGTTTTTGCTAGAAGCATTACTTATTGTTTAATTCTTGTCCTAAATTCCTCAGATGTAAATAACCGCAAGAAGACCATTGTTGCTATTACAGTGAGCCTTATCCTTTTTGTGATCTTGGGTTTTGCTGCATCTGGTTTTTGGAGATGCAGAGCGGAACATGATGGTAACACATTCATGACTTTACTATCGAACAATCTCTTATTGCTCTTTTACATTTGTTACAAATTATCGTTAAATAAAAGGTGTGTTTTGCACTACATCAAACCTACACTATATTGACGGACTCATATATGTTCTTTTTGGTACATTGGCTTCTGCTTGTTTTAAAAACTCTTAATATGCTCACTTGGCACTGACACACACTTACCCAAATTTCAGCTCATATATCAAAAGATGCATGGAGGAACGATCTGAAATCACAAGATGTCCCAGGTTTAGAATTTTTTGAGATGAATACCATACAAATTGCCACCAATAATTTCAGTCTAACAAACAAACTCGGACATGGTGGATTTGGTTCCGTTTACAAGGCGAGAAACGTTATATACTCTTTGCTCTTTTTCTTTTCTGTCTTTTCTCGAGATGACATTTGCAACTTGTTTCAGGGAAAACTACAAGATGGAAGAGAAATTGCGGTAAAACGGCTTTCTAGCAGCTCTGGACAGGGCAAAGAGGAGTTCATGAATGAAATAGTACTCATCTCAAAACTCCAACACAGAAACTTAGTGCGGATGTTGGGATGCTGCATTGAAGGAGAAGAGAAGCTATTGATTTACGAGTTCATGGTGAACAAAAGCCTTGATACCTCTATCTTTGGTGGGTCCTCTCATCTTGCCTCTTTCCTTTTCTGTAAGCATCTTTTCCTCTCTTTGGAACTGTTTATCTGATAGTTTTTACCCGGTATCATTACTTAGATTCAAGAAAAAGGCTTGAGATTGATTGGCCAAAGAGATTTGATATCATTCAAGGTATTGCTCGTGGACTTCTCTATCTCCTCCATGACTCACGCCTCAGAGTAATTCACCGAGACCTGAAGGTCAGCAACATTCTTCTGGACGATAAAATGAACCCGAAAATATCAGATTTTGGATTGGCTCGGATGTATCAGGGAACCCAATATCAGGACAAAACACGCAGGGTTGTCGGAACTCTGTAAGAACAACTCTTCAATAACATGATAAAATAGATTAGTAGTCATGATAGTCATATATTAAACTGGGTGAAACTATTTGATTTTTGAACAGAGGATATATGTCTCCCGAGTATGCATGGACTGGAGTATTTTCTGAGAAATCAGACGTCTACAGCTTCGGAGTTCTACTGTTAGAAATCATCAGCGGAGAGAAGATCTCAAGGTTCAGCTATGGTGAGGAAGGAAAAGCACTTCTTGCATATGTAAGTAAGACTTTATGTTTTCATGTACTTGCAGAGGTTGCAAATGGTTTATTGCTTTGATATTCTTAAGATATGAAACTAAACAACAGGCATGGGAATCTTGGTGTGAAACCCAAGGAGTTAATCTTTTGGACCAAGACCTTGCTGATTCTGGTCATCCATCTGAAGTTGGAAGGTGTGTCCAGATTGGTTTGCTTTGTGTTCAACACCATCCTGCAGACAGACCCAACACACTTGAGTTACTGTCTATGCTCACCACAACATCTGATCTTCCACTACCAACACAACCCACATTTGTAGTGCACACTAGTAGAGATGACAAATCACCATCTAATGATTCGATGATTTCTGCCAATGAGATAACAGAGTCTGTGATCCAAGGACGTTGAGCAACAATGTGTGATGGAAACTGTAGAATTGGGATTATTCTCCAAAGCATCAAATTTTCTAATGTTGACATCTTCAATTTACATTATTTTCTTAGATGATTTCATTATGTAAAAAGAGCAAATTACATCCAAACTTATGCAAAAAGGCATGTTCAAAGAGATTTGAGAAGAGTGTGATCCTGGTTCTGCTTGCAAGTGAAGGTGAAGCTTGTCCTTCATAGCTAAGAGAAGAGGTTCCTGTATCGCTATCGCTAGCTGAAATTATTGCATATGGTTATGTTTTTTTTTCAAAATTTTTTGGATAAATATCTCAAAGAATTAATTGAACCAATTGATCGATATAAATGGTACAATGGGTGTTGAAGAGTATCGCTTATGAGTTGGTTCGATGGGCATATTGGAGTTGGTTCAATCCGTGGTGTGAGAAACTGGTTTATGGCTGGTTTAAGGTACTGCTAGCTTAGGAGGAAATCGGTTGGAACTCATTTGAGAACTAAGATATCAGAGCTTTTGTTGCAGTTTTGTAAAAAATTGGGGAAAAAAAAACAATTTAGTGTAAATAAACAATATGTGACTGTGTAAACATGTCCCTAAAAACAACAATTCGTTTAAAATAAGAATATAAATTTATTTAAAATCGTTTATATAGTAATATATATATATATATATATATATATATAATGGATTCATATTTAATTTGAGAAATCGCCCAAACAAAACCCAAACTTTGCAAATGTTGCAAAAAAAACACGACTTTTTTCTCTAGCCAAAGTAAACACGAATTTATTTTGACTTGCCAATTTAATCAAAATGGTTGCATTGACTAGCCAAATAAGACATCCGTTAATTTTCCGTTTAGACGCTATTTAACAGATGTTAAGTGCGGTGTTAAGTGAAACTACGTCGTTTTGGTAAACCGAAGAAAATTGAAAAAAATATCGCTAGAGGGGATTCGAACTCAAGTTGGAGGAGAGATTGAAGGGTGTTTATGCCACTGAGCCATCGAAACTTCTTGAAAAGTAACGAAAGTTAAGATCTTTTATTATTGATTTTTGAGTTGAAACTTAACTTAACCTAATTTAATATTAAAAGTTTAATATCAAATGTTAACCTAATTAATTAAAAGTTTAAAAAATTTCACATTAATAAGGTCATTGATATTAAACTTTTAATATTAAATTAGGTTAAACTTAATAAAATCATTGATATTAAATTTTTAATATTAAATATTAAAAGTTACTTAATAAGGTCATTGATATTAAACTTTTAATATTTAATAAGGTCATTGTTATTAAACTTAATAAGGTCATTGATAAACGTTGAGGATCCATTGCTTTTGAATGATGCACCACCAGTTCGTGATAATATGATTGGTCCACCAAAAGAGGAGAGAAACATGGATTTGAAAAGGGCGACTGATTCAATATACGTTGGCAGGATATTTTCGAACAAGGCTGATCTTCACAAAATGTTATCGGTTTATGCAATGCAAAGGCTATTTTCTTTCAGGATGGCGAAGTCCGATAAAGCTCGAGTTATTGCAATATGTGTAGATAAAAAGTGTGGTTGGAGGATTTACGCTACAAACCATGCCAATTCTGCCAATTTGGAAATTAAAACAGTTAACTTGAAACACACATGCGATGTCTCATCACGCTCAAGATATAGGGAGAAGGTTACAGCAAAGGTATTAGCAAACTTGTTGCAAAATAAATTTGCAAATGGAAAGAAGGGACCATAAGCTTGTGACCTACAGAGATGGTTTATCGGAACTAAACGTGACTATATCATATACTAAAGCGTGGAACGCCAAAGAATTGGCCATCGCGGCAGCCCGGGGGAATGAGGAAGAGAGTTATAGGTTTTTAGCAACATATCTACACCTCGTGAAGACAACCAACCCGGGGACAATAATAGAGATGGAAAGTGTTGTAGATAAGAAAGATAGAACGTTGTTTAAGTACCTTTACTTTGCATTTGGTGCTTCGGTGTCCAGATATAAGTATTTAAGGAAAGTCATTGTGATCGACGGAACGGCAATGAAAGGAAAGTACAAAGGTTGTTTAGTTGCGGCTAGTGGTCAAGACGGGAATATGCAAATTTATCCCTTAGCATTCGGAGTAGTTGATGGGGAAAACGAAAAAGGATGGGTTTCGTTTTTCAGAAATCTTGTCAAAATAGTTCTGGATGATGAGAAGCTTGTCTTTGTATCTGACAGACACGCAACTATTTATTCAGGGCTTCGTCAAGTTTATCCTATGGCTCATCATGCAGCGTGTGCAGTACATCTTGTCAGAAACGTACAACACTGGTACAAATGTGGTGGTATATTGACTGTTGTGTCAAAAGCGGCTAGGGTATATACTGTGGGATATTTCTGACATTGGTGGGGAGAAATTGAGAAAAAGAGGCCTAAATGCGTACAATATCTACTGAACATTGGCCTACCACATTGGACACTTTCCCACTTCCCGGGAAAGCATTACAATGTTATGAGTAGTAACATCTCGGAATCACTTACTGCGGCCTTGCAAAAAGCTGTTGATTACCCCATTGTATCAATGGTTGAATTTATTAGAACAATGTTGATGAGATGGTTTTGGTGTAGGAGGACAATATCCCAAAAGACAAAAACGAGATGTACACCAGAAATTGAGTACATGTTATTAGAACACCTTAAAGACTCGGTGGATTGTGCGGTGTTATCAGCGAGCGACTGGATTTACCAAGTCAATGATGGAAGTGGTTGTGTATTTACCATTGATTTGGAAAAAAAAACATGCACATGTAGGGTGTTTGATGTGCTCATGGTGCTTTGCTCCCACGCTTTGGCAGCAAGAAAAATTAAGGATATAGATATCGACACTCTGGTTGGAGAGTGTTATTTTGTTGGGCCGTGGAGGAAAAAATATGAAACTGTCATAATGTCTGTGCCAAAGGAGAGAGACTCGGACGTGCTGGAGGAGGTTAATGCTGGTCATGTCAACCCACCGAAAACAAAACGTGGAGGTAGAAGACCACGAAAAGTACGCATCCCATGACAAGGCGAAATTAATAGGGTAATTTTATTAAGTTTTTCCCTAAAACATGTTGATTGATACCAAACGTGTTAATTACAGTAAACATATATTAGATAAACTGATTTTTTCTAACAGAGGACATAACATTTTATTTTATTTTGTAGCATGGGAAGAGAAAACGGGTAACTAAGTGTGGAAGATGTTTCGGAGAGGGACATAACAGGAAGACATGTACTAACCTGATCTGAAAGGGACGTCATGTATGAGTTTTTGATATTTTGCATTACCAGGTCGTGTATATGACAAACTGGTGTACATACTTTCTGCCTTTTTTATGTTGAGTGTAAGGGTAATGGTTGGATTACTTTGGACAAGTACTGGTTGTCCACATACAAAACTGGTTGACAGAAATGTTACTTAGTTATCGAATTACGTCCGTAGACAAGTACTGGTGGCCCATTATCTAATTTCGTCCACCGAACAAAACATTATCTTACATTTGGAAGTGCTAAGGAAAATTGTCCATACTTTCTACCTTTTCTATATTGAGTGTAAGGGTGGTTGAATTAATTTGGACATGATTTTATTGCAAGTCAGGCTATTTTGTGTAGACAACATTATCGAATTACGTCAGTGGACAAGTAGTGGTTGTCCACATACAAAAACTGGTGGACCAAAAATATTAGTCAATCCATGGACATAAAACCTAGAACTGTCCATTGTATAGACTTAACGTGAAAATGGTGTGGTTGTCCACTGATGGACAAGTCTATTAGCATTAGTACATACAGTAAGTCCATCAACTAAAGTCCATAAGAGTACACCCCTAAAATATAACAGAAAATGTGTCTCCAGACCTAAGTCGACCATAGATTACACTAGAACTTGGCAAATAAAAAGGCAAAGGATACAAAAGCGACAACAACACCAAAACAGACTTTGAGATCCATATTGAGCAAGTTCCTGACAAACGTGGAGTACATGGAGGTTGATGGCATATGGAGGAGATCATGCTTTACTTGAG
The DNA here is from genome assembly GCA_900406565.1 of Turritis glabra. Classification (NCBI taxonomy): domain Eukaryota; kingdom Viridiplantae; phylum Streptophyta; class Magnoliopsida; order Brassicales; family Brassicaceae; genus Turritis; species Turritis glabra. The sequence continues at coordinate 43,323 of OVBN01000182.1, read as the reverse complement.
AGATATCGTCAACGCACTCCTGGACGGATATTTTCAGCTGATTGATGACTTCGTCAAGGAAGTTAACTTGATTCAACATCATGCGTGGGTCAACTTGGTTGTCGTCAGCCCCTGAAGTGATGTAGGATATCCTATCATCCTATTCTTGGTTGTGGATCTGAAGGTCGCAGAGTTCTTCCATCATTGTCGTATCCCATAACTTGGAGAGATGTAGACCGCCATACTTAGCCAAAAAGAAGGGGGTTAGAAAACCCAAAAAAAAAAAGGAAACAGAGAATAAAATGTTAAACTTGAATGAAGGTGCCGAAATGGAAAGAGATAAAGGGCAATCTGTAAAAATCTTACATCAGATCTATCACATTTGTAGATCAAACGCCCGAGATCTGGGCCTCTCGATTGCATTGCTAGGGTAACGGCGCCACCACACCAACATCCTCGAGGAATGCCAAAATTCCCATTACTCCGATCGCGGGACTTTGCCGAAGAGGCAAATGAGGCTGATTCATGACTGTAACTGTAACGACCCATTTAGTACAGGGAGAGTAAGATGACTAAGAATTGTGGAGGGAGACAGATAAAAGAGGATGTTGACAACACACAAAAGGGGGGAAGTGAAAAGTTATTTAATATAAAAGTAATAGAATTTACTAAGTTTCGAAAGTCCTGTAATTAATTTTGCTGACAACATGCAAAGGGCTGAAAGACTTCTATTTACCCATCATTAAGAAACAGCTGGCGTCCGATAGGCCACATGCATAGAGTTGGAAATAATGGATTGACCGGTGAACTGGTTGGATAGGCAAGGTTAAAATGGGCATAACATATCATCTAAACATAACAAATATATAAAAAAAAAAAAAACAAAACAAAACACCATTGTCTTGTCTACTTGATATGGCAATTGACAGAACATATGCTAAACACATATAAAACACCATTACAGTTAAAGCGAAATCATCAAAACATACACATAAATTGGATTGAACGCCACCATATAAAGCAATCTTCACATCGAGAATCTTCAGTGCACATGTAGCCTGGACCAACGCATTTAGGGACGTTTAGAAACCGCCAGGTATTACAGTAACGGGTAATCCTTAGTGGACCTATTTCACATATGAATTGGAATACTTTTTCAGAACTATTTTATGCGCGCGTGTGAGAGCCTACTCTCGTTATAAAAGAATTCATTGTGGCCATGCCGTTGTGGTAATTTTCACGACATATTTGAAATAACCCTAATGCAAAAGCCATTTCTTCGGTAATGGTTTCGCAATTGGAAAGCAATTGTATGGCTTTGTCTATCGCGCCATCTCGTGTAGCTAGACGAAGACTCTCCAGGTAGATAGCACTTGGGTTACCAACTTTGACACATCGCACACAAAAGGACCTATATTTTGTCCACTTGTTGAGTAGGATAGGAGACTCTTCAAAAGTTAGCAAAGATGCTGCCTGCAGAACCTCCTCTTTGAAGACTAGCGAGGATCCATATCGACTTGACGCAAGTAGGGGGCCTAGAATCTCGAAGCCATGTTGAGATACATGATTAAGTATTTGTATTAAGAGATGGTCGGGGATGGAATGGAGTAAGTTTGGTCGGATATGTTTTTTCTTTTTCAACATGATTGTCAATGGTTAAGAGATAATAGTCATTTGAGAGTTAAAAATCTTATATAGACGCACGATTAAAGGCTAGTAGGTACTTGACATAAATGAACCACCCACTTGAAGGGGAGACTAAAGGCTTGAACCTTAAACTAAAACATAAATATAAGCAACTACCACTACATAAATGTCTGACATAATATTATGTTGCTATCAATGGATAAATCTAAGTGAGGGGCACAACAAACTCCTCGTAGACATCAACAACATATTTCATCCTCATCTCGTCCACCATTTTCTCTGTTAGGTCATCCAACAGTAATCTTTAAGCATGTAGTTCGATAAACTTCACTGTCAGTGGACCACAATCTCCGGTACGCTCGTTCTGGTAAACGTCGAGAAGCCTGTCGTAAGTAAATGGCTTATGGGTACGACGATCAAGGGCTACCGGATTTACAAAATCTTTTATGATGAAAGGGAGCATTTCAACCAGGGGTTTCAGTAGGCGCGGTAGCTTGGTGGGTTCGTTTTTCACTATAAGCGGGTCCATGATCAAAATTTCAGCCTTCATCAATTCAATAGCACAAGCCACCCAGTGACACTTCCCCCAGTTCATAGGTACATATACCGTATCGACGTCCGTAAACCACTCCATCTTGGAAGATTGGCTTGGTACAATGCCTCTAACAAAGTTCTTGATAATGCTGTTCCATGGAAAAGATGACTTTTTTTTCGCCTTCTGGAATCGGGGATAGTCATTGCAAAGGATGTGAGTAAACCAAGTGTCCAAGACAGCAACCCTCGAGTGTAACAAAGAAGCACCAAGAGTCCTCCACAGTAAGCTCAGCATGGCTTCCATGCGCTTCCCATATTAATTTGGAATGGCAGATACAACATTAGGAAATAAGGAAAAAGAGGGTTATAAAATAAGGAAAATTGTAACAAAACATAGCATAACTTACAGGGCTATCTACCCAATTCTTCGGCATGTAGAGTTCCTGAAAAAATGATTTCTTGACTGAGTGACCATCGATAATGTATTCACTCCAAATTTACAAGAAGTTGTCCATATCTATTAGATAACGTCGAGAAAGAAAATATATAGGAGCTGTTGATGACGAAGTTTTGATAAAAACCTTTTCTGAACACCCTATTTAACAACACCATATGGGGTGTAAGAATCACGTTCAGAGGGCGCTTCATGGGGATTCTTCTTAGAAGAAGATTCACACTGTCCAAATCTTCTAGGAATTATCCTCACTCTTTTGGCACAGACAGGATTTAGCTGTGGGTCACCTGTGGGGTGCCTCCTTTTTCTGGCTGCTGAGCCATTTGGTGCCTGTAGTTATAACCATATAAAAATACGAGGTTTCTGATTTGGTAATATTACAAAGGAAAAAACGTATAGTTACAAAAATATGGGAAGGGAGTGAACCTGGTTTGTGGACAAGATATTCTCTTCTTCAAAAGGTTCGTCTACATTGGCTACATTGGCAGTAAACATCTCTACTTTGCTCGCGCCACTTAGTCCATCAGCATTTTGGGGATCACTTGAAACTGACACCTGTCGAGGACACCTTGTCAATCATTAGTTATTAAAAAACGGGTTTTAATTAAATTTAATGGACACAGATATATACCCCTGGCTTAGAGTATCCAGAATGATGAGTATTAGAAGGAGGAGAAGGTTGGCTTGAGTGATCCAAATTTGGTTCACCAATAACCTCGTCAATGCCCTCGTTACCCACAACTTCCTCCTGAGGTTTATGGTAATATTAGACAACAAATTTGTATGTCTACAAGGTGATTTCGGACATCAACTCTTATCCTTTTGCCATTCTCACCTCAACATTTAGATGTTGAAAACCAATCTGCTTCTCTACACCACCATTACTCACACCAACCTCCTGAGATCAATAGTTAGATTAGACAAAACAAATAAAATAGTCTACCAGGCAACATATCTTGTCTACTGGCATTCTAATCTCTTTATGTTTTTCTTGATCTGATTCACCCATATTACCATCATTTTCCTCTTCTGATATTTTTTTACCAGAATCAGCTCTCTTCGTGTCAGATACATAGGCTTGCTGAGAATGCTAAAAACATAGACAATATCATGTTGTCTACGATATTACCATTAAAGTTCTCTACCTGTTAAAATTGATATACACAATTATCATATTGTCTACAACAAAATAGAACCAGTTCGAATTCCGACTGATCATGTTGAGATTCAGAGTCAGTCGATATTTGAGCTTGGGCAGAGGCTTGACCAATGTTGTTGTAACGTCCGTATTCCGGAAAAGGGAATTTTGATCGGAACGTTACAAAAGGATCGTATCAAGGCGTTTCGATTCGATGAGGTTGACGGAAATGTGATCTCTCTCTTTGGAGACAATCTTAAGTGTTTTGGAATGGAGTTTTCTCGGAAACGGGAAGCGGATTGATCGAAAGTCGAAAGTCAAAATTTTGACCAGAAAAGAGAGAGGATCGATCGATCCAATGGTTGGACCGGTCGATCCGTAGCCCAGCCGCTGAGTGACTTAAGGGCGTGGATCGATCGATCTAGGGTGTGGATCGATCGATCTGCCAAGTTGTCGTTTGGCTGGAAAAGGTGTGGATCGATTGATCCGGGGTTGGATCGATCGATCTTGCACAGAGGAGGTGTAGACCGATCGATCCGGGGGTGGATCGATCGATCCAACACTGTCGGCAAGCTCCTTTTTATTCTTTTTAGTCTCATCTACCTTCCTTTTTCGTGGATCTTCTTCTTCCTTCTTCGTCATGGGTTGTTGGTGGAGCTTCAAAGGGAAAAGAGTGAGAGATTCGGAGGTTTATGAGAGAGCAAAGGGTGGAAGCTTGGTTGTGGCTTTGAAGGAAGGATTTGAGCTTGTTGGAGCTTAGTGTGGCTTGGGTTGCAGAAGTTTGGGTTCGCCGAAGTGTGGGGGAGTCCTCCGGTTTCGTCGTGGTGCTGTTCTTGAGTCTGCAGACTATTCATTTTCAGGGTGAGTTCGTGACCATGAGTTGATCTAAGCAATTGAGTTGGTTTGTGCGTTTTGTGTGTGTTCGGTGAATCTTGGTTGAGTTGCTAGATCCTTGGGTTTTGTTGCTTGTCTCCTTGGTGTTTGGGGTTGGGTTTGTGCTTAATCGGTTGTAGGAAGCAAGGCTGAGGTTCAGGGAGGTCGTTGGTCGTGTGCGGCCGTGGAGGAATTCGAGTTCGAAGTTGCAGGAAGTGTGGGATCGATCGATCCAAAGCCTTCAGTTCTCAGGGTTGCAGAAGGTAAGGGATCGATCGATCCAGGGTTGGACCGATCGATCCAGTTGCCTGAAGTTTGCAGGGTTCCGGCTGTGTAGTTGGATCGATCGATCCAGGTTGTGGATCGATCGATCTGAGCTTGTTGTTGGCGGATCGATCGATCCATGCCTTGAATCGATCGATTATGTTTGTTGAGGTTGGTTGTGGTTATTGTGTTTTGCGTTGTGAGCGGTTTGTTATCTTCTTGCTTGTGTGCATAGCTCGTAGATGGGAGGACCGCCTCACTAAGTATTTTTGGTAATACTTACGCAACTCTTTATCTGTTGCAGGTAAAGATAAAGTGTGATCGCAGAATCAAGGCATTGAAGAAGGGGATGATTTAGGACTCGGTATTGTGTGCTGTTTTCGTATTGTTTAAATAATTCGAATGCTGTTGTTTGACGGTTGTTATTATTTAATAAGATCGAGTCTTGGTTTCGTTGACCGCATTTGTTAATAGCTTCTATTATGGGATATTAGCTATTGTGTAAAAAAAAAAGGGTGTGGTCGTCTCAGTTGTCCTCCGGAGCCTGTTTTGTCCATTGAGTGGACCATTTATGTCAATGAAATAAATGGACAAAACCAAACTCCTTGGTAAGAATGTCTACAAAGTACTCCCCAAGTTATTAAGGTACAACTTATCTACGTGCCTGTTTCATATACTTGTGAGATTCTATTTCCATTTCTTCAGCTTCAACCTCCAGCTGTATGTCCCGAGACAATGGATAAAGTGATGGTCATTCTCTTTAGTTATGGAATTTACCAATGAGAGGGAAACATTTACCTCTTGAATTGGAACTTCTAAACCGTCCGATGAACTGCAATGATCGTCTGCGGATGTCCCATCTTTACTACCATCCGCAACAGATTCGTTACTGACAAATGGACTAGTCAGAAAGACAAGTCAGAAAAAAAAATTGACTTAGGTTTTGTTATCATATATTAACGAAGTCAAGAGTCAGAATAAATCAACCTGTTCACCAAATTTTGGATCTTTTGCAACATTCGATAGGTTGTTCAGCATTTCTGGGAGACCTGGCCCCCAAGTAGCGCATGTGGACTTGTTGATATGTGCTAGCAAGTCTGTGTGATTGATAGTATCTGGGGGGTTTAACAAACCTTTCTCCCGCAGAACACATAAAACGTGGTCTTTGATTTCGTCCTTCAATATAGCCCTCTCAACCAACAGCATATGTTTAATCTTGGAAGTATGTTCATTGTTTCTCTTATCCACCTCTCGAAGGATATCATCGGCAGAGGCAACATCCAACCTGAAAGGACTTTGGCGTTCTTCGTCAATACTTGATTTTTTAGAGCCCTGTTTCCTAGGTTTCTTGGAGACACACGTCTTTGCTTTGGTAGCTGGTGCCTTCTTCGCTTTGTCCTCGTTTGAGACAGTGATTAAGGGGAGATCTACAAAACCACCATGCCAGTCCTGTTTCTTGAAGGTGTGACCATTTTTAAGCTTCTTGAAAAGGTAATTAACTTCCTCATCCTCGACCTCATCAGCCCACAGAGATATCTTGGAGGTCCTTTAGATCTTCACTATGTAATATGCTCTCCACATCAAGTTACACAAATCAATGCTGCATTGAGAAGACAACAACATGAGTAACACTTGTCTATTAAAATTTAAATTTTTTAAAAAACTTACATTGGGATCCATCTCCGTCTCGAGGATGTTGGAATTGTGATAAGTCTTTAGCATAGTAAGGTGTAAAACAGAACGGTCAGTAAACGTCTGCTCATTGTCTATGTTGGGGAGGAATTGTTCCAGCAGAGGAATGGCATGCAAGATCAACAATTGGAAAGAGAGAGTGAATACGTGCGTCACAGTATGCGAGTGGGTAAGTTTTTCAGCTAGAATGGAGGCGGCGCCCGTTTTCTTACCGACTTTCACCATGTCTAAAGTCAGCTCAAAAGACTTGCGCCCCCATGGATATTTCACAAATGCGTCTAAATCTTTCACCATCTCTGCTATTTCAACGGTTGACCTAACATTGGAAGAGTCACAGACCAAGATTCCATTGACAATCACAATAAGAGCAAGACACAGACGACGATCCCCACTCATCCTTTATGATTTTGGCAACCTCTTGTCACACTTCATAATATTAACAACCTCCCGTATAGTATATGATTTGTTCGGACCTATAAGAGAGTGGAAGAAATCTTCAGCCCCATGATCTGGAGTTTGCATCTTCTTCATCTCTTCTCTCGAAGGGTATTGACCGCAATTCAAGCCAGTTATGATGCCAAACTCTCTCAGGGAAAACCGGATCGGATGTCCACTAAACACAAACCACATCTCATGTCTTTTTTTAGTGACGAGCGACCGACAAAGGATCTGATGGACAAGTTTCTCTGAAAGAGAACTCTTACGGACAGGGAGCTGCAACAATCGACCAAAGCAAGATGACTTGAGCCATTCATACTCCAACGAACCATCTAAAACTTCAACGATGTCTAGCAGATAATCTGGTTTCGAGTAGGAGTTTATGCGACCTTTAACAGGATACCTATCGGTGACGAATAATCGCGGTGGGAGCAAATCGTTGTTTATCTCTGTGGCGAGACAAGACAAAGGAGCTGGATGTAGAAGGGATGGTCTACCAAATAGCTGCTGACGAATTTTGACACCTACTCTATCGCCTGACGGTAAACCGGAAATAGCGACTGGGACGGCGGCGGAATTTTCCCCTGCAGCATTATCCGTTGGCGGATTTGGCGGCATAACGACTGGGACGGCGGCGGAATCAACAGACGCAACAGTATCCCTCCGCGTTCTTTTGGTATGCCATAACTTCGCCGTTTACCAGAAAATTGAGAAAGATCTCAACACGCAAACATCTGAAATCGGATTGAAAAGGCAAATTTCACCCAAAAAAAAGTGACACATAAATAATCAGCTACTCGGCAAAATATTGTTGGATATTATGGACCTAACTGGTGGGATATATGGGAGAAGTTGAAACGACATGCTACTCGGCGATGTATTTGTTTTTTGAATTTTTAAAAAAATTCAAATTTTTCTCTGCAATTTGCGTCACACGAAATCCAACACCATATTGTTTCTGCAAGGGTGTTTACGACATTTCAGTTGGCAATGTGGCATGCGATATAAAGGATACTGCAATGTGGCAGTTTTCAGAAGTTTTACTTTTTGATGTTGCATTTTTGACAATTTTTCCTTCTCTTTTCGTCTTTGAATTGTAAATATGGGACGTCTAGATTGTCGTCTCTTGAATGACAATAGTACAGGAAAACAAACCTAGACCAAGTTCGTTGGTAATTATAACTTCGTTACTTGGACATGGAAACATGTCAAATGCTACATTCAATCCAAAATACGTCGCAACAACAAACGTAAAAAGTATAAAACGATTCATTTTTTAAATCTAGAGTAATATGAAACACCAATATGAATCTAATGATCAAAGTGCAGAGTATATATAGTGATCGAAAGCTTTATGTATTCGGATTTAATCATGTTTTTGTTCTATTTCAGGGGTTGATAAAATCTGTTCAGTTGGAGTTACCAAAGATGGAGCATATAATGTGTGTTAGACACATCTATGATAACTTAAAGAATAATCATTCGTCAAAAAAGTAAATGGAGATACTCATTTGGAATATGTCTTGGAGCTACAATGCAACACAGTTTGAGGAGAGATTGGAGAGGATACACTCATATAATACTAGTGGAAGATATCAGCTACTAGGACTCAATATCAAGCTGTTATGAGAAAGGCATTGGCATGGATAGAGGTGGAGTATGATAATCAGTTTGCACGTCTCCGAGATTATGCTACTGAGATATTGGATGCAAATAAAAGGTTTGTTGTGGAGATTGATACGGTGAAGGATGATGCTGGTTAGGATTTGTTTTACCGGTTTTATGTATGCTTTGATGTCCTTAGAAGAACTTGGAAACAAACTTGTAAGCCACTAATAGGAGTTGATGGCCGCTTCTTAAAATCAAAGATCAAGGAACAATTACTGGTGGCTTTAGGCAGAGATGCAAACAATGTTATCTATCCAATAGCATGGAGTGTTGTTGAAGGTTAGAACAAAGAGAATTGGTTATGGTTTGTGAAGGGCTGAAGATTGACCTTGGGTTAAATGATGTAGATGGTTACTTTTTGTTGTCTGGTCGGTAAAAAGCATGTATGTTACTTGTTTTGGATCAGTTTCATGGTTTGATAAAAGCTTTATATATTCAGATTTAATCATGTTTTTGTTCTGTTTCAGGGGTTGATAAAAGCTGTTGAGGTTGAGTTACCAAAGATAGAGCATAGAATGTGTGTTAGACACATCTATGATAACGTAAAGAATAATCATCCGTCAAAAAAGCAAATGAAGACACTCATCTGGAATATGTCTTGGAGCTACAATGCAACACAGTTTGAGGAGAGATTGGAGAGGATACACTCATATAATACTAGTGCTTATCAAGTTGTCTTGAAGTCAAAACCAAAGAGTTGGTGCAGGACCTTTTATAAGATGGGCAACTACTGTGAGGATGTTGAAAACAACTCCACATAGTCCTTTAACAAGACAATCAACAAGGAAAGAGAGAAACCTTTTGTGGTTATGTTGGAGATTGTAAGAAGACTTGCCATGGTTTGGATTGCCAAACGGTCTGCTATTTCTCATTCTCACAAAGGTTAATACATCTTTTCTATTCATGGTTTCTTTTATATGGGCTAGTGTATGTCTCAGTCTTATGTTTTATAACATGTGTCATTTATGTGTTAGGTTTATCTACTCCATATGTGGCAAAGTTCCTTGCTATAGAGCATAAGAAAGCTACTGAGTGCAAGACCAGTAGCAGCACAAATGGGATGTATGAAGTAAGGATAGATGGAGACACTCACAGAATCTGCTTGAAGAATATGGATTGTACCTGCAAAAAATTTCAGATATGTGGAATTCCCTGTGAGCATGCATATGGAGTGATACTGAAAAGACACTGGATGCTGAAGAATATGTGTGTCAATGGTTCTGCACTGCTATGTGGAAGCTGAATTACACAGAAGGCCTTGTTCCACAGCGAGATCCATGCTTTTGGTCTTCAACTGAAAGTTATAATGTGCATGAACCACCTGAGCCACCACAACCAGGGAGGAAGAAGATCACTAAGGCAAACAAGAAGAGGAAGAAAGGGGTTAATGAGTCGCCTACCAAGAAGCAATGAAAAAAAAAAAGGATCATGCATTGTGGGATTTGTGCTTCAGAAGAGCATAACTGTAGTTTCCACAAGAAGCAAAAAACAACCACTGATTAGTAATTATGTTATGTGATATTGTGTGCTTCGTTTTTGAGAATTATGATTCTCATGCTTGGTTTGTTTATTGTAGGCTTCTATAGGTGAACCTTCTCAAGACATTCTCACTCAAGAATGAAGCAGAAGTAGGAATGAAGTGGGAATGAAGCAAAAGTAGGACTAATGTAGGAAAGAAGGAGAAGCAGAAGTTTAGGGTTTAGTGTGACTGGTTTGTTTTTGTATGTATGGTCATACCAATGTGTCTGTTTTTTAACCTTGCAATCGGCTATGTATGTGGTCTTTACAACATTGTCAATCGGCTATGTATGGTCTTTTGGTTTCATGACTTTTGTAACATGTTTTGGTTTAAAATTAACAAATTTTTTTGTTCTTGCTTAATGTTTGGTTTCAAAACACTAATAAAGATTGCAACACAAACAAAGACCATAACCACTAGCAACATAATCCATTACAAAGGATAGACAACAACATATAGTAGCTTAAATAGACCCATAACAGAACATTCTGAAATCAAAATCAAACATGATCATACAACCGAACATACACTAACTCATCCTAGTAACTAAATAGACCAAACATGATCACACAACCGAAAACTATAACAATTATCATCTTATTCATCCTAGATCTGAATTCAGATTTTGCATCTTCAACCCTCTCAAATAGCTCTTTCTCAAGCTCCATTTGCATCTTCTTCTCAAGCTCCATTTGCATCTTTTCAAAAACTATGTTCTGGTGCTTCATTGTCTCTATTGTTCATGATTTGCAGAGATCGATTTTTGAGTTTTCGATTTTTAGGATTCTTAGTTCGGATTTGGGGATTTCCAATTTAAAGTGAAGAAAATGATGTCGGGTCGGGTTTTAAGCGTTACTCTGGTTTTAAAATTGTTTTCATATCTGGTTTAAGTAGTTTTTTCTTGGGTTTGGTTCGTAAACCGTTTAAACCAGATATAAGGGGAGATATATGAGAACTTTTGATTCGGAAAGAAATAGGTTGAGAGGCATTTGTTCAGAGATATCTGGGACGGGGTTATAGTTCGGGCTGCATCTGGTACGATGCAATACATTTGATGGGGAAATAGGACGTCGTCCCTTTTTATCGTTTTTTTTTCCTCGGCAGTTCTTGATTCCTATTGAGGCCCCGAATGGCAATATGATTCGGGTGTGATGCGGTGACCCTAATTGCATGTCACCATCGAATGGCAAAATGATTAGAGTGTGATGTGATTCAAGTGTTGTTAGCAAGCGATTAGTTCCTTGTATTTCACTTTTACTAATCGGTGCACAAACATAATTAAATCTACGAGTATGGTGCTGCAACTGTGATTTATAGGTATATTTACCAATACACCCACACTTATTTTTATTATATCTAATTAACAAAATTTTAATATTTAATAATTTAAAATATGATAACATTAATTTAAAATACAGTATCAACATATTTTCAAAAAACACGTTTTCGGCAAAAAACACGGAATCACGTTTTCGGCAAAAAACACAGAATCACGTTTTTATCACCTTTTTGGCGATAAAATGTGATTGGTGAAAAAAAAAATCACTTTTTTGACGGAAAACACAGAATCACATTTTTGACGGAAAAGACGGAATCATGTTTTTGACAAGAAAAGTAGTCACATTTTTGGCAGAAAAACGTGATTGGCGGAAAAACGCGGAATCACGTTTTTGGAAGGAAAACATAAAATTCACATTTTTGCGGGAAAATGGAAAATCACATTTTTGGCAGAAAACGTGGAATCACGTTTTTGGCGGAAAATCATGGGTCGTGTTTTTAGTAGGAAAAAAATCACGTTTTTGGCGTGAAAACGAGGAACCACGTTTCTTGCGGGAAAACACAAAATCATGTTTTTGGCGGGAAGACATGGAATCATGTTTTTAGTAGAAAACAGAAATCACATTTTTGGCAAAAAAACACGAAACCACGTTTTTGGCGGAAAAACACGGAATCACATTTTTGGCGGGAAGACATGGAATCATGTTTTTAGTAGGAAAACAGAACATCAAGTTTTTGGCGGAAAAACGCGAAACCCCATTTTTAACTAGAAAACACGGAATTACGTCTTTTGTGGGAAAATCGGAAATCACATTTTTTAGCGGAAATATGCTTTGGTAGGAAAAACAAAACATGGAATGCGGGAAAACGTGAAATCACTTTTTGGCGAGAGAACGTGGAATTGCCCTCTTTTTTACAGGAAAATGCATCAAATATATATGTAAAGCATTGAGAAGAATAATAATATAACCGATACCCTTTTAAATAATTTAGCCATCTAACTGCATCTAAATCGTTTTGTCATTAAAAAAAAATATAATAACGGATCATAGCCAAATCGCATTACTATTATAAATTTAATTAATTACACTGCACCCAAACTACGTCGCTCCCTCACTCAAATCGGAATCACACCTAAATCGGAGTGTCATTTGGACCCTGAGAACGGGAATGAAGTGAAGAACATCGAGGCTGATTCTCAAAGAACATCGTAAAACCTTTCTTATTAGGGTTCTTCAAATCTGAGGAAAAAATTGGGCTTTGGTTGTCCAATTTTTTTATTTTATTTTGGTAGCTACCCTTACATTACTGGAACCTCAGTGGTCGCTATATATCAAGTACAAAGATGGGATTTTAATGGCTTCTGATATGGGAGGTATGATGCTCTCTACCTAGTTTCAGCTCTCTAGTTGTTTTTTGTGGATGATTGAAACTCATTATTGTTGCTTGGTAGATAAAAGCATTTTACTCTTTTGCTTTTATGCTGCATGCTTTATTTGTTCACAAAAGTGCTTGCTAGTATATAGATAATAATCCGGAGTCAAGATGTTTAAAATTTATATGATATTCTTGGTTACTTGTACATAGTTGCATTTTCTTGCTTGGTTATTATCATCAATAACAACTTTTATCATTAGCTTTTTGATATAGTTACATTTGCTTATAACCTTAATCTTGGTTACTTGTATATAGTTACATTTTCTTGCTTGGTTATTATCACCAGTGACTACTTTTGTCATTAGCTTTGATATAATTACATTTTCTGATAACCTTAACCCCAATTTGAATTAGTGTTAAGAATTTATACGCTGAAAATTTGCTGATTGGGTCAACAATTTTTGGATAAGTATGCCTCATTCTCTTTCTAGAGTTCTAAGTATTTCCTTAACTCAAAGAGTGTGATCCTTATTTCCTGGATTTTCGGCTCTAGAGAATTGTCAGGTTCTTTCTTTCAATCAAGCTCAAACTTTTGTTGTTCTGCAGGTTCATATGGATCCACCTTAAGGTACAAGAACATTGAGAGAATGAAGGCAATTGGAAAGCCTTCTCTTCTTGGTGCCAGTGGGGAAATCAGCGACAATAAATGGAGTCGTTGGATTGGTAGAAGAGGAAGTAAGCCTGAAGAGAATAACATCGAAGCAAAGGATTGAATAGAAAAAGTTTCCCTGAGTTTTGCTTCTGATGAAGGAGAAGAAGCCCATAAGTGGTGAAGTGAGAATGGAGCTGGTGGATGATTCTAAGGTTTGATTCAATTTTTTTTGTAGAAGAGAATGAAAGTATTGAATCGAGATGATGTTACCATCAGAAGCCGATCAAAGTCGAATAAGAACAAGAGTGCTTCATGATGGGGTGTAACAGCGAAGAGTTGTGGTTCTTCTACATGAAGAAAACAAGAACGTAGATCATGTTCGTTTCTCTGGCGACAGAAACCAGCACGTTTGTTTGTCGCTGGATTCAGCGACCAATCGCAGCAACCGTCGCTAGCGACCAGCAACCGTAAATTTTAGTCGCTTAAATATTCAGCTATAATCAGCGATCAGTCGCTGCGATTGGTCGTTGAAACAATTTAGTGTAAATAAACAATATGTGATTGTCTAAACATGTCTCTAAAAACAACAGTTCGTTTAAAATAAGAATATGAATTTATTTAAATCTTTTATTTTGTAATGGATTCATATTTAATTTGCTGTAAATTATAACCCTAGCTAGGTTACGTACGTAGAATGTTGACGTAGATTATAAAGATGAAAAAATTATCATTGTCATAAACATTAATTAATTTTATTCCATCCATGTTGGAACGTTGCTGGCGGATTTAGATTTCTCATAAGGTAAATTCCATCAGTTCTGGCAATCCAGTTACGTATATGACCACATCGACGAACGTTCCCCATTCTGTATGCTATAAATTCTCGATAAAATCGCATCCGAAGCCCGTATTTCAGAAGACAAGTCCATCTTGTCCTTCTGCCTAACTTGTCCCCGAAACGGATTCTCTTTTGGTCTTTGAATTGTAAATATGCGACGTCTAGATTGTCGTCTCTTGAATGACAATGGTACTGGAGAACCAAACCGGGCCAAGTTCGTTCGTAATTCTAATTTGGTTACTCGGACATGGGAACATGTCAAATGCTACATTCAATCCAAAATACGTCGCAACAACAAACGTAAAAAGTATAAAACGATTCATTTTTTAAATCTAGAGTAATATGAAACACCAATATGAATCTAATGATCAAAGTGCAGAGTATATATATAGTTATTTTGTGTGGTTAGTATTTTTTTATGGCCTTAATTAATTAGTTAAATTGAAACACCAACATGAATTAATAATAGATAGTGTCGAAAAGTACGGTTAACCAATAAAATAAAACCAAATGTATTCAACCTTACAAATTATAGCTGATCCACAAACACCGGGAAAGCGGCATATTCGTGCCCAAACTATTGACCATTGTGAAAATACATGTCTGTACTTTAGTGATGTGCTATAACATGCCCAAACTAAAAAAAAATTTGAATTCTATATCCAAACTTTTTAGTCAGCGATTATCCAGGCATTGACTTAACACTGTTTAAAATACTATTAACGGAGATGACTGGACTGCTGAGTCATGGAAGGAGTCAGCAACTTAGATTGATAGAGCGTCGTTTTATTGCTTTTCCGACCAAAACCATACAAGTATTACGACGCTGTTTTCTATAGGGAAAATTCCCAAAAAAACCCCAAACTTTTTTATTTTTGGAAGAAAAATAGCTGAATTTTTTAGACACCCCGATTTATATCTCATCTAATAATGTTGTGTCGTTTAACACACCGTTTATCAAAAACTCTCATTTTCCGACATCCGTCGTAACAGACGTTAACGAGCCTAACGTAAACAGTAAACGGGGTTATCTCTTTAACCCACGTGTTAAAAACACTAATTAAAAAGTTCCCAAAAAAACTCCAAACTTTTTTATTTTTGGAAGAAAAATACCCGAACTTTTTAAACACCCCGATTAATACCTCATCTAATAATGTTGTGTCGTTTAACACACCGTTAAATAACAAGAGTCAAACACAAATCCGAATCAAACACAAATCGATTAAAAAGTCATTGTTGCCATTTTCTATTAACCCCAAATCGATTTTCCTCTTTCTAAACCCTAGAGCAAAAAATCGATTTTCAAAATTTTCTCGTCTCCTCTCCTCTTCATCTCTTCCAAAAAATCGATGGTCTCATTGGGAAGTGAAAGTTCTGGGTCTGCAAAATCTCTGAGCCAGAGCTCGGGCAGGTTTCACTGTGGTTATTGCCATGATCCTTGCAATGGTGAAGAAGTAATCTGAAGATGTGGCTTCAAGAAGGAGGTGAAGAAGTTGTTTGATGCAGAATTGTTAGTTTTTGTTGTAGAAGTAGTTTTCGGATTTGTGTTTGATTCGGATTTGTGTTTGACTCTTGTTATTTAACGGTGTGTTAAATGACACAACATTATTAAATAAGGTATTAATCGGGGTGTCTAAAAAGTTCGGCTATTTTTCTTCCAAAAATAAAAAAGTTTGGGGTTTTTTTGGGAACTTTTTAATTAGTGTTTTTAACACGTGGGTTAAAGAGATAACCCCGTTTACTGTTTACATTAGGCTCGTTAACGTCTGTTACGATGGATGTCGGAAAATGAGAGTTTTTGATAAACGGCGTGTTAAACGACACAACATTATTAGATGAGGTACTAATCGGGGTGTCTAAAAAGTTCGGGTATTTTTCTTCCAAAAATAAAAAAGTTTGGGATTTTTTTGGGAATTTTCCCGTTTTTTATAAAGACGGGATATATATCTTCTTCTTCATCGACTTACAGCTTCTTTCGGTTCTCCGAGTCCCAAATTGATTAGCGAACATAACGTCTTTTCATCAAATTCAATCTTCTTATTGGTCTCTGGTGAGTTAATTCATCATAGGATTTAGTGTTTTTGAATTCGTCATTGTGACTTTTGTTCTTCGAATTGGAATAAATTTTGTTCTGATAGATAGTAGCAGAGGGATGCCAACAACACAGTGATGGTGAAAGTAGGAGAGGAATGCCCAGAACTTGTAGATTGTGTTGGAATGGCTGTGTTTTACGATTATTTTGTAGTTTGATGTGTTGTTGGTTCAAGAACCATTACTTGTTCTGTTCTGTTTAATTTGTATTTTGGTATGACGTTTTTTGTTGTAAGGATTGAAGTTAATAATCTTATAACTTTTGAACATGAACGAAACAAAGAAAAAATCACCAAATTCCTTTTTTTGTTGACATTTTTGTCTGTTCGGTTAATTGTCTCTTTTTGTTGTTTGGATCAACATCAAAAAAGGTTATTTTTTGTTGTAGTTGTGGTGAGTCAATATCATCATCATCATCGTAAATAGTCATATTGTGTAACGTGTACTCCTTAGAAACCCATTTTCGCTACAAACATCGAAGAAATTGTAAATTAAACGAGTACCAAAACAAAATACCAGAAGAAGAACATGATCTGCATTTCACTAAATAAAAGAGTATCAAAAGAAGAACATAAACATGAAAATGGCGACATCAACCGTTGTTTTTTTTTTTTGGTCAACATAAGGCCAAATAACCGAAACACTAAACAAGAACACCTAAAAAGAAAAAAAATCCTTGAAGCCTCACCATTATCAACAGATCCTTACAACCTGCATAACCACCAAGTCTCACTATCAAAAATGCATACTCACAATCATCAAGTCATACGCAACAAATCAAAAAATACCTGGACTTAATCATGAGCAACAGATATTTGACTTGGTTGGCTTGGTCCTTCTCCACCAAGAGTCATTGACTCGGCTACTTCTTCTGATGCTTGAACTTTCTTCTTTTTTTGGGCCGAGGTTTAAAAGGCACTCCATCATTAGTACATGCTACAGAGTTATGGCCAGCTATACCACAATGATAGCAATGCATTATGCGTGCATGTCTGGTAACTTTTTTCCCCTTTGTTGGAGACTCATTAACTCCCTTGATTCTTTTTTGAGGCTTCTTCTTCCTGCCTTTTGATTTCTCTCTTGGTAAAGCTTGTAAGGTTGGTTCACCATATGCTTTCCAAAACTTTATGCCTCTTACTGGTTTTAACGAATCTGAATATTGCTTCTGCCAAGTCGAAGCCAAATACCACTGAGAAACCAAGTTTTCTGTCTTATATACCTTCCTATCTAACACAACACGAAGCGCATGTCGACATGGGATCCCCGTCAAATCCCACCTTCTGCAGCTACATGTCTTCTCTTTCATGTCAACCACATAAGATATGTCTGCCTCACGCACTTCAAACTGACCAGTTGATCCAGGAAAAATTCGACAATTACTTCTGTGTTTCGTCTCCAAAGCAATGACCTTAGCAACCTTCTCACTGAATTTTCCCTTATGATTATTTGACTTCTTCTTCCTAAGATCGATGCAGACCATTGCTTGTCTCCTCATGGTTTCCAACATCTCAACTAGTGGCATTGCACGCGCTTTCTCAAGTGTACTATTGTAAGACTCAGAGTTGTTGTTGAGTGCATCTTCACAAGTACATGAAGTACTAAAGAATGCACGACTACAAGTTTCTGGCCTCCTCACCATCAATGCTTCATAGACTTCAATGTCGTACTCCTTCAATGCTTTCAAGTTTGCTTTATAATCCTCCTCATTAAAACTCTCGACAACTCTCCAAAACAACTTCTTCATTTGCGGCTTCTTTGGAAAAATCTTCTTCAAATTTCCATAAATGTGTCTTGCACACATTCGATGCTCCACATTTGGCAATTCTTGATACACATCATTAAGCAATCCCTAAATATGAAACATTTATAATTTTATATATGTGATTACATAACAGCAACTCAAATATGAAAGATTTGAAAAAAAATAGAAGAAAGATTCACTTACTTTTTGGCGATCTGAGACAAGTGTGAATCCATCACCATTTCCAAGGTTTAGATCATTTTTCAGCTTTTGAATGAACCACACCCAATTGTTTGTGTTCTCTACGTTTACAACTACCCAAGCAAGAGGGTAAATCTGGTTATTAGCATCTCTTCCAACAGCTGCTAGTAGTTGTCCTTTTGTCGTGGATTTGAGGAAACAGCCATCAATTCCGAAGATGGGTCGACAATATGCTCGCCATGTGTCTCGCAAGATAGGAAAACACACATAAAATCGATCAAATACTTCTAATCCACATGCTCCAATGACGGTTCTAAGCTCTGTTGATGCACCATGATTAGTCCTGTACGTAATGTTAAGACCATTAGCATCTAATATCAACTACTTAAATGAAACATAATTAACATTACTTACACTTGAATTTCAATTTAATAGTCTTTAATCCTTCAATATTGCTCATCATATTCTGCTTGAATGAGCTCCAATGCTTTCTGCTTTGCCTTTCTACATTGATCATTTGATGCACTCAGTTCATACTGCTTTTGTATTTGTTCTTGAATTGCTTTTGGCCTTATGTCTGGATCAAGCCTCACTTCGTCTAAGAACATCCTAGCAATGATGGAATCTGATAGTATCTTGCACCGTCCATCCTTGATACAGCTATGCACATCTTGAAAGGTCTTCACCATCCATTGATCCACTGATTCTTCATAAGAGCAATATATTCTCCAAGAGCATGGAATTTCGCCTTCGTCTACTTCTACTCCACACTTGGCCTCAGATTTTACTCCTCCCCATCTACTGAATTGAATATTCCATCCGCCTTGTAAAGCATACTCCAAAACAGCTTCTCTAAACTCTTTCACACTATCAAATACTTGTCTTATATGTAACTCACCACTCCCTTTATTCCATCTATCATAAGGTTTTCCGATTTGTTCTTCTTCACAGTCAGAAGAAGGAGGAGTATCTTGATAGTTTTCATTCTCTTCATCTTCACAAATCGCAGCCACAACAGATTCAACACGGGCATCCTCCTCAAACTCGCAATCTCTTTCTCTAGCATCAACGTTGTTACCTCTCTCGCTACCATCAACGTTTTTACCTCTCTCACTGCCATCAACGTTGTTACCTTCCTCTGTATCAGCATTGTTGTTATCTTCCTCTATAGCTTCATCGACACTTTCATGCTCCATGTAGATATCAATATATTTAGTCCAATACGCAGCCTCACACATCAACTGAAAATACTCACCACCATTACACAACACTTTGAGATGCTTTAAATTTTCATATGGCATCTTATACCACATCCTTTGACGATACAAGGATATTGGAAATCTGGTCATCAAGCCGCTAAACAATTCTGAAGCCTTTATCTGAAGAATATGTTCTTGGCCGCCATTGTATGCAACTTCACCACTTTCATGCGTCTGAAATCTCCCATTGTAAAATATATGGAAGTGAGTATCCGGCTCACTGAAATTACAAAAGTTGGACATTTGTATATCACTTAAAGTACATAATATATAAGAAAATGCAAAGAAATCACCACTTCGCATCACACCAAGCCACAAACATAGTAAAATTTAACTCAATTCAAAACCAAACGAAAACCTAGAAAAAATAAAAAAATTCAACAATTTTGATGGATTACCTCATTTTTTTGGTACAAAAAGAAAACCCAGAACTTGATTAACGATAAAAATCCAGAAGTCGTAATCGATTGAATTCAAATCGAGTTTCTCCTTTTTGATTTCACCCAAATTGAAGAAATTTTTGTTTACCAAAAAAAAACACAGAGACAAAAGGAAAGAGACGATTAAAAAAAATGGAGAAGGTCTCGACTATACGTAACGACGACGTATTAATCCCAGCGGCTGACTCTTTTTTCTTTTTTGTAGAAAGTTGCTGACTCTACTGATGACTCAGCAATCTAATTATTTCGGTTAATAATATTTTAACAGTGTTAAGTCAATGCCTGGATAATCGCTGACTAAAAAGTTTGGATATGGAATTCAAATTTGTTTTTAGTTTGGGCATGTTAAGGCACAACACTAAAGTACAGGCATGTATTTTCACACTGGTCAATAGTTTGGGGTCGAATATGCCGCTTTCCCCCACAAATACCTAACAAAACCAAAAAGTTTAAAGATAGATTCTTGTACGTGTATTGTTTTAACAGGACGAAAAATACACGAAGCAATTTCGGAACATAACAGTAAATGAGCCTTAGCGGACATTTAAACGGACCAGACCTTAAAAAAGGAGCCTAAATAGCTTCCGGGTAAAACCGACCCGTTTACATTTGTGAGCAAAGGAAGGAACTTTGGATTTTACTTCTTTAGGTTTTTTTTTTGGGACGACATCCTATTTTCCTATCAGAACTATCGTATTGTATCAGATGCAGCCCGAACTATGATCATGTCCCACATATCCCCGAACAAATGTCTCTCAACCTATTTCTTCCTGAATCGAAAGTTCTCTTGCTAAAACTCCCCAAAATCATAGTTCTCATATATTTCTCCTTCAATCTGGGTTTAAACGATTTACTGTTGGTTTACTATTTGCTTAACCAACTAACTAACCCTATTAACTGGATTAAACCTTATTTCATCCAGATTACAAACCTAAACCCTAAAATTATAAATCCCCAAATCGATAACCCTTTGTCTTCCCCTTTCTCTCTCGACGAACCCTAAAAATCGAGAATCTGAAATCGAAGCTCCCATTTCTTTTTCCCTTTTCTTCTCTCTTGACGCATGCGATGGCTTTAATCCTCCGAAATGATGGAGATTACGATGCCGAAGCAGAGGATCGAGATGAATTTCATGTCAAGAAGCATGCCCAGGAACTTACAGACGTCAAAGAATCGATCTATCAATATGTGTACCCAAAAAGTGATGACGAGGCTGAACAAGGTCGTGGTGCTGGTCCAGTGAGATGGTTACACATATCACACGTGGTGATAGGACAATGTATAAAGACCAAAAAGTCTACAATGGAATCGCATTCAAGGAGTGTGTCACCTACTATGCCCTGCAAACATGTTACAATCTAAAGCAATACATGTACGATAAAGATAGAATTGGGTCTAAATTTGTTGGGCTAAGGGGAAATGTGAGTGGCAATTGTATGCTTCATCTCTTCCAAATCATTCGATGTGGAGGATTACGGTTACAAGGATAAGCATATTTTTGTCGCTAATGGAGAGTGTGATGTTTAAGGTCCCAGTGATAGGTAGATTTTTTCTTGATAAGATTAAAGAAGATCCAGAGTATTACATGCATGCAAAGATAGAACAGATTATAATCGAAAAGTCGAAGATATCAGCTATTAGGACTCAATATCAAGCTGTTAGGAGAAAGGCATTGGCATGGATAGAGGTGGAGTATGATAATCAGTTTGCACGTCTCCGAGATTACGCTACTGAGATATTGGATGCAAATAAAAGGTCTGTTGTGGAGATTGATATGGTGAAGGATGATGCTGGTTAGGATTTTTTTAACCGGTTTTATGTATGCTTTGATGTCCTTAGAAGAACTTGGAAACAAACTTGTAAGCCACTAATAGGAGTTGATGGCTGCTTCTTAAAATCAAAGATCAAGGAACAATTACTGGTGGCTTTAGGCAGAGATGCAGACAATGTTATCTATCCAATAGCATGGAGTGTTGTTGAAGTTGAGAACAAAGAGAATTGGTTATGGTTTGTGAAGAGGCTGAAGATTGACCTTGGGTTAAATGATGTAGATGGTTACATTTTGGTGTCTGGTCGGTAAAAAGCATGTATGTTACTTGTTTTGGATCAGTTTCATGGTTTGATAAAAGCTTTATGTATTCGTATTTAATCATGTTTTTGTTCTGTTTCAAGGGTTGATAAAAGGTGTTGAGTTGTAGTTACCAAAGATAGAGTATAGAATGTGTGTTAGACACATCTATGATAACGTAAAGAATAATCATCCGTCAAAAAAGCAAATGAAGACACTCATCTGGAATATGTCTTGTTGCTACAATGCAACACAGTTTGAGGAGAGATTGGAGAGGATACACTCATATAATACTAGTGTTTATCAAGTTTTCTTGAAGTCAAAACCAAAGAGTTGGTGCAGGGCCTTTTAGAAGATGGGCAACCACTGTGAGGATGTTGAAAACAACTCCACATAGTCCTTCAACAAGACAATCAATAAGGAAAGAGGGAAACCTTTTGTGGTTATGTTGGAGATTGTAAGAAGACTTGCCATGGTTTGGATTACCAAACGGTCTGCTATTTCTCATTCTCACAAAGGTTAATACATCTTTTCTATTCATGGTTTCTTTTATATGGGCTAGTGTATATCTCAGTCTTATGTTTTATAATATGTGTCATTTATGTGTCAGGTTTATCTACTCCATATGTGGCAAAGTTCCTTGCTATAGAGCATAAGAAAACTATAACAATTATCATCTTATTCATCCTAGATCTGAATTCAGATTTTGCATCTTCGACCCTCTCAAATAGCTCTTTCTCAAGCTCCATTTGCATCTTCTTCTCAAGCTCCATTTGCATCTTTTCAAAAACCATGTTATGGTGCTTCATTGTCTCTGTTGTGAGCTCTTTCATATCTCCTTGTAGTCTCGCAGTTTGAACAGCCAATTTTGCTACCTAATCCAACAGTCCCTCATCGACCCACTTAAAGACGTGGTTATCATTCATAAGCTATCGAGAAGCATACACAATAATAAGAACCACCAAAATCAACAGCAAACAAAGCATAACATTCGTATTACCTTCTTTGATGCTGCATAACCACAACAAAGTATCGCCGACAAGGATTTGGCTCGGATTTCAAATTTTTTGCCACGATTTCTTCGCCACATCAACAACTCTTAGGCACGCCAACAACTCTTCCACTTCCTTTTTCTTGGACATATGATGAACAACTCAAAGCTCCAGAGACATTGTTCATGATTTGCAGAGATCGATTTTTGAGTTTTCGATTTTAGGATTCTTAGTTCGGATTTGGGGATTTCCAATTTAAAGTGAAGAAAATGATCTCGGGTCGGGTTTTAAACGTTACTCTGGTTTTAAAATTGTTTTCATATCGTGTTTAAGTGGTTTTTTCTTGGGTTTGGTTCGTAAACCGTTTAAACCAGATATAAGGGGAGATATATGAGAACTTTCGATTCGGAGAGAAATAGGTTGAGAGGCATTTGTTCAGAGATATCTGGGACGGGGTTATAGTTCGAGCTGCATCTGGTACGATGTAATACTTTTGATGGGGAAATAGGACGTCGTCCCTTTTTTATCGTGTTTTTTTTCCTCGGCAGTTGTCGATTCCTACGGAGGCCCCGAATGGCAATCTGATTCAGGTGTGATGCAGTGACCCTAATTGCATGTCACCATCAAATGGCAAAACCATTAGAGTGTGATGTGATTCAAATGTTGTTAGGAAGCGATTAGTTCCTTGTATTTTACTTTTACTAATCAGTGCACAAACATAATTTAAACCTACGATTATGGTGCTGCAACTGTGATTTATAGGAATATTTACCAATACATCCTTAATTATTTTTATTATATCTAATTAATAAAAATTTAATATTTAATAATTAAAAATACGATAACATAAATTTAAAATACAGTTTCAACAATTTTTCAAAAAGTTATAATTTTGCTTTATTCCTCCAAAAAGAATTTCACATATGTTGTAAAATCACGTTTTCTGCGAAAAACACGGAATCACATTTTTGGCGAAATCACGGAATCACATTATCGACGAAAAACGCGGAAACACGTTTTCGGCAAAAAACATGGAATCACGTTTTATCACATTTTTGGCGAAAAAATGTGATTGGCTGGAAAACACGGAATCACGTTATTGACAAAAAAGTGTTGTCACATTTTTGGCAGAAAAACGTAATTGGCGGGAAAAAGCGGAATCACGTTTTTAGCGTGAAAAAACATAAATTCACGGGAAAATGGAAAATCACGCTTTTGGCAGAAAACATGGAATCACGTTTTTGGCTGAAAATCATGGGTCGTGTTTTTAGTAGGAAAACGAAAATCATGTTTTTGGCGTGAAAACGAGGAACCATGTTTTTTGCGGGAAAACACAAAATCATGTTTTTGGATAGAAGACATGGAATCTTGTTTTTAGTAGAAAACAGAAATCACATTTTTGGCGGAAAAACGCGGAACCACGTTTTTGGCGGAAAAAACACAAAATCACGTTTTTGGCGGGAAGACATGGAATCATGTTTTTAGTAGGAAAACAGAACATCAAGTTTTCAACTAAAAAACGCGGAATTACGTCTTTTTGTGGGAAAACTGGAAATCACATTTTTTGGCGGAATCATACTTTGGTAGGAAAAACAAAACACGGAATGCGGGAAAACGTGAAATCACTTTTTTGGCGAGAGAACGTGGAATTACCTCTTATATGTAAATACATCAAACGAACAACACAACGACAGTCGTTAGCGACAAGCAAACAAACAACAAACACTGGTCGCTGGACGTTGGTCGCTGGTCGCTGAATCCAGCGACATGCAAACTGTAACGCCCGTGTTTCGGGAAGTGAATGTCGACTGACACCAAGGGCTGGTGTCGATCGACACCGGCGTGTGGTGTTGAGCAGCTTTGGCTAGTGGAGGCGGTGTCGAGCGACACCAAGGGTGGGTGTCGATCGACACCAATGTCGGCAGCTTCCTTTTTGGTTTCTTTGGTCTCACCTACCCGCTTAAACGCTCATTTTTCTTCCTCCTTCATTTTCGGGAGTTGCGATTGGAGCTTTTGAGAGAAAAGGAGTGTGCGAATTCGGAGGTTTGAGTGAAGGAAAGAGAAAGCAGAGAAAGAAAGCTTGGTTGTGGCTTTAAGGAAGAGTGTGGGCTTGGTGTGGCTCGGGGAGTTGCAGAGGATTGTTGGCTGAGGCGTGAAGGGAGATGGGAGTTCATCGCTAGTCTTGTGGTGCCGTTTTCAGTCTGTAATCCATCCGAATCGAGGTGAGTGCGTGACCTTGAGTTGATCTAAGCAAAGGGGAAGGTTTTGTGGTTTTGTTAATCTTGTGTTGTTAGATCTGTTTGCTAGATCCATGGGTTGTGTTGCCTGTTTCTTGTTGCTTGGCGTCGAGTTAGTGTGTAATCGTCTGCCAGAAGCAAGGTTGTTGCTCAGAAGTGGCCGTTTGGCCGTGTGCAGCCATGGAAGAAGCCGGATTCGAGTTGCAGGTGTTCGTGGGTTGGTTTCGTGGCTCGGTGTCGAGCGATACCAATGGCTGGTGTCGATCGACACCAATAGCTGCGGAGTGTTCGTCCAACTATTTTGTGGGTTCGTTGGTTGTTTGGTTGCTTGAGTTGTGCTTATGGATGTGTAATATATCATGTTTTTACGGTTTTTAACCATGATATTAGTCTTGTTTTAGAGTCTTTTTAGTGTCTTTCGAGTCTTTTAGAGTCATTGCAGGTTCAGGTACGTTTTGGACTTACTTGGAGCATTTTGGGAGATTTGGAAGCATTTGGCATTCTGTAGCTGAGAAGAGCAACACGGAGACCATAATGGGTGTTGGTGTCGATCGACACTGCCTCTCAGTATCGCTCGACACTGGTCGCGATCACATGTTTCACACAAGTTTTAAAGACTTTTGAAGAATTGCATATTAGCTCAGAAGTTTTTCCTAATTGCAAGACAAGTCTTTGACGTATTTTGGAGTATAATTAGTTGTTTTTAGAGTTTCTGAGAGACACCTTTTTTTCATTAAACTTATTCTAGTTTTCAGAGAGCTTTTGGGAGAGACAGATCAAAACTCATTGTAGAGAGAAGATTTCGAACTCCCTTGTTTCTTATTTAATATCTTAATGCAATTTATTTCATTCATGATTTTTGTTTCATTAATTATGTCTGAGTAATCCACCTGTTAGATTTATGGTTTTTCTAGGGTTAGGATGAATTGTTAAATTGGATAGATTTGTTACGGTAATCATATGGTTTTTCATTTAGGTTGAGATTAATGCTAGTTCTAGCTTGACCACCTGAGATTTAGATCATAGGACATTTGGTAGACACGAAAGTGTTATCAATTCCCTGAATTAAACATTGATAAGCAAAATACCTATCTGCAAAGACATTTGATTTAGGGATTTTGTGAACATATCAAACTTGAATTTAATGCATGTTTTGATTGTTGAATTCGCAAAAAAATTTGGGATTCACTGTTTTAAACATAGATAATCTCTGCAACGAAAGTTGATTGATTTGAAGTTTGTATTTTTAGTTGAAGAACGGTTCTTAATTAAACCCTATTCTGTTTATATGTTTGCAATTCTGAATTCCTGAAGAATTTCCCTAAGTCTAACCTTTTCCGTGATTTAATTTGCGACATTTACTTTTTGCTTTGTTAGTTTTACTTTGGGTTTTCTGCAAAAAAAACCTTCGACTCGGTTTATTTTTGCGAAATAACCCTTGACTCGGTCTAATTGCAAATCAAACCTATGAATTCCCAGTCAAACCGCTATATAACCCTCGCTTATAACGGGCGTTATATCGATTACAGAGAACAAAACGGTTCGTATTGATTTGTGTTTAGAAAACACAAATCTTGTTGTTTCTTCCTTTTGGAAAAATTTACACACGTGCTGGTTCTTTAAAAGGAACAAATTGGGGATCTACAATGAGGGTTTTATTCGAAGCTCGTCTGTATTACAATCAGAAGTCGATTGTGTGTCTGGGTTACAATTTTGAGCATGTAATCTTGTAATCCATTTACGGCAGCGAGAATGAGTCAAAGAGGGTTGGGGTTCGAAGAGCTGCATCTCAGGGGACATATGGCGTTCTGACTTATTGTGTTTGTGGTGGAGAAGCCATAGTTCACACATCTCGCACAGCAAACAACCCTGGAAGGAGATTTTTCACATGTCGGATGAGTGAGGTAAACAAATTAGTTAGTTTCTTTTAAAATGTCCTGAATTTTGAGTCAAATATGTTGGAGTTAAAATCGTTTTATGATTAGGATGGTGGCACTCACATTTGGAATGGTGGGATGAAGCAATCATGGAAGAAGTAACCAGCTTAAAGCTAGAAATTGAAGAGGCAAGTAAGAGGTATCAAATGCTCCTAAGAAGAATTGGAAGTGGCCAAACTAGTGTTGTTGATCCTACAGGAAAGATCTTGAGTGATGAAATTGTGCAATTTAAGATTCTCTTAGCCGAGAATGAGGGTGAGATTGTGAGGATGAAAGAGTTACTTGCCAAGAGAGGTGAAGGAATGGATGTCAAGTATGTTATGCTTGCTGGTTTCGTTGTTGTTGCTGTATTTTGCTATTTCTTTAAGTAGGGAGAAACTGTCTAATTATGTGGCTAATTATGTTGTCTTTTAAACTTATGCGGTTGAAGTTCTTTAGTTTTCAATCGTACAAAAGAACTTCCTTCTAGTTATGTTGTAATCTTCTTTTTTATTGAATCTAAGTATCTTGTAGTATTCTAATTAACTTTGTATTTCTATGGTCTAGTTTATCATATACATAACCCAAAACGAAACACAAGACACACGTTTAACACAAGACCAAGTTTAATACAAGAAACAAGTTTAAGACAATACCAAGTTTAATACAAGACCAAGTTTCTTGTTGACATAAAAAACAAAAGCAAACATAACATGTTTATGTTCAGACACTTATTTTTTCTTGACAGCAAAAACATAACAGGTTCAGACACGAGGTCGTTGATGAGAGATAGGATTTGGTTGAGAGGATGAAGCACCTTCTTGCTGGTTTTGACGAGGTCTTCCCCGACCCCTTTTTGGTAGTGCAGATGAAAGAGTTGGAAGATCTTCCATTGGCTGACTTTGTACAGCGACTTCAGAAGATGCAATTGTGTGTCGTTGTACTTGAACTTGCGAAGAGGAGGCGCCAAGAGCAGGTGTTTTCCGTGGTCTACCTGGTGGATTCTTTGGAGGTTTTGGTACAGGTATATTTTTACAGTAAAGCTTGTTGTGTCCTTCTTGTAAACAGAGGCTACAATGCTGTCCAAACAACAAACATAATAATAGTCAATATACTACATAACATAAGAGTATACAATTTAAAAGATAACAAGTCATAGATGCTTACAATTTTGGTTCCTCTTTTAGGAGCTTTCCCTGGTCTTGGTTCACCAATTTCTCTCTTTCTTTTCTTTCCTGTGATATATCATGGTTTTTACGGTTTTAACCATTATATAAGAGTCGTTTTTAGAGTCTTTTTAGTGTCTTTCGAGTCTTTTAGAGTCTTTGCAGGTTCAGGTACGTTTTGGACTTATTTGGAGATTATGGGATGTTTTGGAGCAATCTGAGAAGCTGCGCAGAAGAAACCAACTCGAAGAGCAAAATTAGTATGGGTGTCGATCGACACTAGCTCTTAGTGTCGGTCGACACCAATATCTGACAGCAATCGAATTTCTAATCTTTTTGAAGTTTTGAAGAATTGCAAATTTGGCCCAGAAGTTGTCCCTGTTTACCAATAAAGCTCAAAACGTGTTTTAGCTTATTTATAGGATTTTAAGGTCATTGTTTAGACCTAAGCTTTAGAAGACTTGATTTTTGAGCAGCTACCTCTTCAGGGATTTTTGGAGAAGATTTCTAAACTCTTTTCTTCTTCTTCTGATTTTCTTAATGCAAATTATTTCATTCATGATTTGTGTTTCATTTATCATGTCTGAGTAATCTCCCTGTTAGGTTTAGGGTTTTCAAAGGAATTCATGAATTGTTAGATTGTTAGATTATTAGGATTGAATCTATAGAGTTCTTCATCTAGATTGTGTTTATTGCTTATTCTAGTTTAGCTACCTAGAATCTGATCTTAGGTTGATTAGTTGACACGAAAGTGTAACTGATTGCCTGAACTATCTTAGATGAGCAAAATATCCTATTCGCAAAGAAAGTTGGTTTAGGGATTTTGTGAACATATCAAACCTGAACTTTAATGCTTGTTTAAGTTAAAGAATTCGCAAAGAGATTTGGGATTCTAAAATTTAGGCATAGATAATCTTCGCAACGAAAGTTGGTTGATTTTACATTAGTGATTTGAGTTCTAGAATGGTTCTTAATTACAATCCTGATAATTGTTTTGTCCTGCAATTCTGAATTTCCTGAGAATATCCCTAAGCCTAGCTTTTCTCCTATTCATCTTACAACCCGATTTCTAATTCTCTTGCTATTTTAATTTTATAGTTTCTTCTGTTTAGCTATATTTCCAAACTGATAATCTATTGTGTGAACATTAGTCCCTGTGGATTCGATCCCTAAGTACTACAGTGATCTCTTAATTTGAGAGGGTAGCTCAAGGGTAAATTTGAGCATATCAAATTTTGGCGCCGTTGCCAGGGACTCTTGTTTCATCATTAGATTTCAGTTAGATTTTAGTCTAAATTTTTCCAAGCCACGAGATTTTCGTAGAGCGCTTGTTTCTTCTTTTGATGATTATGTCCCACCATGTTCCTATTCCTCATTTCCTTGGTCGTTCTCACGTACCCAACACCTATACACCACCATGGATGATGCGACTAATTTCGCGGAAGCATTCATTGCCACCCTCTGCTCCACCTGATACTTGAGCTCCGCTACAGTCCAGCTAATGACTGAAAACAAGCGCTTAGTGGGAGGCAACCCACTGTGGTAATTAGTATCTTTTCTTTTTCTTTTTTTTTGAGTCATTTTTATTTTTCTTTGAGTCGGTCTGTCAGCTTCTATTTGGAACTTGTGTGGATTTATGATGCTTTATGTCACTGCTTTTAATCTGTGTGTGCGTGTTTACAGTGTTCTATGGATTTAGATCAACAATTCGATTTTTCTTGCTAGAAATCGTCTCTGCTTACAGGCAGGGTGTCGATCGACACCAACCTCTGGTGTCGCTCGACACCGACACCCCATCCGACATACCATTAGGCACAAACATCGAGTGACGCTCGACATAACTCACTGGTGTCGCTCTACACCGACAACAAGTTATTTTTGGATCTTCATTGTTCCACTCAATTCCATTGTATTTCTCTATTTTTACCACTCCTGAGTTTGGTACCACTGGGGACAGTGTTACTTAAGTCTGGGGGAGGTAGTCGCTGACTTTGTGCTTGTTTTTGAGAGTCAGTCGTGTCAGTTTTATTCGTTTTATTGAGTCAAAACTTTGGTTAAGAAATAACGACCTCTCTTCTTAGTCTATTTGCCTGAGTGATTAATGCTGCAGATTTAGTTTAAATCCGACTAATGGAAAATCCAAAGACTGATCAATGACCCAGAGGGATCCATACTTCGCAACAGAATCCACTACAGCCGGAGCTAATTTCTGAGCTCTTCCTTTTACCTCATCAATGCAACTGATGTTCATAGGGCTTGACTCCTCGTTCCTACCTGACAAACGAAAACCTGAATGCAAAAGTGATGGTACTCCTCTCCCTTATTCAGTAAAAAATGTGTGTTTACAAGCAGAAAATATGAGATGATTTTCTTTTGAGTAAAGGGATAGGAAAACTTCCAACGACCCCATTATTTTACTTTGAAAGGAATGATCACACGAAAGTTGGAAGCGAGGTTAGGAAAATTTCCTGTGATACCATTATTCGCCTACACTTTCGATATATTAAAAAAAAAGAGAAACAACACAAAACATGTTGAGAAAAGAATAAGTCTGGGGGAGAGAAAGAGTACTAAAGAATGTGAAAATAGGCTTGTTTGTCATGGTATTGCACGGGAATGAGTCTAGAAGGTTCTTGGCACTGATTTCATTGATGAGACCCAGCGATGAAGGCTGTGGAGAATGTTGTAAAGTTGTGGGTTAAATTTGGGGTGTTGGAATGTCTACGGAGAAGTACATGGTGGTTCGATTTGGATTAGTCTGTTAAGCATATGGATTTGGTTTGAATGCTCAATGCAATAGTCTAACGAGAGAGAGAGTTTCCGTGTTTTTCAAACTTCTTTCACAGGTTAAGTTTCTGTTTTGCTTGAGGGCAAGCAAAGGCTAAGTCTGGGGGAGTTGATATATCATGGTTTTTACGGTTTTTAACCATTATATAAGAGTCGTTTTTAGAGTCTTTTTAGTGTCTTTCGAGTCTTTTAGAGTCTTTGCAGGTTCAGGTACGTTTTGGACTTATTTGGAGATTATGGGACGTTTTGGAGCAATCTGAGAAGCTGCGCAGAAGAAACCAACTCGGAGAGCAAAATTAGTATGGGTGTCGATCGATACTAGCTCTTAGTGTCGGTCGACACCAATATCTGACGGCAATCGAATTTCCAATCTTTTTGAAGTTTTGAAGAATTGCAAATTTGGCCCAGAAGTTGTCCCTGTTTACCAATAAAGCCCAAAACGTGTTTTAGCTTATTTATAGGATTTTAAGGTCATTGTTTAGACCTAAGCTTTAGAAGACTTGATTTTCGAGCAGCTACTTCTTCAGGGATTTTTGGAGAAGATTTCTAAACTCTTTTCTTCTTCTTCTGATTTTCTTAATGCAAATTATTTCATTCAAGATTTATGTTTCATTTATCATGTCTGAGTAATCTCCCTGTTAGGTTTAGGGTTTTCAAAGGAATTCATGAATTGTTAGATTGTTAGATTATTAGGATTGAATCTATAGAGTTCTTCATCTAGATTGTGTTTATTGCTTATTCTAGTTTAGCTACCTAGAATCTGATCTTAGGTTGATTAGTTGACACGAAAGTGTAATTGATTGCCTGAACTATCTTAGATGAGCAAAATATCCTATTCGCAAAGAAATTTAGTTTAGAGATTTTGTGAACATATCAAACCTGAACTTTAATGCTTGTTTAAGTTAAAGAATTCGCAAAGAGATTTGGGATTCTAAAATTTAGGCATAGATAATCTTCGCAACGAAAGTTGGTTGATTTTACATTAGTGATTTGAGTTCTAGAATGGTTCTTAATTACAATCCTGATAATTGTTTTGTCCTGCAATTCTGAATTTCCTGAGAATATCCCTAAGCCTAGCTTTTCTCCTATTCATCTTACAACCCGATTTCTAATTCTCTTGCTATTTTAATTTTATAGTCCCTGTGGATTTGATCCCTAAGTACTACAGTGATCTCTTAATTTGAGAGAGTAGCTCAAGGGTAAATTTGAGCATATCACCCTGGAGGTCTCCCAGGAGGCTTTTTATACGGAGGAGGATTCACCCTTATCTCAGTGGTCCGATCCCACATGTTCATGCCTCCCACAGGTTTCAAACCACTAGCATAACATCTTCTCAGCTTCTCTATTGTGAACCAAGATGAAATTAAACTCTTTGGATCTTGGTTAGCTTTCTTCTCTAGCCGCAAGGAAGAAATAATATGACAGTAAGGGATACCACTTATTTTGTACATCCTGCAACTACAACTGATTTCACCTCTCATCTTTACGACAAACCTGTCACTAAAGTATCCAACCTCGTAATTTCCCAAACCACAACTTAAAGGACTACAATCCTTAGTTTTGTGAATCTGCTGGTCTAATAAAGCCCTCGATCTAGGAGTATAATCCCCTTTAGCTTTCTCTGCCTTAGACCGTTTTTTTTCATTACAAGTCATTACAGTTCTCCTAATCTCTTCAAGCATATCAACCACAGGTTTGGTTCTTGCTATGCGAATTGCTGCATTAAACGACTCTCCCAAATTGTTTTCAACAGCATCACACGTAGAAAACTCACTGAAAAATGCCCTGTACAAAACCAAACTCACTCATTTATGAAATGCAATAATGATTTCTGTACTAATGAAATAAAATATAAAATTACATACCTAGACCAAGGACAGAAAATAGATATAGATAGCTTCAAGTCATCATATGCAGTCGCAGAGAGCTTCTTCAGGTCTTCCATCTTCCTATTAAAGGCCGCAGGATAGTAAGCATCTGCAGCACCCCAGAATAAATCTTCAAAATCTGCTCCAGAATGTTTTTTTTTCCAATTAGCATGAACATGTCGTGCACATAACCTATGTTCAGCATATGGAAGCACATCTTTCACCGCTGCAATCAAACCTTTACACTGATCACTAGCCAGGGTCAATCCATTCCCAGTTCCAAGGTCCAAGTCTTCAGCCAAATGTTCAAAAAACCACTCCCAATTCGGCTTGTTCTCAACATCAACAATGCCCCAAGCTATGGGAAACATCTGATCGTTAGGGTCTCTTCCACAAGCCACTAACAATTTTCCTGTCATCCTCCACTTCAGAAATGTTCCATCTATATGAATTATTCTTCTACATGCTGCTTTCCACCCATCTTTGAGACCAAGAAAACATACATAAAATCTATTGAATTTTCCTTCCCTTACCTCACATTCAACGGTGGATCCTGGATTCGTCTTCTTCAATTCAGCGACATAATCAAATAACCTTGCAAATGACTCTGCTTGCTCATCATCAAACGTTTGCAAACATCTAAGTCGCGTCCTTTCACAAATTGTTTCTGAAACATTTATGTTCTGTTTTCTAAGCTTCTGCTGCAACTGTCTTGCTGAGATGTCTGGATTGATTCTGAATTCCTCAATATATATTTCAGCAATCCGCGCATTGGTCAAAAGGGACACTTTACCTTGCCAAGTGCAATTATGCTCATCATTCAAAGATCGAACAACAACTCTACTGCTGCTGCTGTTGATAGTTCCAGAAATCTTCCACGGACATGTCTTATCTGAACAAATAGCAACGACACGCTTACTATCAAACTTATCATATTTAATGTCTCTCCTGTTCTTTACTGCATATTGAGCAATAACACTTTTGAATGATTGTATTGTCCTGTATTCTTGCCCCACCCTAAACTTTCGATACTTGCTCTCATCTATCTCAAGATGACCCACATCACTTTCACTGCTACTACTATCATGCTGCTCCTCCTCCTCCTCCTCTTCACTATCACTAGCATTATTGTCGTTTACACCATCATCAACATCTGAATCTGAACTACTACTTTCACCATCATGAGAAGTACCCAAGTACCCAAGATCAGTATCTATACGCCTACCCAGATAAGGATCATCTTCTCGGACAATATACAGTGTCATTACCCCTGACCCAACTGAATAATGCAGCACTTTCCTTAGCATCTCATCATCATCAACGTCTTCTTTCTTGTCAGGCGTTTCTGGTGGAAACCACGAGATTTTCCTCATGTTTTCATCATATCCGTACAACTCCGTAACAAAGCTAGTAACCGAATTCATGCTAAACATCTCACTCGCTATCCTACCAACTTGATGTGCCTCACCACCATCATATGTATCATCCGTCGACCAGTAGCCGCCAACATAAAAGAACAGATCAAAACTGCAAACAAATTTATATAGATACCAAATTTATATTGACGAAGACTAACAAAATTAGATTGAGGAAGACAAAAAAATTTACCTCGTCATCTTAACTTCTCTCCAAATGGATCTCCTCTCACGGCTACAATCAACCCCTTGAATTCTCTCGAATAAACCCAGAATCCTGAGAGAGATAGAGAGAGAAAGAGCTCATTCGGACATTCAACTATAAACAATTTGAAACATAAAAAAGCAACTTTTATTGCTAATCGAAATCTCAGGACAAATCCAAAACTGATTAAACAAATTAAGGAGTTTTCTTAGAGTAATCGACAATCAAAACCTCGTGAAAACTAAAAAGTGAAGGACTTTGATTAAACATCAGAAAAGGAGAGATTTTAATAGAAAGGTACAGAAACCCAATTGAAATTGAACCATAACAGTAGAAGAAACCCTAGAGAAGGAGAGATCTTTCACACAAGTAGAAGAAACCCAGATGAAGAAACGGCGGATACCTAAGAGTCGGAAGAATTAAAGAGACGAGCTTTGAGCTTTGGAGTTACACGAGAGGATCAAACAAAACAAAACAAAACGTCTTCTTCTACAGGAGGGGAAAGAAGGGTGAGAGGTGTGTGTCGTGTGTGAGTCAGCAGCGAATCAGATGGGCAGAGAGAGAGAGAGAGAGAGGTTTCGGGTTTGTTTCTCAGAAATTTGTTTCTCAGAAAACTAAATGGCTTAGTCACGAGTAGGGCACGGTCGGGTTTCGGGTTTCGGGTTCGGGTTATATGCCCTGTAAAAACGATGAGTTTTAAGTTCCGTTTGTATTTCGAACGACATCTATTTTTGCCATGTCATCAATATAAGCGAGGGTTATATAGCGGTTTGACTGGGAATTCATAAGTTTGATTTGCAATTAGACCGAGTCAAGGGTTATTTCGCAAAAATAAACCGAGTCGAGGGTTTTTTTGCAGAAAACCCTTTTACTTTTTATCATTTGTCATTTAGCTATATTTCCAAACTGTTAATCTATTGCGTGAACTTTAGTCCTTGTGGATTCGATCCCTAAGTACTGCATTGATCTTTAATTTGAGAGAGTAGCTCTAGGATAAATTTGATCATATCAAATTTTGGCGGCGTTGCCGGGGACTTTTGATTCACCATTAGATTTCAGTCAGAATTTAGTCTAAATTTACTTACTATCTATTTACTTACGCTGTTTTTATTTTTCTTTTCTCTTTGTGTTTTAGGTTTATGGCTAATCACAAAACCAAGAGCAAAAAAGATCTTCAGCTCGCAAATCCTTTTAACCAGGACATCGCAAGGATAGAACGGACAAACCGAAAAGCTAAGAAACTAGTTGCGATGGACAACCTTGTTGTGTTGGTAAGGGATGAGGCTGGAATTCTGCGGGATCAAGAGGGCTATGTGCGCAACGAGCAGGGTCAAAAACTAGATGTAGAAGGAAACATGACAGCAGAACCCGCCGTTGGTGTCGATCGACACCAACAGGGTATTGATCGACACCCTTCTGCTATTGAGGCACCGGATGTGCAAGCTTCAGCTGCTGCTGCTGCGGTTGCTCATGGTAGGACACTAGGAGACTACAACAGGCCGGATCAATTCTATGCTAATCGGGCCGCGATCATACCCCCTCCGTTTCAGAGGAATTACTCTGAGCTGAAACCCGCATACTAAAATCTCGTGAGACAGCATCCTTTCCATGGTCTTTCTCCTGAATAGCCCATGGATCACATTGAAAGGTTTGATAACCTTGTTAGTAGCATCAAGGCTAATGGGGTGTCCAATGATTTCCTATTCTGCAAGCTCTTCCCGTACTCTTTTGCTGGGGAAGCAGCTTACTGGCTCAAGCAGTTGAAGCCAGGATCTTTGACGACTTGGTGTGAAACCAAGAATGCTTTCCTAAATAACTTCTATGATGATGCTAGGTCTGAAGATGCGAGAACAAAGATCTCCACTTTTTCTCAACAACCAGCTGAAGCATTCAAGGCTGCTTGGGTAAGATTCAGAGCTTATCAGAGAGAATGTCTGCATCACGGTTTCAGTGAGATGCAGTTGTTGGGTATCTTCTTCGGAGGTGTCGATTGGAGGTATCAAATGGCTTTGGATGCTACGAGTAATGGTAACTTCAACACCAGGTATCCCGAGGACGCTTTTACATTGATAGAGAACTTAGCTTCTAGCAACAGCATGAAAAATGCAGATTTCGAGAGAAAGAAGCAAGCAGAAAATGCTAAGGGTGGTCAAATCGCTGAGGTAAAGGCCAAGTTGGATTTTGTACACAATCTTCTCGTGGGTAAGAAGTCTGTTCACTTCACTGCGGAGGTTGAAATTTTTGAGCCAGAAGGGAGATCTGAAGAAGAGGTACAGTATGTCAATCAGGCTGGATTTCAGGTCAGAGGTATGGTAACTATCAGAGGAACTACAGTGGAAATGGTCAGCAGTCTAACTTTGCAGGAAATCAGAACTCTTCTGCATACATCTCGAAGCCAGACTACCAGAAGACTTATCCGAACAGTAGTTTCACCAGGAACTTTAGAAATTCTTCGTACAAGAAACCTCCTCCGCAGACTTCAGAGAGTGAGGTTAAATCTATGTTAGAACAGATTCTGGAGGGTTAACAAAAGATTACAGTGGACTTCAATGGAAAGATCGATTCTCTGTACACTGACTTGAATGGAAAGTTTGAAGCTCTAAGCACCCATGTTAAGAAGCTGGACACTTAGGTTGCTCAGACTGCTGGGTCTGTAAAGCGACAAGAAGGATTCCTTCCTGAAAGGACTGATACAAATCCTAAGCATCCCTGTAACACCATCTCGTTGAGGAGCGGAAAAATCCTTCAACCAGTACTAAAGCGTCTCACTACAGAAGAACTCCTGGATGAGACTGAGCAGAGGCCAGTGTCGACCGACACAAACCTTATGTGTCGATCAACACCAGCATACATTCACAAGGAATTAAGTCAAGACGGAGAGAAATCGATCTCGGTCAATGCTAAGGATTCGACAGCAGATCAGAGTGTCGACCGACACCACCTTAGTGTCGATCGACACCCTTCAGAGGATGAAGAGAATTCGATGAGAGACGCACCGAAATCGACCAAGCTCGATACCACAGTGTCGACACCAGAAGCAAGTGTCGATCGACACTAGCCTAGTGTCGGTCAACACCCTGTTGAATCAGTACCAAAATCTATCGACAATCCTCCTCAGGTCATAGAAAGGGTGTACAAACCTAAGGTTCCCTATCCTAAGAACCCTAGGAAGTCAAAGCAAGAATTGGAAGATGTTAGATGCAGAGCTATGATGGATAAGCTTATTGTTGAATTTCCTCTGACTGATGCTGTAAAAACGTCTCCTGTGATCAGAAGGTACGTGAAGAGGATGGTGACTAAGGATCTGAATGTTGAGCAAAGTGTGATGATGATCTCTGCACATGTCAACGTCGTTATCCAGGACAAGATTCCAAAAAAACTTTCAGACCCTAGACGCTTTGTTTTGGATTGCAACATCTTCTCTGACAGGTTTGCGAGATCGTTGTGTGATTTGGGTTCTAATGTTAATTTGATGCCTCGTTCCGTAGCTGTCAACCTTGGAATGACCGACTTCTAATCGACTAGGATCACACTTATACTAGATGATCGATCTGTACACATTCCAGATGGTGTACTTGAGGATGTTCCCATAAAGATCGGAGATTGTTTGATTCCCATTGATTTTATGGTTTTGCAATATGAGGAAGAACCTAAAGACCCCTTCATTTTAAGGAGATATTTCCTGGCTACAGGTAGTGCCATCATTGACGTGAGGAAAGGAAGGATAGGTCTGAATATGGGCGATTTAGTGATGAACTTCGACATGGATAAGCTGGTAAAGATACCCACCATTCATGGACAGACTTTCTATGTGGACACATTTTCAAACCTGGCTGCGGAAATCTTCCACAAGATGCATCCTGAGGATCCTTTAAAAAGAGATCTGATCACTCATATAGAGGAAACAGAGCATCTAGATGACATTGCTGCTGGGTATGTCAAGTTGATGGATGCGAGTGAACAGGTGATGCAATTGGTTGGTACAGAGAAGTCTATTGAGACATCTGAAACGGCTGCACTGATCAGTGATTGGAGTGCAGAGAGAGCTCCAAAACTCGATCTTAAGCAACTTCCTGCAGGGTTGAGGTATGCTTTTCTTGGTGAAAATTCTTTTTATCCTGTTATTGTTAATACCTCTTTAAACAACGCAGAACTCACTTTATTACTAAGTAAGCTGCGCAAGTTTCGCAAAGCTCTTGGCTATTCTCTTGATGATATTGCAGGTATCTCTCCAGATTTGTGCATGCATAGGATCTACCTTGAGGATGAGACAAAGTCATCAGTTGAGCATCAGAGGAGGCTGAATCCGAATCTGGAAGAGGTTGTTAAGAAGGAGATCATGAAATTACTGGAACCTGGTATCATATATCCTATTTCAGACAGCAATTGGGTTAATCTAGTGCATGTGGTTCCTAAGAAAGGAGGAGTTACAGTGGTGAAAACTGACAAGAACGAGCTGATTCCTACAAGGACAGTTACAGGGCACAGGATGTGCATTGACTACAGAAAGCTGAATGCCGCTACAAGGAAAGACCATTTTCCTTTACCTTTCATTGATCAGATGTTGGAAAAGTTAGCAAGCCACTCGTACTACTGCTTTCTTGATGGGTACTCAGGGTCCTTTCAGATTTTAATCCATCCAGATGACCAGGAGAATACCACTTTTACTTGCCCTTATGGCACTTTTGCATATCGCAGGATGCCATTTGGACTTTGTAATGCTCCTGCAATCTTTCAGCGGTGTATGATGTTGATCTTCACAGAAATGATCGAGGATTACATGGAAGTCTTTATGGATTAATTTTCTGTTTATGGGTCTTCCTTTAAGGACTGGTTGGACAACCTGTGCAAGGTGCTTGCTAGATGTGAAGAGAAGCATTTGGTTCTGAATTGGGAGAAGTGTCATTTCGTAGTTAGAGATGGTATTGTTCTTGGGCACCAAGTTTCAGAAGCTGGGATTGAAGTTGACCGTGCAAATATTGAGGTAATGACAAGTCTACCGTCTCCAAACTCTGTGAAATCGGTGAAGAGTTTTCTGGGACATACTAGGTTTTACAGGAGGTACATCAGGGATTTCAGCAAAATCGCCAGGCCACTGACTGATTTGCTCTGTAAGGATGTTAAATTTGAGTTCACTGCTGATTATCTTTCAACATTTGAACAGATCAAGTCAGCTTTGGTTACTGCTCCAATCGTCCAACCCCCGGAATGGAATTTGCCTTTTGAGATAATGTGTGATGCCAGCAATTTCGCTGTTGGTGCTGTTCTGTGACAGAAGAAGGACAAGAATCTTCATACAATCTATTACGCAAGCAGAACATTAGACGACGCACAGAGGAATTACGCAACAACTGAGAAGGAGTTGTTGGCTGTAGTGTTTACTTTTGAGAAGTTTCGTACTTACTTGGTTGGATCAAAGGTGATTGTGCATATAGATCAATCCGCTCTTAAATATTTGATGCAGAAAAAGGATGCTAAGCCGAAATTGTTGATATGGATTCTTCTTCTTCAAGAATTCGACATAGAAATCAAAGACAAAAAAGGTGTTGAGAATGGAGTTGCTGATCATCTTTCTAGAATAATGATCGAAGATGGTGTTTCTATACGAGATTCTCTGCCTGAGGAGACCATAAATTTGGTCGCAACAGGATTTCAGAGAGATCCGCAGAGTTTCCTAAGACAAAATCTGCAGAATTCTCACGAAGCGGTGCGTGTGTCGATCGACACCACCATGGTGTCGCTCGACACCACCTACGTGGAGACGGACGATTGTCGACCAAGCCATAACACGCTCGATACGAAGAGTTGACACATGGCCTCAGTGTTGATCGACACCACTTCTAGTGTCGATCGACACCCATCGATGGTTGCACCTGAGTTGGGTTGTGAAGGGTACATTGCTTTTGTTGCTGTTCCAAATCGACCGTGGTATGCTGATATTGCCAACTACCTTGCTGCAGAGGACGAGCCGGATAACTTCAAGGGATATGCTAAGAAGAAGTTCTTGAGAGAACTTAGGCGATTTCACTGGGATGAGCCTTACCTGTATAAGCACTATTCTGACAGTGTTTACAAAATATGCATTGCGGAATCTGAAGTTTCAGATGTGTTGTTTCACTGTCACGGGTCTGAATACATGGGCCACTTGGCTACTTTTAAGACAGTGTCTAAAGTTCTTCAAATAGGCTTTTGGTGGCCTACAATGTTCAAGGATGCTCATGCGTTCATATCCATATGTGATGTCTGTTAGCGCAGAGGAAAGATCAGCAAAAGACACGAGATGCCACAAAACTTCATCTTAGAGGTTGAAGTCTTTGATTGCTGGAGCACTGATTTTTTGGGTCCTTTTCCCTCATCTTTGGGAATAAATACATTTTGGTTGCTGTAGATTACATATCAAAGTGGGTAGAAACAATTACTAGCCCAAAGAATGATTCTGCGGTGGTTCTTAAGCTGTTTAAGTCCATCATCCTTTCTCGCTTTGGAGTTCCTCGACTTGTGATCAGTGATGGTGGTTCACATTTCATCAACAGAGTCTTTGAGAAGCTACTGAAAAATCATGGGGTACATCATCACGTTGCTACTCCTTATCATCCTCAGACAAGTGGGCAGGTGGAAGTGTCCAACAGGCCAACGAGAACTCTACGCTTGGGCTGTAAAGATGATGAATTTCGACATCAGGTCTGCTGCAGAAAAGAGGTTGGTTTAGGTAAATGAGTTGGATGAGAACAGATTTCACGCCTACGAGAACTCTAAGATGTATAAGGAGAGAACAAAGGCATATCATGATAAAAGGATCATCTCCCGAAATTTCCAACCCCAATGACCAAGTACTTCTATACAACTCTTGTTTACAATTGTTTCCTGGAAAATTGCGTTCTCGTTGGTCATGTCTTTTCACCATCAAGGAGGTTCGACCATATGGTGATGTTGTCCTACTGAACTCTGACGGCAAGGAGTTTACTATGAATGGACAACAGGTGGAACATTACTGGGCGAAGGCCGAAATTCCAGACGGACACATCATCCGTTTGGAGGATGCACCCTCTGCTTAATTCGCTGCCAAGTCAAGCTAATGACTCAAAAACAAGCGCTTAGTGTGAGGCACCCCACTTTGGTAACGCTCTATCATTTTTATTTTCATGTTTATTTCAATATGTTTTACTTATTTTATTCATTAAAAAAAAAAAATGTTTTGTCGAACCATGATCTTGGTGTCGATCGACACCATTAGTTTTTAAACCCAGAACGTGTTGAGCGTCATAACCCAAAATCAAAACACAACTTCAATCCTCTCTAACTTTTGTGATTTTTAGGCAATTTTGTCGATTTCAGGTTCTAAACTCATTGGAATCTCATGCTCTACCCGATTCCGACGTCTATTTGCTCGATTTGTGCTCATGTCGTAGAAGCGAAATCGGTCTGATGGCGAGGCTTCTTCCTCTCGCCAGCCGCCCCCGCCGCCTCCATAGTCATGCCATCGCCGCCGCATCCTCCCTCACCAAAGGCAGCTCCTCAATCTCGTCCTCCATGGCCACGACTAGAAGGTAGAATAATCATCTCACAAAGGGTTTGGGAAAAATCCCCAAAAGAGGAGATTGAGAGTGACGAGTGTGTTTACAAAGAAATCTCAGAGGATTGGGATGAGTACGATACATTGTTCTACAATGCTTGGTTGGGCATTGAGATTAGACCCACTCGGGTTGCAGATATGGTTACTTTGAGGAGAATGGGTATTCGGGAGGATGTTCTGAGGCTTCTTAGGAAGATGGGGTTGGGCACGATAGCGACCAAGCATTACGATTTGTTTCCTGACTTGGTTCGCCAGTTCTTGGCCACTGCTCGAGTCTACTACTGCAACGACGTTGTCAAGAACGCTCAGGAAGGTACTCTCACTTTTATGATTCGAGGTGTGCGGTATCATATTTCCCTGCGTGATCTCTGCAGCTTATATGATTTTTGGAGCGACCCAACAGGGGTGGCACTTCTCACTATTTTCTACGATGCACAGGCCTTCTGGTCTTATTTTGGGAACGGGCGTTATGATTTCAAGACATCGACGCAGTCTGATGTTCGCCATCCTGTTTTGAGGTATGTCATTCGCCTCCTTGGGAACACCATATTGTGCAAGATGGAACCTGGAAAGATGAGATTGTCTGAGTTGGTTTTGCTTTACTACGCTATTCGTGATCTCTGTGTTGAGGGTTTTGAGTGGCCTGAGCTGGATGATAATGTTAACTTAGGCGTTGTGTTTGTACACCGTTTAGTCTCGTTGAAGACTAAGTCATTCTCAGGTCGTTATACTAAGGTTGAGAGTGTAGGTAGCCTCCTGACACCTATCTTTAGGCATTTTGGGATTGCTATAGAGAGCTGCAGTATTGTTACTAGGCATTCCCTTATGGATGAGGAGCATCTAAAGAGTGCTCGATGGATTAAGTCGGATTGGCTCTGGTGTTTCAGTGACTCTTCGAGACCGCGTATGATCCAGCTGCCTCAGCGAGAGCTTACAGCCATCACGAACGACCAACTGCGACTTAGTTTTCAGCCTGATCCCCGCCTCCTGACCTCAGCCCCACCTCTCGAGTC
>OVBN01000181.1:1200000-1617793 GCA_900406565.1 Turritis glabra | reverse complement strand
TCATGAAGGCTATATATTTTTAAGGATTGTTCACTACTTGATGCTAAGGAACGCAAACAACAATCTTATATATGGATGGTCATCATTTCTATCCGGTATAGAACTCCTTAAAAAGGTACTCGCTACCTAGTAGGAGACGGAGACACGATACAGCTAGGCATTGATAATATTATCAACGAGCATACTCCAAGACCTATCATCACGGAAACAATCAACAAAGGAGTACCACTTAAAAGTCTTATCTCAACAAAGGGATCATACCGGTTCTGGAACAACCACAAAGTATCTGAGATAGTAGATGGGAGAGATCAAGAGCACATCTACAACATCCATCTTTCTAAAACAGTGAGTCCGGATAAAATTATATGGAATTATAATACGTCTGGCGTTACTCTGTTCGATCTGGCTATTGGTTCTTAACTCACTATCCATACGTAACACATGAACCTCCTAACATACCACATGGATCGGTCGAGCTAAAGAACAAAATCTGGAAACTAGCAATTCTACCAAAAATAAAACATTTCTTGTGGAGAACACTATCTCGGGCTTTAGCTACTTCAACAAGATTAATCTCAAGAGGTAATGCGAATCAATTCTATGTGCTCACAATGTGGTAGAGAAGATGAATCAATTAACGACGCCCTATTTACTTGTCCTTTCTCGATCATGGTATGGCGATTGTCAAATACTCCTTTTCTTTCTTCATTTCAATCTTCACATAACGCTG
The DNA here is from genome assembly GCA_900406565.1 of Turritis glabra. Classification (NCBI taxonomy): domain Eukaryota; kingdom Viridiplantae; phylum Streptophyta; class Magnoliopsida; order Brassicales; family Brassicaceae; genus Turritis; species Turritis glabra. Next base: position 1,617,063 of record OVBN01000181.1, on the reverse strand, counting down.
AGGAAAACATCTCAAAAATCATAGATCTCTTCCAAAATCAAAATCTCACAAATTTGCCGAAGCTCTCTCCATTATGGCTTCTATGGAGAATATGGAAAACAAGGAACAATTTCGTATTTAACAAAGTACGAGAAAGCCCATCTAAGATTATTTTGAAAGCACAAGCTGAAACAAGAGATTGGATCAATATTACAAACAGTAATCATACAAACAACTCAAGATCAAGGCAACAAAAATCTGTGTCATATAGTTGGACTTCACCAACTTTTCCAACGGTCAAATGCAATTTTGATGCGGGATTTGATATACGAACTTTGCAAGGTACCGGTGGATGGATCATTAGAGACCACAAGGGGATTCCTCATTCATGGGGTTCAACTACTTTGAATCACACATCTACCCCTTTGGAAGCCGAAATGAAAGCTTTGTTAACAGCTTTACAGCAAACGTGGATTCGAGGTTATAAATCAGTTTGCTTTGAAGGAGATTGTGAAATCTTAATCAAGATCATCAATGGTTCCTTGAGACAGAGTTCACTGACAAATATATTGAAGGATATTGATTATTGGGCTTCAAAATTTTCCTCTGTATGTTTTTGTTTTACGAAACGAAATTGAAATAGCGCAGCTCACTGTTTAGCCAAATTTGGTTGTATTTCGTCAAGTTTTTATTCTAGCTCTGTAAACCAGCCTCTGTGGCTCAAAGAACAACTTTGTAATAATTCTTCTAATGCAATATAATTCTATTTCAACGAAAAAAAAAATACTAATAAAATAAAAAATCGTTTGTTCCTTTGGCCTTTCCGTTTTTATATGCAATTACTTCTTCATGTGTCCTTAATTTCGCCTTTCCGTTTTTATTTGGCTTCCTGGTTAAGCAGAGGAAGATGTCAAGTAGGTGAGGTAGGTGGGTAGGAAAATTGCAATTAACACGTGTTTATTTTTACTCTTCAATTGTAATTTGTAAATGGTGGTTGTGGATAGAGCAAATTAATCTATTACCGAACTAAACAGCTATATTTTTAAAACGAAATACGAATTGTTGCAGTTTGATATTATATTTTCGAACATCTACTGCAAATAATTTTTTTTATTATTATTTGTGTTGTCAGCACTCAGCATTGGCAGTCAAAAATATGTGAATATATGCCCGCTCATAATTTACCACAATGCTATCATCCGCACCTTCATTTGGAACCATATGCTTTCATTGGGATCGACCAAGATTATTCGAGTTTTGAATGGTTGCAACGACTAATAAGTTTTGTTCCATCCATTCCAAAGGAGAACAAAATGATCTAATACACTGGTTCCAAATCCAAATTTAGCTAAATTGCAGTTTTATATTCTTTAGAATAATAAGTGTTACGAATGGTTCCTAATATAGTTAATGCTCTTAGACTTGAGACGACTACAGCTACAATTAGTATATAAAATAAAATAAATTCAAAATCAAAAATAATAGCTCCAAATATAGCTACGTACTCCACTTATATAAACCTTATCTCTTTCATTAATGAATAAAAAAGTACAATATGACCTTATTTTAACTCATATATAACTTAGTTCTGTGTGGTGTGTGATTGACTTAACAGAAAAATTATGGGATCAGTGGCTCAGAAATCAGTTTTGATGTTATGCGGAGAGTTCATGGAAGCCTACGAGACCATAGTACCCCTATACATTCTCCAAGCGTTCGGCGTTAGCGTGCACTGCGTTTCTCCTGGTCGCAAAACTGGTGACAAGTGCGTCATGGCCGCTCACGATCTCCTCGGCCTCGAGGCATTTCTCTAATCTTTCACTTTTTCTTCATTTCTGTTTTGCCATTCCAATCGTTCTTTGCTTGATTAGTAAAACAAAGGGATATAAACTGTAAATAATACCCACAAAAAAAATCACACTTCTACTAGCAATCGGATCCGGAACTAGTAGTTCCTCAATTCCCTAAACTAAATAACGTTTTACGAACTAAGATCTCCCCCTAGATCGAGTAAGGATACAAGTAAGTCATGTATTTCAAATTACTACTACTTGACTCGTCACTAAATTGGGTAAGAATCTGACTAGGGTTGGATACTTCAGATTATTTGGGTAATTGCGGGTAAATTTAATTATTTTAGCGTAATTTTATTAGATAATATTTTAACTTTCAATCACCGAACAGATGATTCATATAATTCTTGTAAATACTCGATCTATTAACTTTATCCAAAAAGTTTAGATTTGGGTGGTCTCAACCCAAATGCATGGGCCTACTCTATAGTAAAAAAGAAGAGTAACAATCGTTTTTACCATTTTTTACAGATATACACGGAGTTGGTTGTTGACCATCTAACATTAAACGCAAACTTCGATGACGTCATTCCCGACCAATACGACGCCATCATCGTTCCCGGTGGACGTTTCACTGAACTTTTGAGCGCCGACGAGAAATGCGTGAGTCTTGTGGCTAGATTCGCCGAACTCAAGAAGCTCATCTTCACGAGCTGCCATAGTCAGCTGTTTCTTGCTGCGGCGGGTCTACTCACCGGTGGAATGAAGTGCACGGCGTTCGAAAGCATGAAGCCGTTGATCGAGCTCTCGGGTGGCGCGTGGTGGCAACAGCCTGGAGTCCAGACCCTTTTCGACATCACTGATTGTGTCAAGGACGAAAATTTCATGTCTACTATGGGGTGGCCTACTCTTGGCCACAGTCTCAGAGTTTTGTTCGAATCACTTGGCTCCAAGATTTCTAGCTCCAAAGAGAATCATCAGCCTTCTTTGCTTTTCTTGATTGGGGTAAGCTTCTCTTATCATACGACTATGATCCATGTTCTTATTCTTTTTAAATAAAATGATTTGGTCTAATTTATATTTAACTTTGGTATATGTAGGACTGTGTTGAAGATTACAGTATCAATGTACCATTTAAAGCGTTTCAAGCTCTAGGATGTAAAGTCGACGCAGTGACGCCAACCAGAAAAAGAGGTGAGAAATGCGCTACAATCATTCACGACCTCGAGGACGGACGGCAACTTCCTACTGAGAAGTTCGGCCACAACTTTTATGTGACCGTTGGGTGGGATGATGTCTCTGTGGATGATTACGACTGCATTGTGGTACCCGGAGGAAGATCGCCGGAGCTCTTGGTGATGAACCCCAAGGCTGTCGAATTGGTCAGAACGTTTGTTGAGAAAGGCAAGTTTGTTGCTGCCATTGGAATGGGAAATTGGCTACTTGCCGCGACAGGCGCTCTTAAGGTAATATATACCGTTGATCTTAGAGTTAGACATATATATCAACCAAACCGAATCAAATCCGAATTCGTTTTTAGTGTTTCGAAAACTTAGAAGTTGAAACTAAAACCCAATCAAACCTGATTTTAATATAACAGAACCAAAATATTAAATTTGTATATATAATAACCTTGCAGCATCTCACAAGGGATGAAAAAAATGTTAAGACAAGTTTTTTGCTCTTAATATTTGAATATAGTTTGATATTTATGTCTCTAAGTACATAGTATGAAATATAAAGTTATGGTTATGATTAAGATTATTACGGCATTTTGTTGAGGATTGAGATATAAATCATCATACCAATATACTTCTGTATTCAATCGTAGATATATGGCACCATTTCCTTAGCCGTTTTGCCAATTTTAACTGATCATCTGATGTCCATTATGCCATGCTATTACATTGCAGAAGAAGAGATGTGCAAGTGGTTATGGGACTAAGGTGGCTGTGAAGGTTGCTGGTGGTGAGATCGTGGAATCAGAGCGGTGTGTGACTGACGACAAGCTGGTCACAGCCGCAGCAACTTCCGATCTTCCTGCTTTTTTGTATGCGTTGTCCAGTGCACTTGGTCTCTCTGTTGTATTCTAATGTCAATGGTGCTTTAACGCCTCTAATGCCTAAAAATAAACATAAAGTTGTCATGCATCACTTCAATTTGCATCTTGTAATTGGTAAACAGGCGCTATTGACAATTTTACGTTGTATCATATATTTAAGGGTATTTCTCTTTATATAATTAATTAATTATACAACTCCACGAAAATAGTTGATTAGTGACAAAGTCCGTCACCAAAAAAATTGTATTTCCTTGTTAAATTGTAAATTTTAGTGACAAAGTCAAATAAATTTTGCTGTTATTTTAGCTTCACTAAATGATATATGTCGCTAAGTCGTTTTAGAAATAACAACATATTGACGGATTAAAGATTGGAAAACAAAAACAAGATAGATTTTTTTGGTAATTTACCAATGAATATAACCATACTTTTGCAGAATTGCAATGGTTGACCAAATCTTTAAATCACCCCATTTTTTTATAGTTAAATCACTGCATAAATTTACTTAATTAAAAGAATTATGGGAATTACCAAATAAGTATATGATTTCGGACCTTTCGGTTTATAATAGGGAAATTTGCAAAACTAACCAAAAAAACACAAATTAAAAAACTAACACCAACTAAAAAAAGGTTGATATTCTCTATAATTTTATATTTATGACAGTTTTGTCCCTTGTGTAAATTGAACACGCTTTTCTCCTCTCTTTTTGTGTCTTCTTTCACGATTCTTCAAATTTTCTATGGCTACCATTTTTTTTTTCTTGACTTAATTACACACCTGCAAATCGAAACTGTAGGAAATCGAACCTATTTCTAAGATCACGGAATTGATTGTTTGAGAAATAAACTAAACACACAGAGAATTAACGAGTTCAGATCACGATGAGTGATCCTACGTCTCGGTCTGGAGCTTCCAGCAATCCACTATCACCACGGATTACAACAATTAGGATTCGCTTACAAGACCTCTTTAAGCACAAGAGAAGACTTTAAACTTGACGACAACCCTAAACACACACACATGCTTAGCTTTATATAGACTAAGACAATTACAAAGAAAAGACGGTTTAACCCAACCGTGGCCCAATAGAAATAAGTCAATTCCTAGGTGACTAATCCAAGTCGTGGACCAAGTTACTACTCAATAAATTTCATCATCAAATAAGGCCCAAGCCTAACAAATCTCCACCTTGATGACAATCATTAGAGTATAACACCTTCATCTCTGCTTACATATGCCGCTCCAGACAATACCAGCACCTTAGTGCTCTTCTAAGTTGAGAAAACTCAGAGCCTTCTCAAACTTCTCCACAGGAAGAACCTTTGTTAACATATCAGCTGGATTTCGCTCAGTCGGGATCTTCGACAACTTCACTTCACCGGAAGCAAACAATATCCCTAATGAAATGCATCTTCCTCTTAATATGCTTAGTTCTCTCATGATGAACGTTATTCTTGGCTAAACTTAAGGCACTTTGAGAATCACACCATATCTCCACCGAGTCTTGTTTGAAACCAAACTCCTCAGCTAAACCTTTTAGCCATATGGATTCTTTTACAGCTTCCACCAACGCTATATATTCTGCCTCTGTAGTAGACAGTGCAACGACATGTTGAAGACTTGATTTCCAACTGATAACACTTCCACCAGCCGTGAAAACATATCCAGAAATCGATCTGCTTCTGTCAAGATCCGATGAGAAATCAGAATCACAGAAACCTTCAATCTTAAACTCCTTTGTCTTCCTGAACACAATCTTTCGATTCTGGGCACCCTTCAAATACCTTAGCACCCCATTTTACTGCAGTCCAATGTATCATGCTCGGCTTACTCATGAACCTACTAACCAAGCCAACAGCATACGCGAGATCACACCTAGTACCCAACATCGCATACATGATGCTCCCAATAGCGCTTGAGTATGGAACATCATCCAAAATTGTCTCAGCTTCATCATCTTTGACAGCTGACAGCTTAAAATGCGAACCAATAGGTGTTGCAACCGATTTAGACTCATCCATATTGAATACCTGTAGAATCTTCTTGATGTAACTAGATTGAGACAAGGTAAGAACTCCACCTTCACGGTCTCTCTCAATATCCATTCCGAGAATCTTTCTCGCAGCTCCTAAATCCTTCATCTCGAACCTACTGCTCAACAAATCCTTCACAATCTGTATCTCTTTCATGTCCTTTGATGCGATTAGTATGTCGTCAACATACAAGAGTAGATAGATGATACACCCACTTTCTATCTTCTTTATGTAGACACAGGAATCATACTCACTCCTTTTAAACCCATAACTAATTACGAATTGATCAAAACACTTGTTCCACTGTCTTGGAGCTTGCTTAAGTCCATACAACGCCTTCTGCAACAGGCAAACATGGTCTTCCCTCCCTTTAACAACAAAACCTTCAGGCTGCTCCATATAGATCTCCTCTTCAAGTAACCCATGAAGAAACGCAGTCTTAACATCAAGTTGCTCCAGTTTCAGATCCTCATATGCAGTAACCGATAGAAGAAACCTGATAGAAACATGTTTCACTACAGGTGCAAACACTTCCTGATAGTCAATACCCTCCTTCTGAGAGTATCCCTTGGCAACAAGCCTTGCTTTATATCGTGGTTCCTCTATCCCAGGTATGCCAGGCTTCAACCTGTAAACCCACTTGCAACCAATAACCTTTCTTCCTTTAGGCCTCTTAACTAGCCTCCAGGTTTTGTTCTTATATAAAGAACTCATCTCTTCACCCATACCTCCATTCCATAAAGATTTATCTCTGCTTTCAATTGCTTCTTGATAGTCTCTTGGTTCTTCACAACTCATCTCAACAGCAGCAAGCAAGGCAAAACTGGCCATATCATAATCATTGAGATAACTAGGAAGTTTTGTGATTCGTCCAGAATTAGTACGAATCTGAGGTATATTATCTGTATCTGAGCTTCCAACAGCTTCACTTGAAGAAGAACTTTGGCTGTTATCTTCAGTAACAGGATTTATCGATTTCAATCCTTCATGTCGATCGACATTATCTGTAGTGTCGATCGACACATTCTTCGTGTGTCGATCGACACTAACAAGCATGTCGATCGACACAGTGTCTGGAGTCGGGTTCTCCAACTGAGTTTCTGATGCAGAAACTTCATTTTTCAAGTCTTTGAACACTTTATCTTCTGCAAAGACTACATTCCTGCTAATTACACTTCTTGATTCATCCAGGAGCCACACTTTGTAACCTTTAACTCCTTCCGGATAGCTAGTGAAGATTCCCTTTACTGCTCTTGGTCTCAACTTCCCTTGATCTACATGCACATAGATCAGTGACCCAAATCTCCTCATGTGTCCATAACCAGGCTTTCTTCCTAGCCATAGTTCCTCAGGAATACTGCCATCTAAAGCAGATGAGGGGCTTCTATTTATTTGGTACACTGCTGTGCTCACTGCCTCAGCCCAGAATTCTTCACCTAAACCACTCTCATCAAGTATACAGCGCACTTTCTCCATTATTGTTCGATTCATGCGTTCTGCCACTCCATTCTGCTGTGGAGTATAAGGACACGTCTTGTGCCTCTCAATCCCATGCTGCCTGCAAAACCCGTCGAAGTCCCTGTTCACAAACTCCAACCCGTTGTCTATTCTTAGACACTTAACTTTCTTGTTGATTTGATTCTCAACCAGCTTCTTCCATTCACAGAACTTCGTGAAAGCTTCACTCTTAGCTAACAAGAAGAATACCCACACCTTTCTAGTGCAGTCATCGATGATAGACAGAAAATACTGTTTACCCGACAGGCTAGGAGTAATAGATGGAGATCCCCAAAGATCTGAATGTACATACTTTAGTACTTCACCTGTGTTGTGCTTCCCAACGTTGAAACTCAACCTTTTGGTCTTCCCCATTACACAAATTTCACAGAAATCCATCTCTCTAATCCTTCTCTTATCAATGATGCCCCTTTTTGCTAAGATCATCAGATTCTTCATGCTCATGTGTCCTAACCTTCTATGCCATAAAACTGTCTCATCTTTCGTCAGCTTCCTGGTAACACTATTTGACTGTCCTGTTACAGTCTCCCCATCGAGCAAATACAATGAACCACATAGAGTACCTTGAAGACCCATCTTACCGTTCTTGTAGAACCTTGTTTTTCCATTTCCTCCAGCATGATCAAAACCAAGTTTATCTAGTGTAGTGGATGAGATCAGATTTCTCTTGAGTTTTGGAATATATCTGACATTAGTTAATGTCTTAACCGTGCCATTTTTTACACTAATGTTGACCGAACCTATTCCTTCAACAGCAATACCACAATCATCTGCTAGTAACACTTGTCCAGAGTTGAGCTCTTCGAACGCATCAAACCAGTCTCTTCTTGAAGTCATGTGATATGAGGCACCTGAATCAATCACCCACTTCTCTTGATGCCAATTTTCTGAGACTGATAAAGCATCAACTCCTGCTGATTGATCGATGACAACTGCTGCAGTAGCATCATCAACATTCCCGCCCTTCTTCTTCCAGGCATAACAATCAGCCTTTTTATGTCCATCCTTCTTGCAGTACCAGCAGTTAATCTTTGAACCTGAATTAGACCTGCTCCTGCTTCTACTTCAAAAATCTCGTTGATCCCTTTTTGATTGTCTCCCACGAACTACATATGCTTCACCAGTTTTCTGTGAAATCGAAAGACCTTTAACCTTTAGCTCGGTTTCTTTTGATTTCGCAGCATTCACCACGTCTTCAATAGAGATGGATTCTCTACCATATTTCAATGTCTCCTTCATGGAATCATACTGTGGTGGCAGGGAAACTGAGTAAGAGAATCGCTTATACCTCATCCGCGACTGCAACCTTCACACTAGCCAAATCCGAAGCAGTCTTCAAAAAATCATCCACGTTTTGATCAATTGACTTAGACCCATCCATTTTGAATGTATAAAACTGATACAACAGATGAATCCGACTTGGTAAAGTCTTGGTGTTGTATAACCTCTCTAGTGCATCCCAAAGTTCAAGTGCTGTTGTACACTCCTCTGTTTTCCTGAGAACAAGATCTCCAAGATGGAGAGTCAAGATATCCATAGCATTCTCCCCTCGTTCCATCTTTTTGAGTTCCTCTGCCTTAACTCTTTCTGCAAAAACCTCCGCTGATTCATCCTTTTTGATTACCAGCTTTTCTGGTTCAGTGGTTGGTACAATTAACTCTCCCTTCAAACCCTGAAGATTCATGTGAGCTAACATCCTTCTCTTCCACATGGAGAAGTCACCTTGTCCATCGAAGATGGCTATCTTCACATTTGGTTTCTTTTCTGTAGACATCTTAATCAACCGACGCTCCTTTCTCAAGAACCTCAAACCTGGCTCTGATACCAGTTGTAGGAAATCGAACCAATTTCTAAGATCACGGAATTGATTGTTTGAGAAATAAACTAAACACACAGAGAATTAACGAGTTCAGATCACGATGAGTGATCCTACGTCTCGGTCTGGAGCTTCCAGCAATCTACTATCACCACTGATTACAACAATTAGGATTCGCTTACAAGACCTCTTTAAGCACAAGAGAAGACTTTAAACTTGACGACAACCCTAAACACACACACATGCTTAGCTTTATATAGACTAAGACAATTACAAAGAAAAGACGGTTTAACCCAACCGTGGCCCAATAGAAATAAGTCAATTCCTAGGTGACTAATCCAAGTCGTGGACCAAGTTACTACTCAATGAATTTCATCATCAAATAAGGCCCAAGCCTAACAGAAACTATTGTGAAACGAAACCCAGATCCTTCAAATCTCATCCTCTTTTTGCATCGCCCACCAACGTCTCTATGCCTTCTTAACCTCCATTCTATCGGAGACAGCATCGCTGAGACCTCTGGCTAATTTAATCTAGATTTGATTCCAGGTTCGCAAATATGGAGGAGCTGCTATTGTTCACGTAATCAGGTTCCGATGACATGCCCACCATGAAACTGAGGAAACAGGTTTCTTATGGGCTGGATCTGATTTGGTAGATCTGGGTTCGGAAGATGCTCGGATCGAAGAGAGACCAAAGCAGGATATGATTGGAGAAAACGTCTCAGATATCCCTCTATCTAAAACAAAAAACTCAAAACTCCCCCTTCCAAAATCAATTTAGTTTCCAATTATTTTTAAATCAAAAAGAAAGTAGAATACTATATTACCCTAACAAAAATCAAAGAATTACAACTAATACCTAGCCCGCCCGAAATCTCTACCCATCCAAAAACCAAACTGAGCTCCAGTTCGCTCCTTCTCGCGACAAAATCAAAATCAAAATCAAACCTCCAAAATCTTCCAAAATCATAACTGTCAAAATCGCCAAACTAGGTATAACTACCTTACCCATCCGATTTTGATTCTCTCTAATCGCCCAAAACCATCCGATTTTGATTCTCTCTAATCGCCGAAAACAAAACAAAACTGAAATCTCATATCCCTAATTTCTCGCTACTTGCAATAAAATCCCACAAAATCTTCCAAATCCCACACCGATATAATCTCAAATTTCTCTATTTTCGGCTTACTCGATTTTCGATATCATTTCGATTGATAACATCAAAACTCGATTGTGATTTTCTCTTTTCGTGACAATGGTGAAGACAAGGTGGGGAAGAAGAATGATGGATAATGTTCCAAATGTAGAGGAAGAAGGTCCTCAAGCTCCGTTAGAAGATACTCAAGACGTAGAGAGGACAGCTTTGGTCACGGTTGTTGAAGAAAACCCCACGAATGAAGGAGGAGATGGAGAAGGAGCCGGAGAAGAGAATGTCGGAGGTAGTGAAGAAGAAAGAGCCGGAGAAGGAGCCGGAGAAGAGAATGTCAGAGGTAGTGAAGAAGAAAGAGCCGGAGAAGGAGCCGGAGAAGGAGCCGGAGAAGAGAGTGGCTGTCGCAGTGAAGAACGAACCAACTCAGGAAGAAACTCGGCAACAAGCTCAAGCTGAACCGTTAGCAATCCCAATCACTCAATCGTAAGTATTTGCTCTTGAGCCTTGGATTCAATGATTGAATTGGTAGAATTAGAGAACGTTTTAAGTTAGAACTGTAGTATAATTAGGTAGAACTAGGTACAGCTTGGTATAACTGGGTAGAACTGGTAGAACATTTAGTCTTGAAATATTAAGGAAACGGTATAACTTGGTAATACTTAGTACAATAATAGTGTTTTTTTGTAATACTGGTATAACTAGGTAGAACTATAAGTATTTTGAAAACTTTTTGAATAGTATAACTTGGTAATACTTGGTAAAACTATTTTTTGTAGGATTCTGAGGAGGAACCAACAGCTTTAGAACCTCTAAAAATGTACTCTCCGCCGACGGAGTATAAGAAGAAAATAAAACTCTCAACGAGATGTTACATACATGAGGCATTGACAACGCTAGAGGGTTTGAATCCTCCTCTGAGTAATGTTGAGAGAATATGGTTTGAGAACCATCCGCAATTCCAACACATCTTTCACATGCCTAGGGACAAAAATCACAAGGTTATGGGCATGTGGATGCTCCTTCTTCGTACGGCATGCATCGAAAAAAAAAAGGAGGCTTGGTTCATCGTTAATGGTGTTCCCATTCGCTATGGTATCAAGGAACATGCCTTGATATCGGGTTTAGACTACAGTAACTATCCACTTGATTACAAGAAAGCGGGAAGTATGAGCTTTGTCAACAAGCATTTTACGTCTTTGCCTATTAGACATCAAGACGTGAAAGAAAAGCTGGTGCAAATGGATCGTTCTCGAGATAGGTTGAAGATGGCGGTCCTCTACTTCTTATCCAGCATTGTCATAGTGCAGACAAAGACTGGGGTAGATGCTACACCAGTGGATGAATTCTTTCAGAGAGCTGTGGATGATTTAGACTTCTGTAAGACGTTTCCTTGGGGGAGATTGTCATTCGATCACATGCTTGGATCGATTGCTCACACGATGGAGCATTTGGAGGGGCCGTCATAGAGGGTGCATTATGGCCAGTTCCAGGCTTCTGTATTCCTATGGAGGTAAGTAAAAAATAGATGAAGTTTTGAAAATTGTTACTAGTTTTTATACTTGAAGCTAACTCTAACTATATGTGTGTTGTGTAGCTTTTAGCTTTTGAGGCAATACAAGAATTGGGAAATAAATTTAGAGAAGATATTCCAGGTGCAGACGTCCATTGTCCTAGGATGTGCAAGAGGAGGTTCAAAAAAAGTGAAATGAAAGGGTTTCCTCTTTCGAAAATAAATGATGAACTTAGTACAACTAAGGTTAGTTATACTAGTTATCCTTTGCATATGAATTATTTTGGGTTGTTGTGTTTTTAATATTTCTTAATTATTTGATATCACAGGACATTGATAGTATCCTAGTGGTTGTCGATGAAGAAAGGGATCTTATGGCTGACATCACAGAAGAAGAAGATGATGATGATAGGCATGATGTCATTGTTGATAGCTGGAAGAAACGTCTTTTTGAGGGATATACCGTATCTTTCGAAGAGATATACAACCAAGATGTGCAGGCCCGATTAGGAGAGGAACCTGAGAATGCGGTGAACGAACCTGTAGCTACCATTGAATTTCCGGGAAACCCGACTATAGCTGAGTTGGTGGATCTTATGAACGCAATGGGAGAACAGATGAAGGAAATTGTGGACAAGGTTGATGGGTTGGCCAAAAGAGTCGCACCGTTGGAAGCTTTTGTGAAGGAACAAATAGGAGAGAAGGTAAGATTTTATAATACTTGGTAATATTTTGTATAACAGTTGGTAGTTGGTAATAATGTATTCGATTGTAGGTAGCTGCAGTCCCAGCAAATGAGGATACTGCTGATTCCCCAGCCCCAGCCCCACCAAGCGAGCATGTTGGTCCTTTCCAACAAGATATTAGGAAGAAAAAGGGTGTTAAACGGACTGGAGTGGAGCCCCACCAAGCGACTAAGCGACTAACAAGATCTAGGAGATCTTAGACTATATCTTAGACTATATCTTTGTTTGGATTGATGGGTTGTTGTTGACTTGTTTGGATTGATAGACTATATATGTTTTTGTGTTTTGGATTACTGGTAATACTTGGTAAAACTATGCAGTAATCGTTTTTATGTTTCGTATTACTGGTAATACTTGGTAAAACTATGCAGTAATCGTTTTTGTGTTTCGTATTACTGGTAATACTTGGTAAAACTATGCAATAATCGTTTTTGTGTTTCGTATTACTGGTAATACTGGGTAAAACAATGTAGTATAACTGGTAATACTGGGTAAAACTATGTAGTAGTACTGGTAAACAAAGATAAGTCTTACAAAACAAAGATAAGTCATACAAAGAAAGAGCATAGATAATTCCAAGATATCAAGGCATAGGCCCAAAAAGCTTTTCGATTCGACTCACAACACTCACCACTAACTCCTTCAGCTTTGCAATCTCTTCACCATTGTTTGTCAGCTCCTTACGCATTTGTTCCATTTGAAACTCAAGGTGTGTAAAGTTTCGAATCTTCTGGGACTGCTCATCAACCTCCTTCCTTAAACTAGTGACCTCTTCTTCTATAGCTGCAAACCAAACTTTCCGAATGTGGAAGCCATCATTCTGTACATAGAAACATATATTCTGTCACATATTCATTGCCATTAATCTAAAATTGATGTCCTCTCACCTCAAACACATTGCATGTAAAGTATCTCCTTCCTAGCTCTGATTCGGTTTGAGAGGTCTCCTCGATGATGCGTCCGCCACATGGACATCTTTTAGGAATACCATAGTCACCATCGGTTATGGCATAGTATTTATCGAATAGCTCCTTCTTCTTCTTCATGTCTCTGTAATATGGGTCCTTCTCCTCCATGGTTTTGTTTAACCTTAATCGAATCAAATAGCAACAGAAATCGATTGAGATGAAATCGAAACAGAAATTGATTGAGATGAAATCGAAACAGAAATCGATTTAAAAGCTTACCCAAACTTCAACTGAAATCGAAAATGAAATAGATTTGATATCCTTACAAAGCTTACCTGAAATCAAATAGTTTGAGATGATGAGCTAGATGATGCCCAATTCGAGAGAAAATGGAGAGAAAATGAAGAATGAAGCTAATTCTTTCATTCTTTCTACTATGGAAGAAAATAAATGGAAGGAAACCAAAAATCGATTTCAAATGGAGGGAAACCAAAAATTTCGATTTTAAGAAGAAGTTACTCCACGTGCGTCGTTTTTTGGTCACATGTGCGCCGTTTTTATTTGCACATAGTTATATAGAATATAGTAGTTCTACCAAAGTTCCACATAGTTCTACTTTGCTTGTTTTCCATTTTAATTAGTATTACGTACCCTTACAATTTGTTGTTTTAGTTTTACAGTTGCTTTTAGTCGATTAACATATGATTCTTAGTGTTTTATGTATTAATATGTTAAAACCCTACATTTCTATAACTTTTTCATAATAAGTAGTTTATTATTTTAAAAGTGATCTTAAAAGTATAAGGAATATATTGTGTAAATTGTTTCATAACATCCTAATATGATATAGTTTTGTAATTTTTTTTTAATACATAATGGAACACTAATTTATGTCGTTAACAAAACCAGTTTTTTCTTAATTATGTTAAAATTATTATTTTCCTTAATTATTTTTTTTAAAAATTATTATTTTCCTTAATTATTCAGTTTTTCTTTAGTTATTCCAGTATTACATAGTATTACATAATGGAAAACCAGTTTTACGTAGTAGTACCAGAACCAATACATAGTATTACATAATCAAAAACGAGTTTTACGTAGTAGTAGCAGAACCAATACATAGTATTACATCATCAAAAACTAGCTTTTCGTAGTAGTACCAGAACCAATACATAGTATTACATAATGGAAAACCAGTTTTACGTAGTAGTACCAGAACCAATACATAGTATTACATAATCAAAACCAGTTTTACGTAGTATTACCAGAACCAATACATAGTCCAGTAACCAATATATATTCAAACATCACTGCAAGTTCCAAAAAACAACCATTGGAGTCCTTGTCTCGGCCGTCTCTTATTTTGCGTCCTTGGACGCCTTTCTCCAGCCGATGGAAACCTTTTCACTTTCTTTCTTCCCTGTTTCTTTTTCCGATCCGGAGGTATAATTTGTTTGCTTTTGATGACATCTGGGACATCCCATTGAGACATATCCGGCACTAAATAGATTGTCTTGTAATATGCCATTGCCCACATCTCCGTCAAATAATATTTCGAACACAAGTCATGTAATTGGATATCACGACCTCTATCTTCATGCCTTAAAAATTCAATGAAAGCTGCTAATGCATGCACACAAGGATACCTTTCAATATCGAAGACCCTGCAGCTGCAACTTTTCAAGAGCAAGTTCACCAAATAAGGCTTTCCATCACTACCAATGACATTGTATTCAAGCTCGAATGCGTTTAGCTCCGTCACAATCAATTTCTCAGCAACAGCCCATAAATCGTGCATGCAGTTCTCCACAAAAGGCACCAGTTTATGTTCAACCGATCCAGCCACAGCCTCCTTTCGATGTTCATTAAACCAATTAGAAAATGTTTTAATGATTGTATCAATCATGGGTATTAAAGAGTACCTCCTTGCGTTGTTAAACACACTGTTCAAAGATTCCACACAGTTGCTTGTGTCTAAGTTGTATCTTTCCCCTGGAAAACAACACCTTGCCCATTTTTCTTTCTCGGTACTCTCCTCCAGATACTTGGCCGCAGAAGGATATCTCGTCTTAAAAGAAGTATAAGCACAATTGAACTCAGCCACTATGTAATGCCTACTGCACTCGATGAATCTTCATGCGACTACGTCTTTATTGACGTTAGGAGCATGACCTTTTACATTTTGTGACAAATGCCATATACAATACCCATGATGAGCCTGGGGATACACATTAGCTACTGCGCTGATGAGCCTTGCATTTCTATCACTGATAAATACCAATTCCGAAGAGTCCCCTATAACGGTTTTCAACATCTCCAAAAACCATGTCCAACTTGCATCATTCTCACCATCAAGTACACCAAACGCTATGGGATAATGGTGACGATTAGGATCTTGAGCTGAGGCAAAAATTAGTACACCACCATATCCGTTCTTGAGAAAAGTTGCATCCACAATTATCACTTTTCTCATTACTTGAAACCCTTCAATGCTTGCTCCCAAAGCTATGAATAGGTACTTGAATATTTCCTTCTCATCCAATTTCACATGTGTTATTGTACCATTATTGACCTTTTCTAACATGTGCAAATAGCAATACAACATCTTGACGGAGATGTGGGCTACCACGCAAATCACTAACAGCTTGATTTTTTCCTCTCAACGCTGTGGAGTATGATATATTCACTCCTAATTTTGTCTTAACAAGATCCATGATAATTTTAGGAGTTGGAGTTTCCATTTGTCCTGGATAATCATCATGCAAAAGAGCTGCAACTAACTGTGGTGTGCCTTGCCTCTTCATGCTGCTGCTGCTTCTACTTTGACTAGCCCGAGAACATGTATGCATATGGGTGTACCTTCTAATCGAGAAAATATCTGTCTTTGGAATCCTTGCAACTCGTAAACCCCATTTACAGATTTCTTTTGTACATTTTAGCACTAAACGTCCCTTATCCGACTTTTTAACAACAAAACCATAACTGTTAACAAATGAAGCTCTATCCACCACATCTTGCAATGCCTTCTTATTTGGAAATTCTTGACGTAGACTAAAATCCAAACCATCTTCCCAAGGCTCTATAAACTGACTAGCTTCTGCAACATCTGAAAACTCAACATATTCATCACCCATATCCGATCTACTCATAATGTTATCCTCACCTTCATCACTTGATACATTTCTACCCTCTATGATACCTTCATCATTTGCTTGATCTTTTTCTACGTATAGAGTAATGGCATTAGCTCCGATTTCATCATCAGTCGACTTGTCATAGTTCATACCAACAGAACTTTTGCCCGCTCTCGACAATTGCTCGGGCAGTTCCGAGTTAGTGATGACCTCCACAAATAAAATACATCTACGATTCTCTTTATCAATGGACGTTAGATAAACATACATATCCTCATCATCAGAAATAGTCCATTGTTCCTCACATCCCACCAGTAATGGAATGTAACTCAATTGCAATTTAACCTTACTTTCATCTAACGCAAGCTTCTTGTATATCCTAGCTTCTACCATTGACAAAGTTATCTCTTCCATTGATGTCTTCAACATTAAACTATACATGCGACCTTGGCATTTAAAATGTATGCTGGCGTTAATGCTCATTGTGTCCTGCCAAAACAATACAAAAAACTTATTCAGTAATACTAGTTTTACTAGTTATACTACATATATCAGTTATACTAGTTATACTAGTTTTACCCAGTTCTCCTATCGCAAGAACTCAAATTGGATCGTTTCGGGATCTACATTTCACTACGATTCAACCACTGAAATCTATTTATAACCAATTTCAAGTCTTAATCGACCCTCAAACAAACATCAAACACCCAATGTGCATAATCTGTATCTCAAATCCAATTCATAAAATAATTTGAAACCAAATGTGGATATTGAATTTATCAATTCAATTCTTCAAGATTGTTTAGGTTGAAGAACAGACCTGGATTTTGAAGCTCAAAATGTGCGAAGTAACGGATATGAATCGCGACCAGGGGACGATGGTAGAGAAAATCGAGCTCGAGCTCGAGCTGGAGAAAATCGAGCTCGTTTTACCGTTTGTTTTTTCTTCAGTTTCAATTTTTTTTTCCAATTCAATTAAAACAAATATTCCAAATATTGGGTGTGAGGACAAAATCGTCAGATCACATTTAAGTAAATGAAACAAGGGTATGTAGATTAAAAAAAGGTATAGGAGATTTTTTTCTTTCTATGAAGGGTTTTTCGGCCGATGTCTCGATATGATTGTAGCAGAGAGAGATTCGATAGAAACAATGGGCGTTTGGCTCTCTTGTTCCTGATTAAACATTCTCTCATCTTTTCTATTACTATTCTATTTTATGCTAATACAATTCTATTTTGCAAAGATTAAAATTGTCTTTTCCCCTATCATTGGTATTACTTTCTTAATTTTGACATTTATAGTGTTATATCTTATTATATAAAACTTGATTTCAAAGTTAGTTTATCGATCACATTGACACGTGTCAAAACAAAGTAGGAAAACTAATTTAATAAACAAATTAACTTTTCTAATCCTCAAACAAAAAGGAAAAACTAACAAAAACAAATATATATATGTTTATTTTACGGATGTTGTAAATTAGATTTTGACATGTATCAAAAAAATTTTAATTGATTTAATATGAATATTAACCAGTAAACAATGAATAATTTAGTTTAAAAATAACATATAAACTATGTGACAATAATTTAATTAGATAAAAATTGTATTTATCTTGTAATATAGTATTTTATTCGACATATAATATAGTATTTTACGGGTGTTGTAATATTTTAATGCATAAGTGAAAATACAAAAAAAATTTAAAAAAAAAATTAGCCTATAGCAATGAGTTTTCGATTATTTGATTAGAATGATAGTATATTTATATTAATATTTTATTTTATAAATTCTGAAAAAATAATGAGCTTATAAGAATGAATATTGAATACTTAATGAGAATATTAATATAGTTTTACATATGTTTTATACAAAATATTTTAATGCATAAGTGAAAACACAAAAAATATTTGAAAAAAATTAGCGTATAGGAATGAGTTTTCGATTACTTGATGATAATGTTAGTAAATTTTTATTCATGTTTTATTTATAAACTCTAACTCATTTAAAATTAGTTTGACATGAGTAAATTATTACTTATGAGACTATGACATAGAGAAATTATATTTAAGAAAATGTTAAATTTCAAAAACATTGTGGATTTATTTATTATTTTTTACTTATTATGTTTTGTTAAGTTTTTAACTATTTTTAATAGTAACTAAGATATAGACTTGATAATTATTTTTGATAAATTTTTAACTCTTATCCATTAAAAAGAGTCTGTATAATTAAAATCCGGTTTTTATGATGAAATATACAGTTAAATTTTATTGCAAAATTGAATGTAAAAGGTTGAGATCCAGTTTAAATTAAATATTACCATATTTTATATGTATCATTTTTTTATTATTATAGATTTTAACCAATATGTTATGAATGTTGAAGTTCAAAATAAAAATATAAGCTATTTAACATTAATTCAAGCATAAAACTTTTAAAAAATAATGTGTTTATAGATATGAATTTTCGACTATTTGATGAGAATATTTGTATATCCTTATTTATATTTTATTTTATATATTTTAATTCATCTAAAATTAGTTTGACAAGAGGTAAAATTATTACTATGAGATTACGACATATAAAAAAATTATCTTAATGTTGGTTTTCTAATTTTGTTTGTGATTTTTCATTTTCTTTTGATAATTATGTCTTGTTAAATTTTTAATTATTTTTAATTTTAACTAACTTAGATTTGATATGATGCATATTTTGTGTTTGATATAATGTTTTTACCTCTAATTCATTAAGATGAAATGTCTAAAAATTAAAATATAATTTATTATAATGATATAAATAGTTAAATTATATTGAAAATTCTGGTTTAAAAACATTATCTAATAAAATCTAAAAAATGTATATTTTACACTTAGATTTCAAATATTATCAATTAAATATTATATTTATTTTAACTTACATGGTCATGCGGACTTTATCTAGTTCTTAATAAAGTTAGCAAATACTTAGGCTGTGAATGGGGATTGCGGAACCTTATGGATTATGTGCGTTTCTTTATTATGTCACCATTCAAAACATAATTATACAGTGGAACAAAGAACCACACTTGTACAATAAAAATATAAAAAAATTAGAAAGTGTACTATTTAAAAAAACGCATAACGTAGTTAAAAATCTCTAATTTTGGTGTGGTTTGGTGTGGAACTGTTTAATTTTTTTTTTTTTTACAGTTCAAAAAATTTTGAAATTTTTAATACAAATAATTTTATTAGTTTACATGTTTTTATTTTTTTCTAAAACATAATCCAGAAATTTGAAGTTTAAAAATTATTAGTTAAAGTTTAAGTAATTGATATATTTGTACCGTACTTATAATCGTTACCATTCATATATTATTTCTTTCTTTTTTTTTTATCTAACCCCATATATTAAGTTATCGTAGATGTCTCTCTTCAAGAGAGAGCCAATCCGGATTCGACGGACTTATATGGGAAAACCAGTAACCTCGTGCTCTTGTTAGCACGGAAATTGATTTCCCGAGGAATATACATAATACTATAAGATGAAAACAAATCTCGAAAGTGTTTGAAATCTGATAACTCTGATGCGAAGGTAGGTCAATCCTCAGGATTAGAGGTCATAGCTAATAGGTCGGAGCAGTCAGTCGCAAAAAAAACTTTATCCAAAGAGAGTGTCAACATGCTGTGCATTGCCCAAAGTAGGGTTTCCAGTTCAGCGTGAAGAGGAGATAGGCTTCGGCTTGATCCTTTCATTCCTACTTGCAAGGTTCTATTCCCTATGCTTGCAATCCAACCATGTCCGCTTCGGGCGTCAGAAGCGTGCCAGGAGCCATCTATGTAGCACACAGGAGAATCTTGTGGAATTAACGGCATGTCTAAGGCTGATGGTGCTTCCTCAGCTGGATCTTCTCTGATGGCGGTTTGTCTCCAAACTTTTTTTTCCTGGGTAGCTCGCTCTAAGGTGATTTGAGGCGATTCAGAAAAATTTTCAAATATCTTACGATTTCTTGCCTTCCATATATACCACATAATCCAAGGGAAGATGCGTAAAGTCTCATCTATCGCTCCAAAGTCCTTACCCCTCCAGAAGAGGTAATCGAGGTTGTTGAATATGGAGGATGATGGAAACAATATAGGAGATGAAGGAATATTCGAGAGGGCCCACACTTGCTTAGCTGGGGGGCATTCGAATAACAGGTGGTTAATGGTCTCTTCATCAGCCCCACATCGAGGGCAGTCCTTTTCTCTACCAATATGGCGATAATGAAGTCTTTGATTGGTTGCCAAGCAACCGGTCGCACATTGCCACACGAAGTGTTTTAGCTTTCGTGTAGTTTTTAGGTTCCATGCTTGCGCCTTTAGCGCTGTGACACTAGGTCCCTGAAGAGGGTGGTCGCAAGCAGGACGAGATAGAGTCCTCGCGGCTAAGTATCCAGATTTGACAGAATAATTTTCGGACTTTGTCATAGTCCAGCAATAGCCATCGTTCGAGACTTTAAGGCTCGGTTTGATCCCCATGATAAGGGTAATATCCTCCGGAGGGAAGAGCTCTCGGAGACGGTCCATTTTCCACGTTTTGGTCCCAAAGTCGATCAACGTGTTCACAAAAATTAAAGGGTTTCTGTCTGCAGAGAGGCTTATTGGAGGTCTTGCGGGCACATCTGGGATCCAAGGTTCTGTCCAAATGCATGTTCCAAAGCCGGAAGAGATTGTCTTGCTGATACCTGAATGGAGTAATGGCTTCGAAGCTTGCAGACTTTTCCAACCATATAAGGGTCGGTTAGAAGCCTGAATTTCTAGTGGGTTACAATATCTGAAGTACCGTCCTTTTAGAACCCGACTAATAAGAGCATCAGGGTACTTGAGTATACGCCAAAGCTGTTTTCCCAATAGAGCCAAGTTAAAATCCTCTAGGGATTTGAATCCTAGACCTCCATCTGGAAGATTAGAACATAGTTGATCCCACGCAACCCAGTGGATTCCATTGCTATCCGCTTTGTTGCTCCACCAAAAGTTGGCAATTGCACTATTTAGTTTTGAGCAAATAGCTTTAGGTAAGAGAAAACACGACATAACGTATGTCGGAAGGGCTTGTGCTTGGGACTTGATCAGAACTTCTTTGCCTCCTTTGGAGAGAAACTTCGAGGACCATGAGTTGACCCGCCTTTGCAGTCTATCTCTCACAAATGCAAATACTTGCGCTTTAGACCCGTGCAGTTTTTCGGGTAGACCTAGATAGGTTCCCATACCCCCTTCGTGAGAAATCCCCAGAATTGTTTTGATCTCTTGTCTTACAGGGGTTGGGACCTTATTCCCAAACATGATTGAGGATTTGGAAAAATTGATTTCTTGCCCTGATACTACGCCATATGAGCGGATAATATCAATCACTTTCTTACTTTGAGTCGAATTTGCCTTACAGAAGAATAAACTATCATCTGCAAAGAGGAGATGTGACACTCTTGGGCTTGCACACGAGATTCGTAGCCCTTGGATTTTCCCCTCATTTTCTGCCTTACGAATCTGTGCAATAAGAGCTTCCGTGCATAAGATGAAGATGTATGGTGAAATCGGGTCGCCTTGACGGATCCCCCGAGATGGTCTAATTTGGCCTTTAGGGTCTCCATTTATTAAAACTTTGTACGTAACCGTGGTTACACACTGCATAATCCACTCTACCCATCTTGGATCAAATCCCAACTTAGTCATTAGCTCTCTAAGAAACGGCCATTCTACACGGTCAAATGCTTTACTCATATATGTTTTGATGGCCAAGAATTTCTTCATGTTGGCTCGATTCGTTCTAAGGGCATGGAAATTTTCCTGGGCTATCAGAATATTGTCAGTAATCAACCTGCCTGCTACAAAAGCAGATTGTGTCTCTGAGATCAAGTCTGGGAGGCAGCTTTTAAGGCGTAGACTCAGGATCTTAGAAATCACCTTATAGCTTACATTACATAAGCTAATAGGACGGAAGCCAGCCATTTTACGAGGCCGGTCTCCTTTAGGGATTAGACAAATATTTGTCTCATTTAGCCTCTTATCGAAGATTCCGGAACAAAAAAATGTCTTGACCGTTTTTGTCAGTTCTTTTTTGGTAATATCCCATAATTGATGGTAGAACAGTGCAGTCATCCCATCTGGGCCTGGGGCTTTCCCTGAATTTAATGAGAATAAGGCAATCTTGACCTCCTCTTATGTTACTTCTCTAGTTAGTCTCTCATTCATACCTGGGGTGACCACTTCAGGAACATCTCTAAGAAAAGGAGTGGGGTCTCTCGATGTCGAGGAAGAGAATAATTCGTTAAAATATTCCACTGCTACCTCCTCAATCCCTTCTTCGTTATCTATCCATGCTCCGCGCTTGTTTAGGATGCCGGTGATCTTATTTTTTGCTCTTCGTTGTTTAGTGGAGGCGTGAAAGAATTTTGTGTTATTATCTCCTTCTGTCAACCATAATTCCCTACTTTTTTGGTGCCAAAAGGATTCCTCCTCTCTGTATGCCGCCCCCAATCTTAATTTTAAATTGAGAAGGTCTTCAGAGGTGACCCGGTCATCCTCATAAGCTTCTTCAATTTTGTCATGAAGCTCTCTAATCAATTTCTCTGAGTTTGACAAATTAGATTTCTTCCATAAAGATAAAGCCCGTCTACAATTCTGGATTTTCTTCGCAAGAAGACAGGGGTTTTGGGAGGTATCCTCTCCCCATCCTTCTTTCACCGCTTCTTTTAGCCCTGGTTTTCCAATCCATCTCTTGTCAAACATAAAAGTTCTCGAAGACTTCTTCGGATTATCTCTGATGGATGCTAAAAGGGGTCTATGGTCTGACTCCAACATCTTAAGGTACTCCACATTTGTGTGGGAAAAATATTCATATATTATTTCACATTGCTTGTTTCGCACGAACCACACTTATTCTGCATAATACGTTTCTTTCTAATGAACTGTAGTTAAACCACATCGCACTACTTAATCCACTTGTCCCGCACCGTCCGATCCGCTGTCACCATTCGGAACCTTATTCTTATGGGAATTCGGCCAAAAAAAACACGAACTTTGCAAAACTTGCCAAAATAAACACGAACTATCTTCTAGCCAAATAAACCATGAACTTTTAATTAACTTTCAAAAATAATATCAAAGTTCTCGCTGACTGGCCGTATTAGCACTCTGTTATCTTTTCTAACAGAGCAAATTAACGTCATTAAGCCGAAGTTAAATCTGGGTGTTAAAGTATATGACGTCGTTTTGAATTCATTCTTCTTCAGAAGTGAGTCATGACTAACACAAAACGAAGACAGTAGCTCAATGTCATGACTGACACAAAACAAATACAGTAGCACAATGGACTAAACAAGAAAACAACAAAACATCAAACATGATTGAACTTATGACATCTACGAGAACCAACGACCCCATCCGTTTATTTGTGAAACTTGGTCTTGAGAACTTTGGTCCCATGTTGAGGATTGAGCTTGAGAGGATTCACCTTCTGAGTCGTCAAAGTGAAGTCCCTGTTACAAATTTGATGTTTAGCAACATACCAACATACACAATGATAATAACTATAAAACTAATAAACGAACCTGGTACTTCTTTGGTCTTCCTCTTGGTTTCTTAGGTGGACTTCCAACTGGTTCATTCGAACATCTTGTCTTGTTGTGCTCTTTTTCTTTGCATTTTGAGCATGTCATAGTTCTGTTAGCAAGGCTTAACTTGGTATTTGAGCTAGTTTCATACATAGACTTCAGTCTATCATGGTTTCTAGGCCTACCTAGATTACCATTTCGATTAGGTGGTGGAATCACACCTAATCTATTGGTGCGAGGCCAGTCCATTATCCCAGTAACTGGTTTGATGCCAAAACTATAAGTCTCACGCCACCTGACTTGCAAAGTACCCAATTAGAATAATAACTATTAAATGCATACACTTTGAGAAAACTCCAAAGAAAATACACAAACATGGTTGTTGTGTAACAATCGGCAACATATTCAGATAACTTCTTTCTCATATGAATGATGACCTTAGCAGCATGAATACAAGGAATTTCATTCATTTGCCAGCTTCGACAAGTACATGTTCGTTTTTCCATACTCACAACATATGTGTGTTCTTTGTATTCAACCTCTGTCTCTGGCCCTATTGCCCAACGTAAGCGGCATGCAATTGACTTCTTCTCAACTCTATCTAACTCCTCGTGAGTTTTCTTAGTAAACCTTGTCTTTAAACTGATTGCTAAAATAGACCTACTATAATTTCTGGTCATGCATTGTTGCCTAATCTCCTCTAACATGTCTAGCAAAGGTTTCTTCCTACCTTCTCTGATGGTCTTATTGAAGGACTCACTCAGATTATTGAGATTGTCATTGCAGTGAAAACCTAACCTGAAGAATGCTCTTGACCATGTCTCCGGTTTTGTGAGTAAAAGAGAGGCATGTGCCCTTGGATCGTACTCCTTCAGAGAGTCCATGTGGTGCATATACAGACATGGTGTGTAGCTCTTCGCTATGTACCAGAACAGTCTCTATAACTTCAGATCCTTCCCACCTTTCCTCCAGTTCTCATATATGTGTCTACAATACTGTCTATGCTCTGTTTCTGGAAGAACCGTGCTTATTGCTTTCACTAAACCCTACAAATACAAAGACAAACAGATTAGAAACAATAGTTTAAAACTTTTAAATGTTTAAGAGTTACACACAAGACATCACCTTTTGTTTATCAGACATGAAAACATAGTCCTTCCCAGATCCGAATTCCAAATCAGCTGCTAGAAGTTTGACAAACCAATCCCAGTTGGTATCATTCTCTATCTCCACAACTGCCCAAGCAATAGGGACAATCCTATTGTCTCCATCTTTCCCAACCGCAGCCAAAAGCTGACCCTTTATGTGCCATTTAAGAAAAGCTCCATCTAACCCTATGACTGGCCTACAAGTCTTTTTCCAAGACTCCTTCTGTGCCTTGAAGCATATATAAAGCATGTAAAACCTCTGCTTGTTTCCAATAGCAGCTCCTGGGATTGTTTCAATTTCAAAAGTAGAGCCTTCGTTACGTTTAAAAACTTCTACTTGATAATCCCAAATTCGATCAAAGTGAGCTTCATGCGTTTTTCTCCTCTCTCTCATCACATTCGTCTTTCCTTTGATACATGAATTTTCCTTTGCTTCCAATTGATACTCCCTCAGGATCTCTACTTGAATCTCCCTTGCTTTGAGTTTTGTATTCAGCCTCAACCTCTCCGCAAACATGTCTGCAATGGCTGAACGTTTCAACATTTTCGCCTGACCTGAGATCTCGCATCGATGGACATTCACATATGTCACATCTGTAACTTATGTTTACTCTTCTCATAAGAACAGTAGATCTTCCAAGGACATGGAGCCTCATCTTCTCTCATTTTCGCAGCACACTTTGCACCCACTTGCAAACAACTTGAACGATAGAAATTGATATTGTACCTGCAAGGAGAAACAAAACAAATTATTTTTGCTAAGTGTATATAGCTCAGAAACAAACATCTAACTGATATGATATTTTGTACTATATCGATCATTGAAGTAAAACAAACATCAGATTTTGTTCCTTATTTTCAATGTGTATCGGAGGCAAGTATGTTTGAACTCATCAGCATTAGAAAACGTCTTCCCCAATTGAAGTAGCTCATCTGGATCAATATTTTCTCTATAAGCTTCTGAAGGTCTCATTTCCTCTTCATTCTCGTCATCTGATGACAGAGGATCCGGGATTTTATCTTCATCCCATGCGTATTCATCTCCAATGTCTTCCTCAACTTCACAATCATCATTCCTCGCATCCTCTCCAAACAATATAGTTAATTCTCGACATGTTTCTTCCTCAATGCCACCACGACCTTCATCTTCGTCACCTGCAACATCATCGTCTACTTCTGTGCCTTCGTCACCTACAGCCTCATTGGATACTTGTGTGTCTTCGTCACCGGCAACGCCGCCAAAGTCGTCCTCGTCACTTGGAGAATCCACATCATCTCTGTCACTACGAGAACCGACCTCTCTGTCACTACCATGAACCATCTCATCTTGCTTCCGTTTCTTCGATCCACAAGCAGCCTTCTTTGATCCACTACTTTCACCTTCTTTCATCTTTGAGGAACGAGAATCTGGAGGAATCTCAACTCCGCTTCTTCTAAATTTCGTCTTTGCCATCTTCAACGAATTTTCCCAATTCAATTTGGGGTTTCTGAAAAATTAGGTTGAGTTTCAGACATAAACTCACGACAAAAGAAACTTCACTTAAAACTCTTAATCCTACCGATATAAACCATTATATTCCAATTATCATCGAAAGTGTTGCTGGCTCAGTGGCAAATATCCCCCTTTAAATTCTGAGGTGACGAGATCGAATCCAAGTGAAGGTACAAATTTTTTAAAAATCATAATTTCAAAACGACGTCGTATACTTTAACTTTCGAAAATGTCCTCAAATAGAATATAAGCAAGTGTTTTCCTTAGACTTTCGAAAATGTATCTAACTCAGTGGCTATATTCATCCCAAAATGTCCAATGTCTTGAGTTCGAGTCCCCTAGCTCATAATTTTTTTTTAAACAAATTTGTTCAAAACGACGTCGTATACTTTAACACCCAGATTTAACTTCGGCTTAATTAAGTTAATTTGCTCTGTTAAAAAAGATAACGGAGTGCTAATTCGGCCAGTCAACGAGAACTTTGATATTATTTTTGAAAGTCAACTAATAGTTCATGGTTTGTTTGGCCAGAAAATAGTTCGTGTTTATTTTGGCAAATTTTGCAAAGTTGGTGTTTTTTTAGACCGAATTACCTTATTTTATTTTTGCAAAAGACCTTTATAATACTTGTAACTTAAAAAAAAAACAAAAAAAAGTGAAGAATAAAAACTGAAGCCAGAATATTCTGTTCGTCGGCGTCGTCTTTCCCGCCCCCTAAATATACGAGCAAAACCCTAGACTCTCGATTTCGTCACGATTTGCTCAATCACCTTCACTATTCTGCTTCAATGGACTCTCACTCTTCCCACCTCAACGCGGCCAACCGTTCGCGCAGCTCTCAGACTCCTTCTCCTTCTCATTCCGCCTCCGCCTCCGTCACTTTTTCTCTCCACAAACGCAAACTCGCCGCCACCACGGCGGCGAATGCAGCCGCGTCTGAGGATCACGCCCCTCCTTCTACCTCTTTCCCTCCCTCTTCCTTCTCCGCCGATACTCGCGACGGTGCCTTGACCTCAAACGACGAACTCGAGAGCATCTCCGCTCGCGGCGCTGATACAGACTCAGACCCTGATGAATCAGAGGATATCGTCGTGGACGATGATGAAGACGAATTTGCTCCTGAACAAGATCAGGACTCTTCCATGCGCACATTCACGGCCGCTCGACTCGATTCCAATTCAGGAGTCAACGGTTCGAGTCGCAACGCTAAGCTAAAGACGGAGAGCTCCACGGTTAAGCTTGAGAGCTCTGATGGCGGAAAAGATGGTGGATCATCTGTGGTTGGGACTGGTGTGAGTGGAACCGTTGGAGGGAGCTCAATCTCAGGGCTGGTGCCGAAGGATGAGTCCGTTAAGGTATTGGCGGAGAATTTTCAGACTAGCGGAGCTTACATTGCGAGAGAAGAGACTTTGAAGAGAGAGGTAGCTTATCACTGGATCCTATCCTTAAAGTACTCATCTATGCCAATGAATTTCTTCTAGTTGAGTTCGGTGAATCGCCATTGACAAGTTTGGTGATATCTTTGTTTAGGAGCAAGCAGGACGACTCAAATTTGTTTGTTACTCAAATGATTGCATTGATGAGCATATGATGTGGTAATTCCTTCCCTCATTCATCTCCTGTCAGAGAATTTCCAGCTTCTAATCAGCTCTGAGTTTTTCTGAATAATTTGTTGAATGTTTTCCAGCTTGGTTGGGTTGAAGAACATCTTTGCAAGACAGTTGCCTAATATGCCCAAGGAGTACATTGTTCGTCTTCTGATGGATAGGTAAGCATGCTAACTAAAGTTAAACATGACATTTTTATATCAAACAATGGCAAATGGTAAGCATTCTAACATCTTTAACTTATGTTATTTGCCCAGGAAACATAAGTCTGTTATGGTCCTAAGAGGAAATCTAGTTGTAGGTGGTATCACGTATCGTCCATATCACAGGTAAGGTTTTCGCATAATTCTTCCCATCTTTTGACCCCAATGATATACTCCAAAATATATATTAAAACCCTGGTACAGTTCTTTCCCTTTACTTTAAGACTGAAAGAGAGTAGTATATTGACTTGTTATCTTATATTATCATCAAGCACAGCTTACTTTTCAAATAGAATAATTTGTAAGTCTGATGTCATAATGAGCATGATTATAGTCTTGACATGCTTATTAACTCCACTGTTTTCCTGGGATTCAGTCAGAAGTTTGGGGAAATAGCATTTTGTGCAATCACAGCAGATGAACAAGTAAAAGGTTACGGTACCAGATTGATGAACCACCTGAAACAGCATGCACGTGATGTTGATGGATTGACGCATTTTCTTACTTATGCGGACAACAATGCGGTTGGTTATTTTGTCAAGCAGGTTGGTGTATTTCGTAGATTGTGCAGTTTCTTGCTCTATTTTTAATCCGACAACAAATTTCAACCAACTGTTAGTACATTTTAGAAAGGGAATTGAACTGTATTTTGCATGCAATGTTTTCTATATGTTATTGTAGCAATAAGGGTATAAGTTGCCTGAATTGAGCCTGGATATATCTCAATGTTTCACTTCAAAAAGTTCTGTTTCCACACTTTGCTATCAAGTCTACTTTCTGGGATACTAACTGTAATTTTGATATTTTTATAGTCGTTCACTAAGTTGATCTGTTAAGTCTATTATCTTGTGCAGGGTTTTACTAAAGAGATTTACTTGGAGAAAGATGTATGGCATGGGTATGACAACTTTGTATCTCTTAGTTGAACTGCTCATTACCGTACTTAACTTATGTGCCTCATATGTGTGATGTCTGACTGAAATATTTGTGGGCTGATCAAGCTCACAAACCTTAAAGTAAAAGCATTTTATTTCCTAGCTGATCATGCTACCAGAGAGCTTTCTAAAATTCGGCTTATTATTCTCTTCTACATCTTTAAACTTACTCTCGCAAATAAAAAAAGGTTGGTATTTTCCTAGGTTCATTAAAGATTATGATGGTGGCCTCCTTATGGAATGCAAAATTGATCCAAAGCTTCCATATACAGATCTGTCAAGCATGATACGCCAGCAAAGAAAGGTAAGCCATTGAAATTACGTTTTATATGATGCAAAATTTTCCTGGGCCTTCAGGTTCAGCTATACCCAAATACTTCTTCTGGTTATGAATCTGTTTATTTCCTCATAACTCTTGGCTTTGTGGCTGATTCTGAAAAGATTTAAAAACAGAAGTAATACAAACTTTAGGACTCGATTATTGAGAGTTCCTCTCCTCTCCCGAGGAGGAATTAATTAATGGAAGTTCCTGTCTTCCTCTATGAGCCCAAGAACCAAGCTACCCTCCCAAAAGTTATCTGCTTAATCTTTATAGACTAAGAGAGCATGGCAACCTACCACTAAAAAAAACCCACACAGCCTAAAAGTAATTACTAAACAAGTAAACATTGGTTACATTACTGTCCAATTAATTTGTAAAGACCTTTGGTGATTGGAACCTCGCAACCATTATACGTATCAGATTCTGATCCCGTTGTACTTTTATTATATCAGGCAATTGATGAAAGGATAAGAGAGTTATCGAACTGTCAGAATGTGTATCCAAAAATTGAGTTTCTAAAGGTAAACATCAATGGTATCGTGTGAATATTAATAACTATGCATGTCACAGCGAAAACCCCATGGTTGCAGTAGTATAATAAATAAGATATTTTTTGCAGAATGAAGCTGGAATTCCTAGAAAGATTATCAAAGTTGAGGAAATACGTGGCTTAAGTAAGTCATGATTCTACTCCATGGTGTTATTGCAGTTTGTTACTCAAAAAATAGATTTATCTCTCTTTAACATGTCCCAGTCATCTCAAAATTAAGCTTGCGCTAGTGGCTCCATGAGATCAAGTTGTTATGCATGTGTTAAGATTTTTGCATTGGTTAGCTATGGGCTTAGGGTTTATCTGTAATACGTAGAGTGGCTTTAAACAAATCGTCATGTTGTGTAATTATAGTTTGATAAAATTGCTAATACAGGAATCATGGTTAAATATTGCAGGGGAAGCTGGTTGGACCCCAGATCAGTGGGGGCACACTCGTTTCAAATTATTCAACTGTTCTGCAGATATGGTGACAAATCAAAAACAGTTGAATGCACTTATGCGCGCACTTTTAAAGGTTTGATAAGTTTCTTTCTTTCAGTGCTTTGTTATTAATTATATTATGTCCTCTTACATATTATATTACTGCAATTACATGCCCTCTAGTTTGACAAGCTGTAGTTAATTGCAACAGACAATGCAAGACCATGCTGATGCTTGGCCTTTCAAAGAACCAGTGGATTCTCGCGATGTCCCTGATTACTATGACATCATTAAAGATCCCATTGGTAAGAAGATATATATATAGTTAATATATCAATATCGCTATTAAGTATCCAGAATTTGTCCTCTTTTAAGTAAAAATGGTTTCAGTTTGGGTAACCAAAATTGGTATGAACACAGATCTGAAGGTAATTGCAAAGAGGGTAGAGTCGGAACAGTATTACGTGACACTCGATATGTTTGTTGCTGATGCGAGACGGATGTTTAACAATTGTAGAACTTACAATTCCCCTGATACCATTTATTACAAATGTGCAACCAGGTAAGACGTCTTTTCTTTCATTTCATTTCTTCTCTTCTCTTCTCTTCTTATTCGGTAATGAAAATGTGTAATGTAATTTGTTTTGCTCTTAAAAGGTTGGAAACACACTTCCATAGCAAAGTACAAGCAGGTCTCCAGTCTGGTGCTAAATCTCAATAGAAGGTGGAAAAAAAAAAAAAAAAAAATCTTAACCTTTCATTTCTTACATACTTTTATTGGACCTGAAATCCAAATATATTGTCAAGTCCATGTATGTTGTATATTTATTTGCATACGAATCTTTTAGTTTTAGGAATACAAATCTTAGAAAACCTTCGCCTAGTTTCTCATATTTCCAATCATTTGTCTTCTCTCTAATTTCTCTCATCTCCTTGTCGGCTTATCCATATGATATCACAATTTGTTGCCGTCTGCCATTAATAATCCTAGAATTCCATTTATTATGGGAAAGAATGACCAAAATAAACCTGAGATTAAACCAAAAACAACAATCCGATGTGGTTGATACTATACTGGTTCACACTGAATTTGTACAAATAAATTTTGCATCGCACAAAAAATTGAATTTGTTGTGTCATCGTGTAACCATTTCTGGAAAATCTAAACCTTTGACAGTTTCCAACCTCCGTTGTCCTCTATTGGAGTGCTCTACGTGTGATTTGTAACCAAACATTGTGGATTGCTAACTTTTGTTAAACGGTTACGTTTGCCTTTAAAATTGTGTGCAGATGTCTACAACTCTGACATTTTCAACTTCGATTGCGTTAGAAACGATAGCTTTTTGACTACCAAACACAGGTGTGTATTCCTCCATTTATGTCCAATCATATATATAATATTAAGAGTTTACACAGAGTCATCACACACTAAATAAAAAAATACAGACAAGAGTTACCTCAAAATCACAAAACCAATGACTCTTCTTATGGCTAATGCTTGTGATTCCAATGGGGTAGGGTTTCATACAGGTTAGAATCAGTAGCAAATGGATTCTGCATGCCTTCACGATTTACCTGTTCCGGCAAGAAATTTGCCGTCTCTACTCTCTGATTTGGTGCTAAACCGGCACTGGTGGTGGTGCTTGGGATTGCTGGTTTTAAAACGTGGTTAGAGTTTGGCGGGATTCTAGAGGGAGCGCTCGGTGTGTTGTTGAATGGTATTCCCATGTTTGGTCTTGCCCAATGCAAAGGGTTCACTCCCGTCACTCTTTTCACAGTTTCCTCTGCCATCTTAACCTGCACAAGTTTTTATCAATGCGATAAACTCAGTTAATAAATAAGATTGGATCATAATCTTCAGTGTTGTAAATTCTTAAAACTCAGGAGTCACAACAAGAATAGAATCTGTATACCTTTGTTCTCAAAGTTTCGATATCAGCTCTTAAGATTCTGTTGTCAACAGCAGCTGCATCATACTTATGATTCATGTCACTGAGACGATTAAGTAAAGTTGAATGCTCAGCTCTTAATTGGCCTACCTACAAATGGTAAAAACTTTTCCTATAAATCCCTGGAAGACAACTGAAAAACAAGAAAGAATCGAGAAATGTATAGTGAGCAACTAATAAAAGAACGAACCTGCGTATCAAATTCATTCATTTGTTCTTGCTTTCTTCTCCTGGAGCGCCTAGCGGATTCCCGGTTTGAGAGCATCCTGGGTAATTACAAAATACTGAATCAGGATGACCTTGAAAAAGGTTAGATATATAGAGCCTGATTTTCCTAACAACAACAGTTAAAACATAAAACTAACTGAAACATTCCTCTTCTAGACTTCAGTTCTTGCTTTCTCTTTAAAGATAGTAGAAAATCTCAGCTGCAAACCTTTCCCCAAAAGATTCCAAGTCAAAAGTATATTTTAAGATTACAAAGATCAAGATTTGTACCTCCTAGCACGCTTCACATCAGTAGGATCTCCATTATCTGCGTCTCCATCAAGATCATCGTCATCAGAATCATCCCGTGATGAAATACTGGTAGTTTGTCTGGCTGGAACATCTGGTTTCTTTTGTGCGCTTGTCGAGGGAGAAAATCTAACAGATGAAGCACCAGGTGAGGTTTGTACCACAGTGGAGCCTAGAACAGTTAAAATAATAATCCCATCATCCACCAACCGAAGAACATCTCATCCAGGTGTATATCGCAAGGAGTGGAAAATAGGAAGCTATGTATTAGAATGCACTATGAAGTATGGAGAGTCAAAAGATAAGAATTCTCAGCTAAACGCATACTACATGTGCCTTGTTTATTTCTTCTCAGAGAAACAACAGTTGTGAGAAACGATATGACAGTGATGAAAACTGACTACAATAGAACAGAATCAATCATGGATGAACACTCAGAAAGCTGAAATCAAGTTTGTAGTCAAATTGACATACAAATTTCATGAAATGTTTGCTTTCTGTGTAATCTAAACATGGATATTGAAGAGAGAGTCAAAAACCAAAAACAAAAACAAAAACAAAGCAACGATACGTAACCTTGAGCTTGCTTTTGATTGCAAGCTGAGGCACTCGAATCTTCCGGTTTCACAGTTCCCACCTGCGAAATATCAAATCAAATCAACACCACAGCTAAATTTTTTATCAAAATAAAAAAATGTTTTGCCTCAATATCTTCGTCTGAACACACATATAAGAAATGGATCTAAAAGACGTACACGACGAGCAACAGCAGCGCAAGCAAGCTCGAGCTTGCTCTTAAGAATCGCATGATACTGATTAGGATCAACACCAACTGAAGAATCCAACGGATCAGACGACGGAGCAGGATTCCGATTCCCTTGATCATCCGCAGGGAGGCGATGATGATTCTGCGGCTTCTGAATCTCGACAACATCTTCGGTTTCGTCAACGGTTTCTTCTACTCTCGAAAAAGACTGAACCGGTGGAGGTGATCTCTCGATTGCGTTGGTCGTAGCGCTCGAATCGGAACCGGATAACTCATTGAGAAGCCTGTGGAACGCCCACTCCGATTGACTCCGAGTCATCCCGTCCGCCATGTTCTGTGACGGTGCCGGAGTCGGTGCCGATCCCGGTGACGGCGCCGGAGCGGGAACAGGCCAGAAGGATTCGGTCAAATCATCGACAGAGAAGACGATGTGCATCGCTTACCCAATCGCCTCGGATTCCTTTTTTTCTCTCTCTCTCTCTCTCTCTCCTTTAGTTTTTTTTTTGTCTTTTTCTCTTCTCTCTCTCTATCTGTGTTGTCTTACGTGGAGCCGCCATTATTGATTAGGATTCTTGACACGTTTCGGTATTGTATTGGATTACTACTAAACTTAACATTTCTTTTTTTCTGTTAATTTAATTTAAAATGGCAAGAAAAACGCAGAGAAAAACAAAAAAAGCATTTAAAATTTTTTACTCTAGTTGGCGTGAGTCATTCATAATCATATGAATTAAGATATTCACGACACATGATGCACTCATGCACAAGTAGGCTTTTTAAACTAGTAATGGAGAAGAATGAGTTCATGGATATAGTTAAAGAATGTGATATCATTTGATCACCAAGTTTTTGACTAACAATTTATTTACATCTCATTGTTTTACACTGCATATAATTAATACCGTACACAAGAGAAGATTAGTTACTTTGACTGTTAAGATTTGAGATTGTTAGACTTATCTTTATTTGATTTCGTTTTCTGATGAATGAGTTAGTTAAAGTTTTTGTGATTTATGTTCATTGCATCTTAAATGGATTAAGATTATGATTTGTTTTCGTGTTTGTTTTTCAGACAAATACATGGTATTCACGACTCAAATGACTTATTCAGTCAATGATTTACTGTACACATTTAACCACTCTCTTGCATCAAACGTCAAAAAAAATTATGCGTTAATTAACATGAAAGGCCAATAGCATTAAAGACAGAGGTCTTTTTCCCCACCGATTTTGGTACTAGATTTGTAGTGGAGAAAGATGAGGGGTCAAGGCGCTTTTGCATGTATGTGTGTGTTTTTTTTTCTAATCTATATAAGGAAAATGTATGTGTTGATCTCACAAATATAATAAAGTTAATCCATATAAGAAAAACATTTTAGCAATTATTGCATTGAATACCCGACTATTAACTAGTTATATTTAATTGCAAAGCAATATATATGAAACTAATTTTAAATAAATGATCGAATAACACATTATTTTTGTTTGTATTTTTAAATTGATTAAAATCTATGATTTAGTAAACGCTTTGATTGGTTAAAGTTATAGTTTTATTTTTTTTGCTGTAGAATTTAGGCGATAGATTTTTTGGATGTGGCTGTAGGATTTTGTTTCTTTTTAAAAATAAAAGTCTGATTGGTAAAAATTAGTTATATGCTGTAGATTTGTGTATTTATTATGTATAATAGAAAAATATTGTTTTAAATAAATAAAAATGTAAGTTACAATAGATAATTGGTATAAGGAGAGAGAATGTTCAAAGATTTTGTACAGGTTACATTTACATGCTGTAGAAAAACTAATATGTACAGTCAAAACAAAAAAAAAAAAGGGCTGTGACTTTTTAAAAGAAAGTAAAGTTTGATTGGTTTAATTATTGATTTTTTTTTGTTTTCCACAGCCTCCACGGCAAGCCTTATGTGTCCATACTCATTTCTCTTTATATACGTAATTGCTTTCCACAGCCTCCACGGGCACTAAACAATCAAGCACTAAACTGGTTTGTTTAGCAAAAAAGTTTGAATTTCCAATTCTTAGTTTGAGAAGTGTAAATCAATAAAAAACAAAGTTTGAATTTCCAATTCTTAGTAAGGAGGAGTTTGGAAATTACAATCTTTTTACTTGAGAAGAGAAACGAAACATGACCTTCAAAGCCAAGGAGCTGCGGTGGGCCTGATAGATATCAAAAAGGCCCAGCTTTGGTAATCCGGTGGGCGTAAATTAGCGTGACATGTTAACGATATTAATCCACGCTTGCGACAATTCTAGGTTGAAGCCTTGTCTGCCGTCTTCCCTCATCTTTGTCTCTAATTTTCTCGATCAATCCGTCAAAACCATGCCCATCAACTTCGAAAGTAAGATCTCTCTCTCTCTAAAACTAAGTCTTCCTCGAAGTTTTTTTTTTAATTGCAATAGCGTGTTTTGATTCGGTTTATTATATTTGATTTGTTGTAATCGTCTTTCTCCTTGATCTGTTTGCGTGTAATCGTGTTTATTTGTTTAACCTCTCAGCGGCGGAGACTATAGTGTTTTGGGACATCGTGGATTGCCTGCCCAATCCCTGGTTATCTCGATGCTGCTGATGTTTTTAAGAAACATTAAAAAGGCCCTTGAGGATATGGGTTATCGTGGTAGGGTCACAGTCTACGCCTATGGTGATAGGGATCATACGCGTGTTATGGATCATATGCCGAATTAAGTATAATGGATTGATTCAATCTCTGTCACATACCCGCAGGTGAATTCCTGAAACTATCTTACATTCATCTCTTTTACTTTTATGTCTGTATCTTTATCTGGTTTATATATGCATGGTTTCAGGACAGACAGACATGAGACGTAAGAGGATTTTAGTGGACTTCCTTAGCTGTGCATTTCCTGGGGATCGAAAAAACCTGATGCTAATCCTGGGAGACATCTCAAAGGACATCTCAGGGCTATTCAGGCATTAAAATCGCAAAAAAAAAAACTACAACTTTTTCTTAGCACAGCCTTATTCAATTTGTATCTAAACAATGGCTCTGGACATGCCTAGCAACTGGAGGAGACACTTGTGGGGGTATCAGTCTCAGTTCCATAGCTTTCCTCCGGTATTGTGCAACAAAACTTGCAGAAAGAGATCTTAAATCGCCATCAACAAACAAAGACAAGGAAACTTCAGATATAACAGAGAGGGAAACCAACAAACAAAGACAATCCCTGATGGTCACAATTAATATCGATGTTCAGAGTAAAAGAATGATAGGAATGTTGGTTTCCCGAAAATTATAAACTTGGCATCTCAAATGTTTAGTAAAACATACTTACATTGAACTTTTTTTGTTTATGATTTAATAATATCATTGACGAGTGAACAGTAGATTCCAGGGTAAATGTAAATAATATGTATATTAAACTTGCACGAATGTGTATTAAGACAAGCTTAGTTCACTTTGCCGGATCATGTGTCATTCTAATTCTTTCTTCTTCGACTTAAATTTCCCTTCCTTGCTTACGCACATAAATCCTGTTTGAACTTTTATACCCCCAAAGGAAGTAGTACATTGCAGTGGATTCTTCTTTACCAATCACATATGTGCATACCAGTTGAGTAAAATGAACCTGAATGGTAGGTATTTCTCTGAACACACACATGCTGGGGTGTCAATGGTATTTCTCCCGAATTCAACGAGAGCCTCGATGACAAAGGATATGTTAGAAATAAGGAGGGAAGAGGTTAACTCCCAAAAAGACGACCTCCCAAGTAACAAAATTGGCTCCATAGGCTTTGACCCAAATGGACCATTTCTCTCCCCAAAAAGAGAGAGATGGAGTATCCATAGAAGAAATGCTCTTATTACTCGAATTTCATCTGACAACTCAGTATTTTGCGTTGTCATCAATGAACCAAACGGTTCAAACTGTCAGGGAGAAACTCAGTAAGATTGAAGAAAGTGGGAACCAAAAGAGGAGTTTACACAAGAATAATCTATGTCATCTAAGCCAAACATGGTGAATATTGGAATCTGTGCCTATCATCTAGGTTTCAAGTGAAAAAAAAAAAAGATTAAAGATGAGTACTTATATATACTAGCATAGTTCAATTATCCTGAAAATTCAGGTAATTTGGATCAGGAAGGGTAGATTCAGATCACCTGGGCGAAATGCATATGCCAAAGAAATTCTTACGAAGCTGATTAGAACAAATGGTGACCAAACTTATGCATACCAGTTAACGTAAATACGACTATTTGACAAAAGCTATAAAAGATACGAATTACTTACGCTTTAACACACTCTTGGCTCGGTCAATGCCATCCAATCCCTAGATACCATGGTGCTTCTTGAAGCTCGCTTTATATATCTCTGAAACAGCCCTGGCAGTATCAGCAACACCAGTTTTGATCTCGGATATCTTCGAATCCATGTACTCTTTCTGTTTCGATATCGAATCAATAAGTGCAAAGAGTTGTGTAGCACATGCTTGGACCTCCTCTTCACTTTTCTTCACTGCTTCTTGCAAACTAAGCTCCGAAGCTTTCAAAAACTCCGCAGCTTCTTTCTCCAACACTTCCAGATTCGAAGCCTCTGTTTTCACACTCTCTACCATTGTTTTTGCCTCCAAGTCACATTTTGTAGTCAACTCTTGAGTTTCCTTCTTCACCAACTTCATCTTTTCTTCGAGTTCATTGATCTGTAACTGAATTGACCCAAGAAGTCTCTTTTTGGATTCCATCTTCGAAGCCATTTCAGACACCTGGTGTTGTAACGTGATCAATTCCTCCACCTTCTCCGCCAAGCTTCCTTTGATCCCATCGTATAACGAACACAGCGCTGGCTTCACCACAGATTTATAATCCACACCCATCACCTCTGCAGGTGTTTCCCCTCTCTCGTTTACAACAAATTGAATATCAAGCTTCAATCTCCTAAGAGCTTGGTTACAATCAATGGCAAGTGCCTGAATCTGATGAAACTGATTCCTAATCTGTGAATTGAGTTCCCAAGCTTTCTGATCCCAACCATCTCTAGCAACTTCAGCCTCTGCAACATCTCTCTCCACAGCTTGTAACTCTCTTCTCATCCTCTCTACATCTCTGGCGCTAAAGTTCTGAAGCTCCACACTCTTCTTCAGCTCTTTATTCTCTTCAGAGATTCGCTCTCTCTCTTCTTCCTTAGCTTTTAGCTCCTTATCTTTCTCCTCCACAACTTTCTCCACCGCTAGAGTCCTATCAGTATATTCCACAACGATTGTTCGGAACTTGTTCACATCTTTCTCCAGATCGGCTTTAACTTTCTCCAGAGTCTCTTTCTTCGACGGACCTTTCCTCAGTGACTCAAGTTTAGCCTCCAATTCACCGGAAATTTTCTCAAACCCAGAGATCGTTTCAGCGACGCTAGCCTTCTCCGCTTCCAATTTACCCAAAAATTCAGAATCTAAATCGCTTGCCAAATCATCCTCGCCGCGAATGTAGTGAAGAAAGCCTTGAATCGCGAAGAAATTCATGGAGTTAGCTTCGGGAACGGAGGTGGAATTGGATAATAGATGTTGACGGTAACGAGCGAGCTCAACCAACCAGTGAACAACGGCGAGAACAGTAGGCCAATTGTGAGGCGTATTGGGAGCTTTGAGGCTAGATTTAGTGATCATAAACGGACATTTCTGCGATTTGAGGAAGAAGACGAGATCCTCATCCCATTTGATGGAATCGCAAGGGTAATCTAAGGCGGAGAGCAAGAATTTTAGGGTTTCGGAGATGTCTTTGACGGAAGGAACAGGATTAACGCGGATAGAGATCGGGAAGTTATGAGAAGAGAGGAAGGTGTTGATGAATCGAATCATCGAAGACTGGTGAGATCTGTCATCGGAGGCTCGGCCGCCTAAACCAATCGATGACGGACGGCTGCTAGCGAAACTGGCGTCGGAGTCTCTTGAGTTAAAGAGTTGACGTTGTTGCTCGATTGATGGTGGTGGTGGCGGCGGTGCTCCGCCGAAACCCACCGTCGTTCTTCTCTTTCCCGCAGCTCCGCCTCTCATCTCTTTTAGCTTTTTACAGATAACCGACACTGGAACTGGGAAAAATAATAAGTCTATAGCAGCGGGATGGTATATTTTTGTAATTTGAATTTTGGAAAACCTAAAAGACTCTTTGCAATTTTCTTTTATTTATTTCTCATTCATTAATTGTTCGGGTTTACACGGACCAGAATACACCAACCCATCGAACCAAATTTGAAAACACTCATATGACTCATAAATATTACTAGTAGGTGTAGGTAATATAAATTTTGAAACCGAGCAACTGGTTTGTCGCTTGAGGTCACAGTAACTTAATCATACTTGAAAATGTATCAAAAGATTGACACATTGATTTATAATCAGCAAAAACAAAACAAAATCTAAAGATGTTGTCTGCAAATGTTTTTTGTCTTTCAAAGAAGAGCAGATTTGAGAGACTTGGTGAGCTTCTCAAGCTCCTTAAGCCCTTCCGTTGGTGATTTTGCATCCCCCAATAGCTTCACCATCGCACTGCCTACGATCACTCCATCAGCTCCCCATCCAGCTATCTGTTGACACAACAAAACCAGTCATCAAAGAAGCAACATGAAAAAAGACAACATAAGAGGCTTAAGAAGCTGTTTAAGATTTAGGACCTGTTTCACATGCTCAGGCTTCGATATTCCAAAGCCGACCGCCACTGGCTTGTCTGTGGCCTGCATTGAATTACAAATGGCTAAACAACTTGAGCATTTCTACATCATTTAGAGATGATTACGAAACAATAACAGACTGTTCTTTATTAGACCTCTTTGATATCCTTCAAGAGCGACTGAACCTTTCCGCTTACAGATGCTCGTGCACCAGTCACTCCAATTGAGCTCACCTGTCAAAGCCAATAACAAGGGTCAATAAATTCTCAAATTAAGTTAACACATGTGAACATCTGCAAAGAGAAATATACACGGAGAGGTATCTTACAAGGTAAATAAATCCTTCTGATGCATCAACAATTCGCTTCATTCGCTCTGTTGGTGTGGTTGGTGTAGTGAGTAGGACCTTGATTACAAACATTGAGCAAAATAATATTTACAAAAAGGCAAAGATTATGGAAGTCGAATATCAAAATAGAATGAGGCAGATCCACCAAAACACATGTACAGTTTCAGTGCCTACACTAAACAATGCTTCTACTGTTTCTGTTGAGGAGACTGCAAATAGAATCTTTACACAGACAAAATGATAAGGAGGCTCAGCTAAGAAAACCCCAATTTGAGGAGAAGAAGAAAATAAACAAGATATAAATATATAGACAGTAGACACAAATGAATTTTAACTAATTCTTGTGATATGCTGTACTGGCATGACTGAGAAGAATCGTGCTACCCAAAATTGAAAATTTGGAACAAGATATATGCATCCTTC
Source organism: Turritis glabra (assembly GCA_900406565.1). Classification (NCBI taxonomy): domain Eukaryota; kingdom Viridiplantae; phylum Streptophyta; class Magnoliopsida; order Brassicales; family Brassicaceae; genus Turritis; species Turritis glabra. The sequence goes on along the minus strand of OVBN01000181.1, from coordinate 1,575,524 downwards.
AAAGCATATGCTTACCAGTTCAATGTCGTTGTTGAGGGCTTCTTTCCTCAGCATCTCAGTTTCCTCAAGAGGAACATCGGGAACCACAAGTCCCTGTACACCGACAGCTCTGATGCTGGACATGAACTTCCCCAATCCACGTTTAAGAATCGGGTTGTAATACGTGAACAACGAAATTGGACAAGATATTTGTGGAACAACCTGCACCAAGTCCAACAATAAGACTACATATACATACAATGGGATGAAATCTGACAGAGGACACTAACTAATCTTTGCTTCAGAAACTAAACTCACCTTATCTAACATCTCAAGGATGCTATCAAGGTTGGTTCCCTTCTCCAACGACCTTGTCGCTGCAGCCTAATTGAATAGATAACAAAGGGCAATATAATCAAACAAAACTGAAAATTGTAGGCAATGAAACCATATAAAATATAAAGGTTGCATTTTGATAGTTGGTTCTTAAACCTGAATAACAGGTCCATCAGCTAAAGGATCAGAGTAAGGAACACCCAATTCGATTATGTCAGACCCACAAGCATCAAGAACTTTCAATGCTTCAGCAGTAGTAGAAAGATCTGGATCACCAGCTGTGATGTACGGTATGAATGCTACCTTCACACATAAAAGTTATACAAAATGGTAAATCAATTAACCATATTTCCCAACGAACTGTTACAAGTCTATTTGATCAGTAGGACCAAGATTTTTCAGACCTAATCAAACTCAATGCTACTCACACTATTGAAGACTGCAAAAGCAACACATGGTTTTGTGATTCTGCGTTGTATTCATTGACTCGTGACATAAACAAATTGGTTTACGGGTTCCAAACCTAATCACACTTCTTTCTAGATACAATACGGAGAAACTGATCTTCAAATCCAATTTCCCACCATAACTAACGATCAATTTTACAAATCAGAAAGATAAAAAAATGAAAGACGGAGAATTTTACTTACTTTGCCTTGTTTTTTGAGCTGTGTGAAAGTATCAGCGAGGCCGAGGGTAGGAGAGGAGGTGGAGAGGGAAGCCATGGGAGTCAATCTCTTGAAGGAAATCGATGAATCAGGAGGAGAAGAAGAAGAATGGCGGAATCCGAATGGGGTTTTTGGGGATTGGAGGAAGAAGACGCCAGATTTGAAAGCAACCGCCATTGGAAAAGCTTGAGGATTCTTCAAATTGGGTTTGGTTGAAGAAGAGAGTATGTATTATATAAAACGGAGTCTTACCTTAGCAATTGCACGTTGGGATATAATATGGAAGAAAGTGTTAGGTGAAATCTACCAGCCAAAGAGTGTCCAAGCGCCGTCACTTACATTTTGGAGCTATTTTGACTTGGTGACTCGTTCTTCCGTTTTTGGTTTGTTAAATCAAACACCCATAATTTTGTTTTTTCCATTTTATACGACATTTGATTTGATTATTAAAATTTGACTTAGATTATTCTTTGATGAAAAATAGTGAATTTGAACTTTCAAACTATTTGCATAAAATATATTTTTTTTAAATAATAGTATAAAAAGATGTGACTAAATGAAAAATTTTAATACTATCTTCCATAACATGGTTGTAACGGACCGAGCGAACTAATCCGTTTGCGGATCAAAAGCTATTTAACACAATTCAAAACAACGGTTCACATTATATTCCTTATAGTTATATCTCGTTTTATATCCGCGTCACTATGTACAAAACTTATGAATATGGTTTTGTTTGCTAACGTAGTGGTAAGCTCCAACTATTGTAACCATTCAAAACGACCAAATATTTGTCACTCTTGCAAATAACAATTAAAGCAAGCAAATATGCAGATTAAAGTAAGTAAATATGCAAACATCCATCAATTTCAAATCATGACACATTCGCATCACATATACCAAAACATAAACATAAGCAAAATAAATTAATATATTTTTTGATAGTTCAAGTGTATGATGAACATAAAGATGCTGGTATGCATTTTCCAAGTGCGATGGAGAAGATCAGAGTTGTATTTGTCTGAAGAAAAAAACCTAAAGAACTATTTTTGGATGAAATAAATTCACTAATCGGTCACTGTAAAAACGATTTAGGAAATGGATGCTAAGACGGTTAGTGGTTCTACTATGCGATCGTTGCTATTTACTAGCTAGCTGGAAACTTCCAACCGTTTTCGGAAGTTAAGAAAAATGTAAGATAGCGTCGCTAAATGTATGCTGAACCCCTGAGTTCAGAAGATGACCACATCAATGCTAGTCTAAAAACTATGTGTATGTGAAGCATATAACAAATCGTAAACTAAAAATTGAAAAACAAAGAAAATTCATATTAGTATATAAATAAATAACTAAAAAAACAATACAGGATGTTATTATACAATTTATTCCAAGTAATAGGAGAACAGAGATAAAACATGTAAAGTTGACCAGTGAGAAACAACAGACGTGATCCAACATAATCAAATGTACAGAGTACAGTTAAAAATAGAGATGGTAAATTCAAAATGTGATGAGTCCAATAGAGAATCCTTACTGTATAATGGTACACACTTCTCTATCCAACTTCCTTCTCTTCCCTGCATAATTATCATCCTCTCTTGTCTGCAAAATTAAAAACTTTCAGTTACATATCTTTCTTACTTTCTTAATTCTTCTCTCGAAAAATTATATATGCTGATAAAATAAAACTCACCTCTTGGTATAATGAAGGTAGAGCCTGAATCCTCTTTGACGCATCAGCCAAGCGTTTCCGTGGCATATGGTTTTCATTAGCCGCAAAGTTCTCAGAAACCTATCACAAATCAGGAGACGCTTCTTAAGAATCAATCTTTCACAAACTGAGAGTTTTTTACTTTTGATTATATGACTTAAAAAATATTTGCAATCATGATAATATTATTTATTTGTACTTTTAAGGTTCTTTACCTAAAAGGCTAAAACCCAAACAAAAGTTGCATCAAACTGAATCACAAAGAGTTTATTTGGTCCCAATTTGTATAAAACCAAACAGTAAAGCAGATTAGATTGTCCACCCCTACACATCATACAATATGTCCAAAGGTTTACCTGTTTTCGGATAGCTCCTGTCAATAGGTCCTGACATCCTGATGCATACACAAGTTGTAATTTTGGACATTGGAGCACCAAACTCTCCGGATGTAAATTGCTGCATAAGTTCAAATTCAAGTCCTTGAGCTCTGGGCAGTTTAGGAACAAAGCCTGCATCAAGAGATCAAAAACTATGAGAAGATGGGATTAAGGTAGAACTTGTTTAGAGATCATTGATGAGGAATCTCACGTCCAAACTGGAGCATCCCCACAAACTGAGTTTCTTTAGCCGTTTATGTTTGATAAACATCTTCTGATTGTAGCCTGATGCTTTATGTGGACTGGGATTCTCTTCAATGATCAGATTATCTGAATTGGGATCAGACACAGTCATCCCACAATCCATCAGCTCAAGAAGGGGCAATTGAGCAGTAGCAAATTGAATGCCACCTGCAAGAATATTCGTTATGGAAGAAATGAGAAACCTGGGAATAAACTCATGTAAATTACGTATAATACAACACATATGCTAACCAAAGACCAAGAATTTACTTGATGTAATGTTGGGACAAAGAGCAACAAGTAATTTTGAGAGTGTATCAGGTAAGACATCGCAGATCATCCCGAGGCCAGTATCAGTAATGCTGGAACTAAAACAATTAAGAAAAACAAATCATGTCTCAAAATACGCTCTCCATGTAAATACCACACTGAACCACTAGAGATATGGATACGATATACTGATCAAGAAAAAAACATACCCACTCAGATCAAGCAGTTCAAGGTTTGTGTAACTTGAGGAAATGGCAGCTACAGATGCATCGGTGATATCTACTCCAAGAACTAGCGAGAGCATTCTCAAATCCCTGGACGAAAAGGAAACTGACATCAAGCACTAGGAACAGCTGCTCTCAAATGAAAATACTGGACCAAATGTACATAAGAAGAATTATTACAAACAAAACCAAGACTATAAATAGAGGTATTGGACAAACCTGAAATTCACAGAAGTAAGAGCGAGTACAACAGTATGTGAAAGCTTCAAAGAGGCTATATGAATGTTCTGCAATCTAGTGCAAGTCCTTCCCAAACCATCAACCATTGTTACAAGATCAGTTGAATCATCTTCTTGGCGAGAAAATTCAAGTGATATTTCGGTAAGATTTGGACAGTTGAAGATCTGACAAAATAAAATGAACGAAATATATTGCAGTTTAGACATAGAAAATCTCTTCCTGAACTATAAAAATGGGAGAAAAAGGGAGCTTCAATTACCATCTTTGAAAGAGAATGAAGGTCCGAGAGCCAGAGAGTGGAGAGGCTTAATGAAGAGAGGGCAAATCCTCCCAAGTTGGAACATCCTTCCATCTTAAGGCTTGTAAGTCCACGTTTATTAGCAACAAAGCGACCCAGCTCATCCCTATTCATACAATAAACCATTCAACAATCAAAGACAGATCCAGAGAAGAACAAACAACTACTTTTAAGTCGATAAAGACCTTAAATCTCCACAGAAGCAAAATCTAAGATAAATCACATGCAAAATGACTGCTTAGGCACAGATGAATGTATAGTAGACAGAACCAACAGTTTCTACATTCATGACATGATCCCATAAAAATCAAGAAGCCTAATCTCAATCTCGCATAGCAACTCAAAAATCTGGACTCGAACAAGACTATTTACCCAGTAATCCTATTGACAGCTGCTCCCGAAGTTGAAATCTCCAAAACCTCCAGGTTAGGACAAGAAAATGCAATACAGGCTAGAGTTGTCGCGTCAAAATCACTGCAAATAATAACAAGCAGAACAAAAAAAAATCCAATCAGAAACATAGATTGTTACAATAAATCGCAATTAGTCCAAGAAACAGAAGACAATTAATACATTTATTTCTCAATAATCGATCGATGATTCTTAAGAGTTGATTAATCCTTAACTTAAACTCCATTTTTCAAACTTAGTACTGTGAGATGAATAAAACTCTCAGATCTAATAGATCTTACGAAAGAAGAATCAATCACCTCTCGATTTTAAGTGAGAGCCTAATAAGTCGAGGACACTTTTGTAATAAAGATCCAATGTATCCAATCTGAGCTCTCTCCGGAACCCTAATCCGAAGCTCCTCAGCCGCTTTCCACATCTTCCTCGAAGTCTCTCTCCATCCTTTGCAAACCCTAGCCGCCATCAGTAAACTCGAAGGCGGCAGCCGCTTAAGCACCTCCCATAAACCAACCGCATGAAACCTCCCAGGCTGAACAATATCCGTATCCAAATGCAGATCCAGATCCACCGATGCAGCATCCAGATCGGACTCATCCAGAGAATTACGCGCATCGACGTCATCGAAAGATAAAGCGCGGCGTAAGTGAGTGAAAGACTGACGCGAAGACGGCGGCGCCGTTAAGGATAAGACAGTAGAACGGGAAGAAGATGCGGCGGCGGAGATGCAGCTCACAGGCTCAGAAGCGATCGGAGTAGTGGGAACATCAGGTGGAGCAGTTAAAAGACAGACGTGGCCTTTCTTAGGTTGACCACATCTACCGCAATTGTAACTTCCTCGGTTTTTTCTAACGCGCTGAGATTCAAGCGCGGCTGAGATCGCGGCAGTTGCGGTGGCCGGAGAAATATGCGGCTGAGGTTGCATCGTTAGATTTGGGGGATGGAGAGAGAGAGAGAGAGAGAGAGAGAGAGAGAGAGAGAGAGAGAGAGAAGGAGATGGTGATTGGAGTTGGGAGTGTGAGATTAGATTGAGATTTGAGATTGAGACTTGAGATTGGGATTTGGGAGGGAGAGATGAAAAAAATAAAATGGAGGGAAGGAACGGCGGGAGATAAAAGGGCGTTTTCGCGCGATTGATTTCGAAAGACAACGAAGCCAAAATGTTGAAAATGAAAGACGTAGCCGCTCAGCTAATACAAAGGAGCGTGAGGTCTTAGCTTGGTGAATTACAGTTTTGTCCTTGGTTTTGGAATATATCACGTGGTCTTTTTTGTAGACGTTGGGATCCACTGTACTTAACTGTGCCGAAAATAGTTGACTAATATTTGCCATTTTGTAAGGAAAAAGATTCTTCCTATAAAAACAATTAATGGAAATTAGTTACTCGTTAAAGACTTAAAGCAATCACAACGAATAATAATAAGAATCTGGAAATCGTGTCGCGATGAGCCAATAAATATAATTATCACATACTTGCTTTATCATAGTGTGGAATCCCATGGATGTTCAAATGTTTTGCAAAATCTTTCTTTCTATGTTTTTTTTTTAATTTAATGGCCATTCAAAATTTTATAATATTATTTTATAAATTAAATATTAGTTACTATATTTTTTTAATTACTACTATTTCTTGACAGATTTTGTAACTTATAATAGAAATTTTTAGTCATAGAAATATTAATATAATACGAATTATAGGGGATAGGCGCTATGAAACTGGTTTCCAACTTTGGTTTACATCTCCACATTAAATCTCTGTATCTATAGTATTTTTAGCTTAAAGTCAATTACTCAAATGTTGCGTTGCATTTGATGTAAAAAAGTTATTTTTATTTTGAATATAATTTAACATTAGATTCAAAAAATAAATATATATATATATATCTCTTAATGTATATATTTCCTTATAGATATTTTCACTTTTAATTATTAATAAAGACAAATATTTCTGTATTAAAAATGTATTTTGTGTGTTTTGTCAACTATTTTTTTTTAACTTTAAAAGAGATCAAATTTTAAACAGCTATCTGTACAATCGAACCATAAATATAATTATGGTAGTAGACTCTGAATATGATTATGACTCAACGATCTAGTGACCGTGTTGAGTTTATTGTCAACAGCTCATTTCATTCGCAACGATGCTAACATGAAGTCTCACGTGGTGGCTTCAAAGAGACAAGCTCAACAGTCAACACAATACAAAAAAAAACTACAAATCCGAAGAAATCTCTGAAATTGTGTATCTATACAGCCTTCATTACGATGGCACAAGAACTAAAAGCTTCATTTTTAGAGCTCTTTCGGAATAGTTACAACCTCTCTCGAGGAATTTGGTCGTGTAGGTCAAACGATCAAAAGTATTGCAGGACGGCGATCATATCTCCACGCGACATAAAATAATTATTCTCTGCCAAACAAAAAAAGCTTCTTCTTCTTCACAGACACAATGTTCTCCTGCAAACATGCAAGTCAAATATCAAACACAGCTACGAAAGATTCTAGTCTACCCTATTTTTCCGGGGTGGGCAGAACAAAGCTTTGGCCCTAATTGACATCCTATGTACGGTATGAGCTAATGAATTGCATGTCTTTTCTAGGTTTAGGAATTAAGACCAATACTTCGGAAACTAGTGAATACCTTATCAGGGAGCTTCAATGCCGTAAATACAATCTTTTTTTTCTCTACACTCCAGCAGCTGTTTTAGCTTCAGGACTTGCCTTTCCCTGAAATGAAATTGGAATACACATCTCAGTTCCTTTTTTTTTTCCATGTTGCAAAACAACGAGAAATAACTAGATGGATAAGTTTTGACTGTTCACAAACAAACCTCAGAGGAGTCTTTACGGATTTTCCTGGTTGGAGCCCTCATAGTGACAAACTCCTCAGCAGCTGTGGGGTGAACACCCACTGTAGCATCAAAGTCGGCCTTAGTTAAGCCAGCCTTTACTGCAACCCCAAATCCCTGGCAAATTGTAAAATAATTCAATCATACATGTTTTCTGTGTTTACTTGTCATAAAGGATGAATCTTGTTAACAGTCAAACCTGGATAATTTCTGGTGAATCCTCTCCACACATGTGAACACCGAGAACTTTATTGGTGTTTGCACAGACAATGAGTTTCATGAACACCCGGTCTGGAAGTCCTGAAAGCGTAGCCTTTAATGGCCTAAAGTTTGATGTGAAAACATCGACATCACCATATTGTTCTATGGCCTGCAAACATGTATTTTACAATTATACGCAGTGACACAGAATAAACCATATTTTCGACAAATCATCCTACTTACCTGCTCTAGAGTTAGACCAACTGTTCCAATAGGTGGCTGAGAGAAAACGGCGCAGGGAACAGCTCTAGTTGATTATAAACACAGAAAGGATAAAAGCCATCAGAGACAATAGTTATGAAATGTTCTAGATCACTGAAGGAGCATGTAAGACTAAACAGAGAAAACTCTTATCAATCACCAGAAATTCCAAAGGTCTAAACATCAAAAGTTAAGATTGTTATGTCACCTATAATCAGGCTTTGTTGGCTCATTTTGAAACAAAGTTTTAGCCAATGCACCTCCCTCCATCAAAGCAACTGGAGTCAAATTGATTCGGTCAGTGACATCCCCAACAGCCCATATGGAAGGAACAGATGTCTGTGAATATTCGTCAACCTTACAAAACAAAGCGGAAATATGGAGCACAGTAAGTAACCAGGTATAACAAGAGAACTGTCCCCAATGCAATAATATAAACACTAAGTGACAAAAAAATAGGTAAAACATTGGATCATACCTCTATTGCTCCATTTTTCGCCATTTTTACACCAACATTCTCCAACCCTAAGTTCTGTTATAGCAGCCAACATTACATCAATGATCAATAATATTTTACGACCATTGTAATAGCTTCCATTTAAGTCATAAATAAGGGGCAGCAGTAGTCAGTTTATTTTAGACAAAGTATTAAAGTAGAAGTTTGCTAACAGATTTCATTTTATAAATATCCTTCAGAAATCAAAGTCATACTATACCTTTGTGTTGGGCTTGCGACCAGTTGCAAACATTACATGTGAAAAGCCCTCAACAGTTCCCTTGCTGGTCTTCAGAGACAACGAGCCATCTCCAGATTTGATGATGGCTTCAGGGGATTCTTCTGTGTGAAACTCAATGCCTCTTAAAGACATCTGCTCTCCAACAAAATCCCTTACCTGGAACAAGAATAATAATTACAAATAGAAAATAGCCAAGAGACTAAACGAAAACAGCCAAAAGTCATTCTCATTTTTCACTCACGTCTTCATCAAATCCCCTCAGCACCTTCTTTTGCCTTATAAATACATGAACTTCACTGTTAAGACCATTAAAGATACCCGCAAACTCCAGGGCTATGTAGCCACCACCAACAATTGCAATTTTCTTGGGCTTGGAAGGCAAATCAAGTGCGGCATCTGAATCTATAGCAAACTCTTTTCCTGGAATGTCAGGAATGAAAGGACGTCCACCAACTGCAATCAGAATATTTCTCGTAGTATAGATTTTCCCATCTACATCAACAGTGTGTGGGTCTATAACCTTCACACATATAAACATATCATCAAGCTCAAATCAATACATAGATGTTTAAGCATATGAACAATATAAAATCCGAGCTTCAGCATACCTTTCCACGACCTTCAATCAACTTGACATTAGCTTTGCTCAGTATATTCTTATAAATACCAGTCAACCGCTGCAACTCAGCATTCTTGTTAGCAATCAATGTACTCCAATCATGAGAAGGCTCAGTATCATACTTCCAACCAAATCCATGACTGTCTTCAAACTCGTGACTGTATTTGGATGCATACACAAGTAACTTCTTTGGAACACATCCTCTCAGTACACACCTGTAGAATAACCAAAAATGAGTTTACCAATTCGTTTTGGAATTATAAATCTAACACAGCTTAGAATTACATCTCTCTCTACAACACAATCAAACCATAAATCATCAAGCAAATGCTTCAAATTCTGATACAGCTATTACTAAATCAAATTACTAGCAGATGTATCGAAATAAGCCACGAGAAGAAAGAAATCTTACGTTCCCCCAACGCCTCCAGCTGTATCAGAAGAGATGGTGGAAAAAGGGAGCTCGCAAACGGCGGCGGATGCACCGAAGCTAGTGGCGAAGCGAGAGGCGCGGACGCCGCCGCTTCCGGCACCGATAGTGAAGAGATCAAAATCGTAGTGGCGCTCTGAGTCAGCTCCATTATCGGTACTGGCACGAACAGAAAACCGGCGAGAGTGGTAATACCGGTGGTTTGAGAGTACGGCGACACGGGGACGCAGGGAAGAGAGAGAGGTTAGGGTTTTAGGGAGCGAGAGAAAGGTAGAGGAAGAAGAAGATGATGGTAGATGAATTGCGATTGGGAGTTTTTTGCAGAGGATTTGAAGAGATGGAGAAGATGAAATTGTGCTAGTAAGCTTCGGGGTCGAAGCCATCTCCACGATTCTTCCTCTGTCTCTCTCTTTTTTTTGTTTTTTTTCTTCTTTTTAAGTTTGGGTGTGTGTATATTATGCTTATTTCGATAATTCTACTTGTGGCATTCCTTAGATTTAAGACATCTTTTATTGTTTTTAACAATTTATAACATGTTTTTTTTTCTGTGGTCATAAGACTCTACCAAACTAACGATAACTCACCCACACTACTAAATTTTAACTCGGGTTATAACAATACAACTTCAACGAATCCAATTTTGATGATATAAAGCAGCAAGGCTTTTTAACATTAATAATAAAGAGATTGTAAAATGGTTAAAAAATAAAAGATGTATGGGAGAGTGGTATAAAAAAAGGAGATACAACAATTTTAATACCGATTTAATACAAGTTTTATATTCTTTTTTTCTCGCCATGCTTTGATCTTTACCGTTTTACCGATTGTTGATGGTAGAAGTAGCACGCCTTTATTACTATAGAAAGAGGTTTACCAGTCAAAACAATTAAATTACATATCCATGTAGCGATAGATAAATCACTTGTTATATATACTAGGTGATGATATGCATTTTTGTGATTTGGCATTTGTATGTATTTTACTATCTATTTTGAATTATACTCCCTCCGTTCTTAAAAGATAAAAATTTTTATAAAATTTTTATCTTTTAAGAACGGAGGGAGTATAATTCAAAATAGATAGTAAAATACATACAAATGCCAAAAATAATTACCATCATTTTTGAATTAAAAAATAATTTTTATTACTTATATAGTTAATGTTTTATGTGATTGGTTAAAACAATATGATGTGTTTTTTCTTTTGATTTTTGCAAGGAATTCAATATGTTATAACCTATTGTTTCATGTCTTTAGACTTTAAAGAAGGAAGTATTAACATAAGTAGTGGACAAAGGATATCCAGCTCCGCCTAATGTAATGCTCATTGAGGTAAAGGGAGCGTCTCTGACATTCGTTGTCGTCTTAAACAATTAATGAGTACAACATTCCTCTGGCACATCCTCCACGACCTTCAAAGTCCTTGTGTTGTTGTTGTGCAAAGACCATTTGGCTATGGAGAAGCTTATTGGAAGAAACATAAATAACCAGCCCAACCTCCCTTGATTGCTATTATGACCCATGGGAAGGAGACTTGAGTGATTAAGCTAGAAGATTCATATTTTGCCTCACATAAATTATTATATAATTGGCTGCATTTTCGTTTTGCCTTCATATTATTAAGAAAAACGGTGAATTTATATTTCGATCCAATGCATGATCGAGATTTGATGTCTCTAGTGTTTCCTTTTTTTCTTCACTATATATGATTACCTTAAAAAGTATACAATGGCTAGCAATGATTTGATAAGTTGCATATTGAGTTCGATGTGTTCCAAGCACACATGTTCTTCAAAATATTTAGATTTTTTGAAAACGATAAAAAAAAAAGTAGGGAATACACACCATGAAACAATATTTCACCTAAACCCTTAACACTACTAATCTATGAACCTGAATATATATATTTTTCCTCTTGCAAAATTTCATAAAACACTTAAATTTCGTAAAAAAAAAATAAAAATTGTTCTCACAGTACTTTAAGAAGATGGTTCTATCATTAATTACTCACTGAACAAAAAGAGTCGAGCCATATAAAATTACGCCGTATCACTCGGCCCAGCCTTAAAACGACGCCGTATGATAGGCACCTTTGATAAAAATAACGCACTGCGAGTCTGTGACTTCTTCTCGGCTTCGACTTCCGGATTTAGGGGAAGAGATGATTCCTGAAATCCCTTGAGATAGCGAGAGAGCTATTTCGCCTCTCAAAATTTTCAATTCCCGCCAATTTTCTATTCCATTTTATCCCCAACCTTCTAAAAACCCTAATTTGGCTAAATTCATCATCCGCTGCTTTCTCTGAAACCAACTCGAGATCTCTCCAACCATGCCTTCGATACAAACCCCATCGGGGAAGATCTTGCAGCTTGAGATGGAGAATTTCAAATCTTACAAGGGTCATCAATTGGTTGGTCCGTTCAAAGATTTCACTGCTATTATTGGTCCCAACGGTGCTGGCAAATCTAACCTAATGGACGCTATTAGCTTCGTGCTTGGTGTTCGTACCGGTCAACTTCGTGGTTCTCAGCTTAAGGATCTTATCTACGCTTTTGATGATCGAGACAAGGAACAGAGAGGTCGTAGAGCTTTTGTTCGCCTCGTTTATCAGATGGACGATGGAGTAGAACTCCATTTCACACGTACTATTACTAGCGCTGGTGGGAGTGAGTACCGTATCGATAACAGGGTTGTCAATTTGGATGAGTACAATGGGAAGCTGCGATCTCTAGGGATACTTGTTAAGGCTCGTAATTTCTTGGTGTTTCAGGTAGTTGCTTCTTCCCGATTTCGAGAATTAACACTTTCATTCTATTTTTGTTCTTAGTTTGTTTTTGTTTCTATGAATGATTCTGGTGGTTTGATGTCAATTTTGTGTCTTGTCTTGGATTTTATATCTGGGTATATTTAACTTCTGACATCCCAAAATGTAGGGTGATGTTGAATCTATTGCTTCCAAGAATCCAAAAGAACTCACTGGACTCCTCGAGGAGATTTCTGGGTCCGAGGAGCTTAAGAAAGAGTATGAAGAACTAGAAGAAAAGAAGGCCAGCGCTGAAGAAAAAGCTGCCCTTATATATCAGAAGAAGAAAACAATAGGGAATGAAAAAAAGCTGAAGAAAGCACAGAAAGAAGAAGCTGAAAAGCATCTAAGGCTGCAGGAGGAACTGGTATTTATGTTGATTTACTCTTGTGCTCCAGTGGAGTAGTGCTTATTATTTAGTTCGTGAACTATCTTTCCTGCCTTCTTGTTAATCTGTCTTCACGCCATGCAGAAAGCCCTAAAGAGAGCACGCTTCCTATGGCAATTATATAACATTGAAAATGATATCGAGAAGGCAACTGAGGATGTTGATGCTGAAAAGAGCAATCGTAAAGATGTCATGAGAGAGCTGGAAAAGTTTGAAAAAGAAGCAGGTAAGAGAAAGGTAGAACAAGCAAAGTATCTGAAAGAAATTGCTCAACGTGAGAAGAAAATTGCTGAGAGAAGCTCAAAACTTGGAAAAATTGTGAGTATACCTTGGAATCTGTGTTTAACAGATTCTATTTTCCCTCCCATATATAGCATTTCCAGACATCTCTTACAATTTATTGTTTTGTTATCCTCTAGAATTTTACTAACTTCCTCACTTGAGTAACTTATATCTGTACTTTTCCTGTGAGCAGCAACCTGAGCTTCTGAGATTTAAGGAGGAGATAGCTCGCATAAAAGCAAAAATTGAGAGCAATCAAAAGGAGGTGGATAGGCGGAAAAAAGAAAAAGGGAAGCATTCCAAAGAAATTGAACAGATGCAGAATAGCATTAAGGAGCTAAATAAGAAAATGGAAATATTAAATGAGAAGAGACAAGATAGCAGCGGAAAACTCCCAATGCTTGACAGTCAACTGCAAGAATATTTTCGAATGTAAGTTTGAAAGAAATAAGGATTTTTCTTTCTGTTCATAGACAGAAGCATTGCCCTTTCCCAACTTTCCTGAGGTTATAGATATTTAATCTTCTTGCTTGAGTTTTTGTGGTGTAATGAATACTACATGGGTTTACATGTTCCTTACCCTCTCGTTTTTAAAGTTTAATGAAAGAATTGTTGGGTATGAGTACTTATTCTATGCTTTGAAGAATAGTCTAAGCAAACAAATAGTTAAGCGTTTTGTTTGACATAATGACATATATCTGGTTGATTACAGGCGCTATTATTGGTGCTGTTGTTGTGACTTTTGTAATATGCATCTTCTTTTAGGTTCACCATCTACAATGCATATTCACCCCTTTCAATCCTTATGAATCCCTTTGTTTTCTAATCGATTTTCCTTCATGTTTATCAATGTGGTTTTGTCTCAGAAAAGAAGAAGCTGGGATGAAAACCTTTAAGCTAAGAGATGAGTACGAGGTTCTAGATAGGCAACAGCGTACTGATCTTGAAGCATTGAGAAATCTGGAAGAAAATTACCAGCAACTAATAAATAGGGAGAATGATCTTGATGAACAAATTGAGCGATTTAAATCCAGGCAAGAAGAGATTGAAGAATCTTCATCGAAATATAAGAATGAAACAACTAGTCTGAAAAAGGAGTTACGTGCACTGCAAGAGAAGCATCGGGATGCCAGGTTAGTATATGTCCTCTACTCAGTAGATTGTCTAGCGTTGGATGGTTTACTTGCGATGTTAAGATATCCTTTAAATGCTACACATTGCTGCAAGTTTTTTTAAATATCTCCTTAGAGATTCTTCTTGCGGTTGCTTCATCTTTTGAACTATGGCTTGAGAAATATTGGTAATTCATTTATCAAGAACACATTCTTTCCATCTTCCCTATTCAGAGTATAAACCCCTTCTTGAGCAGGCAGAATGCATTTTGTATCTCCTGATACTCAAATTCAGGATCTTTCGCTGTACGGATTTCCTGGCTAAACCAAAGTGAAGCTTGTAGGCTCGTAGACAAAGTTTCAATTTCCCTTGTGGTGCAACCCACCAGACTGAACTTTTCCTTTATTCTTGATAGTTGCTTACCTGCTTATATGATGAACAGGAATGCCTCTGAGAACTTGAAGACTAGAATCGCAGAAGTAGAAGACCAGTTAAGTGATTTAACGGCTGAAAGGTATGAAAATGAGAGAGATAGTAGGCTAACACAGGCTGTTGAGTCTCTCAAGCGTCTTTTTCAAGGAGTTCATGGTCGGATGACTGATCTTTGTCGGCCAAATCGGAAGAAGTATAACCTTGCTGTCACTGTTGCTATGGGAAGATTCATGGATGCAGTAGTTGTAGAAGATGAAAACACAGGAAAGGATTGCATCAAGGTACTTATATTATGCTTGTCGTGTTCTAATCCTATGCAAGTTATGAATTTTTAATTCGTAATTTCTATCTCTTCTCTGCTGACAATTATAGTTTCAGTAACAGGTGAGTAAGATATTCTTTACCATATTACTACTCTCTGGCCTATGCCAACAAATTAATGATGCTTTAGACACTACCACCTCATAGCGATGCTTTAAACTCTACCACCTTCTTAAATGATCAATTCATATTATTTAGGTATGTAACATGTATGCTGTAATCATCTCCATGTAGACTTCATTCAATATAATTAAAAATTGACCCCCGTTCTATGTTACTTGGCTTCAACTTAACCTTTCGAAGCTTTTTCTACCTTGCTTTTAAGCAATATGAAGTAAATGTTTAAGAGGATCTTTTACCAGTACTCTAGGTATGGCATGAAATGAATTTTTTTATTTGTAATTTGCAGTACTTGAAAGAGCAAAGGCTTCCTCCTATGACATTTATTCCTCTTCAGTCAGTACGTGTCAAGCCAGTGTTTGAAAGATTGAGAAATTTGGGTGGCACAGCAAAGCTGGTGTTCGATGTTATCCAATATCCTTTGCAAATAATTTGACTTTGGCATACTCAAGGTTGCCTGCATTGATAATTTCTCATCTTTTGTATTCATATCATTGCATGCATAGTTGTTGGTAGCTTAAGATTGTTTTAATATGTTAAACCAAGGATTGAGAAGTATAGAAAGGTTTACATGAGCAGGTTTCTAAATTATGTATGTTGGTCCTTAACTACTCCACGTTTGATCCTGAATTGGAGAAGGCGGTCCTCTTTGCTGTTGGAAATACTCTTGTCTGCGACGAACTTGAAGAAGCCAAGGTTCTTAGCTGGACTGGAGATAGATTTAAAGGTATGTTCCTGTTTCCTTCTTTAGATGTAATTTACTTATATACTTGCACTAAAGTTGGCTTTACTTTCTACATATCCTGATTTCTATTATTTTTAGTTGTGACTGTTGATGGTATATTACTCACAAAGTCGGGAACAATGACTGGTGGTACCAGTGGTGGAATGGAAGCAAAGTCTAATAAATGGGATGATAAGAAAATTGAAGGTTGGTTTGTCACCAGCTGGTTTAAAGCCTCTTCACTTCTGATGTATTGTCTTAGACCCAACATTTTTTTGTGCAGGATTGAAGAAAAAGAAAGAAGATTATGAACTACAATTGGAAAATATTGGATCTATTCGAGAAATGCAGATGAAGGAGTCTGAAATATCGGGTAAAATAGGTGGACTTGAAAAAAAGATTCAGTATGCTGAAATTGAGAAGGTAACAATCGATTTGTCTTTTTCAAGATGATTGGGATAAGAATGACATACATAAGCACACCTTTTAGCTTTCCTTCTGCTAGGAACAGCTGTCACTATTCAGGAAATACTAATTAGTGAATTTGTTTAACAGAAAAGCATCGAAGACAAACTTCCACAACTTGAGCAAGAGAAGCGGAATATTACTGAAGAAACCACACGCATAACTACTGAACTCTCTAAGGTAATTGTATATGCTTTTTTGATATTTGGTAGAGTTTAAACCTGATGACAATAATATGACTGAATAGCATTGGTACTGTAGGCAAAAAAAGAGGTTGATAAGAGAAATACAGAAATGAGGAAATTGGAGAAAAGAATCAATGAGATTGTGGACCATATCTATAAGGATTTTAGCCAGTCTGTTGGCGTTGCCAACATACGTGAATATGAAGAAAAACAGCTCAAGGATGCTCAAAATGCGGCTGATGAAAGGCTGAATCTGAGTAACCAGCTTGCTAAGTTAAAATACCAGTATGTCTCTTCTGCTCTGTTTTTCGATCTTTTCAAACTTCACATATACAGTTTTAGCCTCTTTTGATTTTTGTTGCCTGTTTCTGCGCTAACATATAGGACTCTGAAGTCAATTTTTCATTTCTGATTTTTTTTTTTTTGTGCATTCATCTGTTGTTACATTTTGACTTTAATGTGCCTCATAAATTAGAAGGCACTACAGCTCTGTGATGTGATTAGTAAGCAGCTATGGTCTACATTATCTTGTATTACCGAGTGCGTAAGGGTCGTTATCCTGTAGCCTGTAGAAACCTGTGTTAACAAACTCTGCAATACACTAACTGGTTGGCTGAGTTGACATACTGCATTCTATTGAATGGAACTTAAGTTGTACGATCAGAGTAAAAGTAAGCATTTTTAGTTGGTCAATGAGAATCATTCTTTTGAATTTCAGGTTGGAATATGAACAAAACCGAGATGTGGGGTCACGGATTCGAAAGCTAGAGTCTTCTATCAGTTCTTTGAAAACTGATTTGGAAGGTATACAGAAGACAATGTCTGAACGTAAGGAGACAGCAGACAAAATTACTAATGAAATCAACAACTGGAAGAAGGAAATGGGAGGTATATTCATTCTATTCCTATTCCTATGGATCTTTAGGGGACCTTTCAACCAATTGGCTGTTTCATTACATAATCCTTGATGTTTGTAGATTGCTCTGTCTTGGGTTGAACAAATTTTGGAATGTAAATGCTCTACTCGACCTCTTGCGTAACTGTATTGTTATGTTTCATCTTAATCTAAAACAGCAAGAAAGCTATCATAATAAGATAAAATGCTCATGGTTGAAAGATGGTTGATGTGAAGATTCAGTATGATAGATTCTCTAGTCCTGTTAATCTCGTCCCTTGCCTTTGCTTGTATAAGTATAAGTTACACAACCATATACTTTGATTATCATCTTATGTGTCTAATGTTCTTTGCCTAGCACAAATCTGCAGTGGTATCTTCTTTCATAGAGGTGTGACTATCTATTTCTCCTGCTTGCAGAGTGCAAACAAAAGTCGGAAGAGTATGAGAAGGAAATCCTGGATTGGAAAAAGCAGGCTTCTCAAGCGACAACAAGCATAACCAAGCTCAATCGTCAGATACATTCGAAGGTACAATGAAGATTTATCAAAATCTTCCCGAAAATATGCTATGTCTGAGTATAGATGCACTAAAGCTTCCATATGCAATCAGGAAACACAAATTGAGCAGCTGATCTCGCAGAAACAGGAAATAACTGAGAAGTGTGAGCTCGAACATATTACCCTTCCTGTTTTATCAGATGCTATGGAGGAAGATGACTCAGATGGACCACAGTTTGACTTTAGTGAGTTGGATAGAACTTATCTCCAAGAACGGAGACCATCTGCTCGTGAAAAAGTGGAGGCGGAATTTAGGCAGAAAATAGAATCTAAAACATCAGAGATTGAAAGAACGGCTCCAAACTTGAGAGCGCTTGACCAGTATGAGGCTATACAAGCGAAAGAAAAACAAGTTAGCCAAGAGTTTGAAGCGGCCAGGAAAGAGGAGAAGCAAGTAGCGGATGCCTACAATACTGTTAAGCAGAAGAGGTAACTCGAAATTTCTCTTGTGAAATGATCTTTAGAGCTTTGAAGAATATTGCTGCCAAATAGCAATGACTATATGATGGAACCAAAACCAGACAAGTAAAGTCTGAAGATTCTAGTTCTATGGAAATTACCTGATAAAGTTACTGTTTGGAATTAATGCACACACATGCATATGTACAAAGAACACTTCCTTTTTTCAAACTAAATTCATATATTCCATTATAGTTTTTTCTGCTAATTTTTGTGCAGGTATGAGCTATTTATGGAAGCTTTCAACCACATTGCTAGCAACATTGACAAGATTTATAAGCAACTAACCAAGAGTAATACGCATCCGCTGGGTGGGACTGCTTATCTAAACCTAGAAAATGAGGATGATCCGTTTCTACATGGTATAAAGTATACTACAATGCCCCCAACAAAGCGATTTCGTGACATGGAACAGCTCTCTGGAGGAGAGAAAACAGTTGCGGCATTGGCGTTACTCTTCTCCATCCATAGGTATCCCCAACGACCTAGATATCCCATTCATTTCAAGTTTTCAATGTTAAAAGTGATTGTGTAGTTAAGTATTGGTTTATCTTTAATGTTTAGTTAAAGTCTTTGAAATTGGAGTAGCAGACTGTGATCTTGCCACATGAAGTTTGGTATATGCCCAAAAAGTAAAAATGGTCATTGTATCTTGAATTTGTGCTGAGGCCATCAGATTGGTTGACTCCGTAGCAAAATATTTTGGTTTGTTTTTACCAGACTGGCATTGTTTTAGGTTCTCTGTTCCTAGAAAAATATCTAAGTCGCTTTTCCCTTCATGATCTGAGATTTGGCCTATGCTTGTGTATATACAGTAGTTGTTTTGCAAAGGAAGTTACCATGGTCAGTTGTTTTGAGGAAGCTTATGGTGTTGTTTTCCATTCCGTTTTTCAGCTATAGGCCTTCACCCTTTTTCATACTTGATGAAGTGGATGCTGCGCTCGATAATTTAAACGTCGCAAAAGTTGCTAAATTCATTCGTAGCAAGTCATGCCAAGCCACACGTGACAATCAGGATGCAGAGGATGGGAATGGTTTCCAAAGCATTGTTATATCACTCAAGGACAGCTTCTATGACAAGGCGGAAGCTCTTGTTGGAGTTTACAGAGACACCGAGAGGAGGTGATGATTTCCACATCAATCTTTCTACATGTATCTATTTTTCATGGGTGCTACCAAAATTTTTGACTAATATCTGAGAACTCCTTGGTGATATATTTTCTGCAGTTGCTCGAGTACAATGTCATTTGACCTTAGGAACTACCAAGAATCGTGATTGGTTCTACAACTCCCCCCAGGGTTTAGGGTTTAGGTAATGGTAATAAACCCTGACTTTGTATATATAGCAAGTACTGAATGGTGTTTGATTTTCTAGGTTTTTTATACTGTCTCACAATGTTAAAAGGTATTTTACAGTGGTGTGGTGCTTTATTTGCGATTTGGTGCAGCATATTAGGACCTAAGATCTGACACTGTAGAACCCCTGTGGAACTTTTAATTTATGTGATATAAGAAGGAAACTCTGAATCTTCTTATTTGAACCTGGTTTACGTCATGTAGATTATGAAATGTTTGATGATAGTTTTTGTAGACATGTTTTAAAAGGTTATTCATGTGTCAGTGTTAAACAAATTGATGCGAGTGAGATTGATATTTGTATTGAAAGCAGTCTAGACATTTGGACGGCTTAATAGTTAAAAGTGGATTATGATTATTAGAGTAACGAAAATAACGGAAAACAGAAGAGATGTTGTGATTATACGAACTCTATATCTTGAAATGTGGTATGGTTGCAAGATGAATCATATGTTAAGGAAATAGTGATGGTCTTAAGCAAAAAAGGTAGGAATTGTTTGCGATTGTGTTTCTGTAATTCGGACTAGAAATCAAAAACCATGAATTGTCGTACCATGGAGACTTTGAAAAATCTTTAAATTAGAAGGACACAGCAATGAATCCGGTTGGGCTTAACCCAGACAAAGCTTGAATTGAAAAGGTTTGACTTTTCAGACTTAAGATTTGGATATATAATCTGAGTCTTAAACGCTTAAATCCTGTTTAACGGAGAAGATCCGACTGAGCTTCAGAGTTGAGTCTTTTATAATTGATTATTAATATATTCCAATTATCAAATTGAATTGTCAACTTTTGTCATTTCAGTTTCTCAGAATCAACAAAATTTCAGATTAATTAAAAATATGATGGATACGTGTCATATGCCTACTAATGACATCACTTGCGTCTTCCTTTTCTCTTGTCCTCTTCGTAATCATTTTAAAGTAAATATTTATTTTCTTATAAAAAAAGAAAAGAAAGAAACCAGCGGAGGGAGGAGGCAGAGATAAAAAAAAAAAAAACAGAAAACGAGAAAAGCATTCATCAGTTCTTCTTCCTCTTCCTTTGGTCCCAAAAATCTAATCTTAGAAACTTATAGCTACACGGACCCAGAGAAGACGAAGCAGCAGAAAGCAAATTGAATGGCGGCAAGAGCCAACAACAAATACACCTCTATCAACTTCAACCACATCCTCCACAAAGATCCTCCTTCTTCTTCTTCCACCTCCTCCTCCCCCGCTTCTTATTCCTCCATCGCTCGTTCCAATGGCCGTATGCTCGTCCTCACCAAATCTTCCCCCAAACCTCTGAGATCTCCCTCCGCTGTCACCACCACCACCACTACTACTACCACGCCTCCGAGGATTCCGGATCAAGCCATCTCTGATCCAGATCCGAATCAGATCTCTCTTCGTCCCTTAGGTCATACCGGACCTGGCTCCTCTCTTTCATTTCCAGTTCGGTCTCCTGAATCCGGGAAGGCCCAGGAGGTTGCTTCTCCGGCTCCGATTTCCTTGTCCCCGAAACCTGATCGATTCGTGCCGCCGCATCTTAGGCCAGGGTTTGTCCGTAAAGACGAGAAACCTGCACTCGACTCTTCTCGAGTTAGAGATCCGAATCCAGATCAGAGATTGCCTTACCAGGAACAACAGCCACGGCAGGGATATTTCGGGTATGGACAGACCGGACGTCCCAAATCGGGCGGGTATGAAAGGATCCGGACTGATCCGAGAACAACCGGAAACCGACCCGGCACCTCCGGATGGTATTTTCAAAATCTCTCTCGTAAATCATTTAGTCCCTACGCGTAATTCAAGGGATACTAGAGTGTCTAGGGATCTTAGCTCTGCCTCAATCCAACGATCTTGAGATTTAATTCCACAGTTTTTTTATGGTTTTTGCCTTTCATAACTGATAATTAACTAATTTGGAAACAAGATTCTTCTGATTGTTTGGACTTTTGCTGAAGAAATTGTCATGAGACCTCTTAAAGCTGAGCCCACCACGTGTGTCTGTCTATGTTCATTTCGTTTGAACAAAGATAATATATCATCTTCACATGGATTCAGTTTAGAGTTGAGAAAGTAAATATGAGGGAAAACTATCGACGTTTATGTGGGCAGATTTACCAGTTTTAGTGGATCTGTGTATTGGTCTAACTTAGGGTGTGTGCTTAAGCCATAGATATATTTCTTGGAATCTATCTGTCTACTGCACACATCTTATCTCTTTTCTGTCTTTTTGTTGGAAAACTGTAACTAGAATTGATGATTTTTGTGCAGATGAGCTTGCTGGGTTGATGTCCAGTTTTACTCACTCGATGATGGAGATGGAACCTAATTACCTCTGAAACGTTAAAAACAGTGACTTTTCATTTCTCACTTCTTTTGATCAAACCAGAGATTATCAAAGACCACCCCCAAGATTCGGTAGATTTGTAGTTGTTGTTGTTTTGGGATCAGGGTAATACTAATGACACAATAACACTTCTCTCACTTTTGTTTCAAAAACTTTGTTTATGTACCTATAATTCTATTTTAGCACGTGTTGTTTAGGTTTTAATCTATAGATTCTTCTATACAGATTAAACACCTTTTGGGGTTTATAAGAAAAACATTTCTTTATATGGATGCTTTTTCAGCATCTTATTTCAGATTGTTCATACGTAGGTACATACTGTAAAGTTCAAAGCCATCATTCTTATTATCTGACTTAAAGCCGATGTTTCCTAACATTTGTGTCGCTTAACCGATACCGATTTATCAAGATGGTGTAGCTATGAGAGCTACAACCATACAATTTCATTGAAACGAATCGATGATCGTTTTTATACATATCCTTTAAAGTCGAACAATACTCGATTGCAAGATGTTATTTCACCAAAAAAAAATTCCACTTCTGTTTATTTCACCACTTGCAATAGCAAGAAAAATCTAACTAACAATAGCAAAAAAGGAGGAAATATATTTGAAGTCATCTAATTCCTATTCTTTATCTCTTCCATCCCTCTTAAGAGTTTCACATGCGTTTTCTACGAATTACCTATTATTTTTTCTTTTTCTTTTAGAAAATAACTACTTATATACAACAATGAACGATGAAACTCAAAAAAACATTCGATTAAAAAAAAAGAAGATAATTTTAGTTTTTCTCTCTTTTAGGAGGAAATAAATTTGGAAATAGATTTCATGGATGATTAAAACAGTCGAAAACTGAGATATTTTACAAGTCTTTTAGCCATTTGGTCTTTTTCTAAAACTTGTCCAACTTATAAAATTAGCTTTTATGTGGAGTGAGACGGGTGGATTGAAAATACGTTTATATTAGATTATTAGTTATTGCATGCTAGTTTGATTGTGCCTCTTTGCTGATCCAGGGTTGGCCTACAATTAACTTAGATTTGACTCGTATCCAAACTTGTTTTAAATCTTATCCAGTCTATGTTTTTTTATCTTCGGAACTATCTTTTATAGTACATAACTTTTTTTTTAAAGAGAAACACTTGAAAGGAGGCTAGAGTATGAAAACAAATACATTTTGGGAAGGCTTACGTGGCCTTAAAAACATCAAACTCTGAAGATTTGGAGGACGTAGACACCAAAAAGGAGAAAGAGTTATTTTCTTTAAACCGTATCAGAAATGAATATAAAACCAAAACCGAACCAACCTTTGGTTTGAACACCCTTGTATTTGAATTTTTGTAGCAAAACAGTCTGAACTAATTATATCTTTGCTGTAATTACCAACGATCACTCAAATCATCAAGAAAACGAAATAACCAATTAAATTACAGATTTGCCCCTCCGTCCCCATTAATACACTCTGCCTTCTTTTTTTGAGATCTCTCAGCACAAAGCAATCCAAATCATTCCAAATCAAAGCTCTCTCACAGATCCAACAATGGGATCTCTTCCACCGCCATCTCTAGATTTCTCCTCAATCGATCACAATTCCCTCAAAAATGGCGGATCCAGCCACCAACATCATCAAGAGATCTCCCGCGATAATCTCCTCAACCTCTTCACATCTCAGCAAGATCTTCTCAATCACTTCTTCAAACATCTCGATCTCTCCCAAACCCTAGATTTCTCACGCATTCTCCTCTCCACCGCCGGAACCGTCTTCTTCACCGGCGTCGGTAAATCCGCTTTCGTCGCCAACAAGGTTTCGCAGACGCTCGTCTCCTTAAGCTTCCGTTCCTCTTTCCTCTCCCCTCTCGATGCGCTTCACGGCGACATTGGTGCTCTTTCGCCTCGCGATGTTCTCGTTTTCTTCAGCAAATCTGGCGCTACCGAGGAGCTTCTCCGTCTTGTCCCCTGTGCTAGAGCTAAAGGAGCCTTTTTGGTGTCTCTTACCTCTGTTTCTGGGAATCCACTCGCTGGTATTTGTGATATGAATGTGCATTTGCCGCTTCAGAGGGAATTGTGTCCGTTTAATCTTGCTCCGGTGACTTCTACGGCGATCCAGATGGTGTTCGGTGATACCATCGCTGTTGCTCTCATGGCGGCTAGAAATCTCTCCAAGGAAGAGTATGCAGCTAATCATCCCGCCGGTAGAATCGGCAAGAGCTTAATCTTCAAGGTCTGCTCTCGAAATTGCTCAACTTTGGAATCTCAATTAGCCTAGTTTTATGTTTTGGCTATACATAAGCTTAAGAATCACTAGGATTGGTTTACAATTCATGATTGTTTGGCTATTTGTAGGTGAAAGATGTAATGAAGAAGCAAGAAGAGCTTCCGGTTTGTAAAGAAGGAGACTTGATAATGGATCAATTAGTGGAGCTGACCAGCAAAGGATGTGGGTGTTTGCTTGTGGTTGATGAACATTACCGCTTGATCGGTACGTTCACAGATGGAGATCTTCGCCGGACTCTCAAGGCAAGTGGAGAAGCAATCTTCAAACTCAGCGTTGGAGAAATGTGCAACAGGTGAGGAAAGCTCTGCTTTTTAGATTCTATAAACATTGGTGTATGTTTTGCTGATTTTATATCATTTGTTAAAAACAGGAAGCCGAGGACAATTGGACCGGAAACAATGGCAGTCGAAGCTATGAAGAAAATGGAGTCACCGCCATCGCCTGTACAGTTTCTACCGGTGGTCAATGAAGACAACACCTTGATTGGAATTGTAACATTGCATGGTTTAGTTTCAGCTGGTCTCTGAACACGAAGGTGCCTCTATATCAAGTTTTATATAGTTGATTCTTTTAATATTGGTGTATTTTGATATTCACAGCCAGTGAATTGTATTGTGGCATAAGTAGTACTTCATGTATTGTCCATCATTTACTCAAAGATATGTATAGAGTATAAGAAGATTCTTGTATCACCTTCATTTTCTTCTACTCTTGCTTTCATTTATGCCTTAAAAGCTAACCTGCAAAATCTTTCCTGGTGTCACTGCTCATATCACCAATTTTATGGGTTCATTTATAGAAAAACAAATGCAGTTTTTGTTTTTGATTTGAACAAAAATTGACTGAAGAAACTGAAACAATGCAGTTTACCCATTTATAATGAGCGTTGAGTTTTTGCCTGTCCAAAGCCTAGAGAAGAAGATTCAACTCATTCACAGAATTAGTACTAACACGATTATCTGTGGCTTCTTACTTACCTGAGAGGCTGATGCGAGTAACGTGTATGAAATTATAATTACACCAATTGCATTTATCCCTTATTCGCTATCTTTCTATCAAATATCATTCTTAACTAGAGATAACCATATATGATACACAATTTTGCTTATTGTTACTGTTGGATGTTTGGTTCTAATATTTCTTCTTTAGTTCAATGGTGACAATGAAAAACACAAATACATCATATTAGCTTTCCATTTTTTCTATTGTCATTTGTTACAATGAACACCTGAAAGCGGTTCTAAAAACTCTGAAATCCAAACCAAAACAAATATCTAAAAGAATCAGATCCTATTGCATTTAACGATCAATAATAAGTGAACATAAAGAACGAGTTGAGTTGCTAGTGAGACGAAATCTGAAGAAAGAAAGAGAGATAGAGGTAAAACAAAGATACAAGTATAAAGAACAAAGTCTTTTAGAATCTCTATGCAGTTGGCACCGTGTTGTTACTGTTGTTGTTGCTGCTGCTGCTTTCATCATTCTGCTCATTCTCACCGGACATTTCCTCGAGAGACTTACCTTTAGATTCAGGAACCAAAAGAGTAAAAATCATCCCCAAAAGATTGACCACACCCAAAACAATGAGAGAGTTCTTGACTCCAATGCCTGGAGGATATCCATGTTCTGTCTTGTTCTTGTCAGGACTTTGTGCTAAGTACAAGAACCCAAACGCACCAACCATTGCTCCTAGTTTTCCAGAAGCGGCGGAAATTCCATGGCAGGTTGATCTAAACCTGGCCGGGAAGATCTCAGCAGGCACGACGAAAGTTGTTGCATTGGGTCCAAAGTTGGCGAAGAAGAATGTTAAAGAGTACATAACCACGAATCCGATTCTGTTCTCCTTGTGAGTCCAATGGTCGTAAGGAATGGCGAGAGCGAACATAAAAACGGTCATAAAGAAGAAACCCATCATCTGTATCGCAAATCTACCAATCACGTCGATGAAGGCCACGGTGAACCAGTAACCGGGTACCGTGCTGCACAAGGCGATTAGGGTTTGCGCACGTGCGATCTTAAAAACCTCTTGAATGGCATTCATGGTCTGAGCCGGAGGTATCCATCCAATGGCGCTGAAAATATCTTTTTGGAAAAGGTTCTGACTGTAGAAGGCAATGTCGAGTAGGAACCATGTGCTTGTGGTTCCAAGCAAGTGAAGGCCATGGCGTTTCATGAATTCCTTGGAGAACAAGCCAAAGGAATTGGACTTATTTTCACTTTTCTGCTGCTCTGCTTCTATCTCCACTTGCAAAACCTTAGACATGTTCGAAGCCGCTAGTTTCGCGTCCTTGGCCACAAGAGCCGTGTACCGTGCGGTCTCAGGCATCTTCGACCTCGAGTAATACGTCATTGCTGCCGGCAAAGCACCAACCATCAGAATGATCCGCCACACGTAATCCGCTTGAGGAACCGTGGATGCCAAGGCATCCACTTTATAGGCCGGAGCTGGAAACTTAGCCTCAAAAGCCGCAGCCACAATGATGGCAAAAATCCCCCCAGTCAAGATTCCGAACCCTTGCATAGCGAAAACCGCGGCTATGAACGCGCCACGGGTCTTTTTATTGGCGTATTCCGACATAATCGTGGCGGATAACGGATAATCACCACCGATGCCGAAACCGAGCCAAAACCGGAAGAAACAGAGCGTGGTCATCACCGTTTTCGGGTCACTCCCAAAGGATAGACCCGAGGCAATGGAGCAAAGGACCATGACCATGAGGGTCATACCGTAAACTTTTTTCCTACCGAGCTTGTCACCAAGCCAACCGAAGAAGAGCTGGCCGGCAAGTGTACCGCAGAAGGCCACGCCATTAACAGCGGCTGAGACGTTTGGAGGCAGCGTTCCTGGCTTCTCTGCACCGTCCACGTGGTAGTAAATGCGGCCAAGAAGCTTAGTGACGAGGGAGATACAAAAAAGGTCGTAAGCATCGGTGAAGAATCCCATTCCGGCGATGATAATCGCCGTGAAATGGTACCATTGCGTTTTGGCGACGTCGAGTGCGTTTAGCACGTTTAGTTGATCTCCTGCCATTGCTCTCTTTCTCTTATTCTCTGCATTAATATTAAGAAACACACTTTCAGTACATACATATATATAAGCCCGATTTCCCACACGTTATAGGTACAGAAACTATACAAGTTTTAGATACTAAATTATAGAAATTTTTAGCTATAACAATCAAAAAGGTTTAAGAATTTGCCATACGACACACACCATTTCAAATTCAACAATTTTTGTTATTGCCTTTATGGCTTTAGTTGTTTATAAAGATTGACTCCTAACGTGTGGCTTAAGATGGTGACGCACACCGACAAAAGATTTGATCATTCCAAATATCCCCACTACAAGACAAACCAGTTCTACGACAAAGTTAATTTTTTTCCTTTACATCACAAAAAATATTTCGGAAACCCTTTTTATTTATGTTTTTGCAAGAAAGGTGGCAAACTAAATTGATCCAAGAAAGAAAATAATAATAAAAAAAACAAATTAAGTTTCAATCTCAGAACTTTGACAAAAACGATTTGACTTTTTAGCTTCCGTCTGTCAAAACATTGATCAGCTATCATAAAAAATGTACAAATTTCTTACGAAACTACTCTAGTTAATAGACACTACACACACATGCTAAACACAAAGAATATGGAGACAGAATAAAAAAACAATAATGAAACTTTCGCATAACCTCATTTCTCAATCAAACAACAAATCAGAGAGTAAAATAGATTCATAAACACACATAATTAATCAAGAAGAAACTTACAGAAAGAGTATTTTTATTTTGCTTACTTTCTCGCAAACAATCTCTTATGTGGGGGATTGTCTTAGAGAAAGGAAAAGAGAAGAGTAATAACTTGTTTGTTGTTTCTTCAGAAACTGTAAGAGAGGAAGACAGAAGAAATGTGTTGTGAAATATAAGAGAGGCAGCGTCGGGAACGGCTACTTATACGTGATCATATTTCTCTTTTTTGCTTTGACATATTCTTGTGGTATATTCTTCTGACAACGACGTCGTTTCTGCTCTTTGACTACTTCTTCTCCACCTTTTTTTTACTTCTTTTAGGAGACACTATTGGTTCTGTTTTGCGGTTAATTTTTTTTGTTTTGGGAAACTGTTTTACTGTCTGTTCGAGTTTTTAAGACTCACGGTTAAAAAAGTCGTTTTTAAGTTATAATTTTCGTATATTCTTAGGGGAAAAAATAATATTCGGACACATGAGCTGTTATTTTCTTTTTGGTAATTGATCCGAAATTAGTGCAAAATTTGTAAGAGGGAATACAAACTTAACAGTCGCAACATATTATTGTGGTAAAAAATAGTAGAAATTTGGAAATTGATTCGTTTTATTCTTTAATTTCATAAACATAATAATACGTTGTATTTCCCATAATTACTTTATAAATAGAGTAAAACTAATATTTATATAATAAATCACAAGTCAATTTTCTAATAACTGCTGGTCTCTCCATCTAACATCTAACATGTGGCATAAGTCTCAATTTTGCTTTTTTATTTTTTTATTTTTCAAAACCAATTCACATAATTTTTACCTTAAAAAAATAATAATTAACATTAATATTACTCATACGTAATATGAGCTTTAATATTAGTATTAAATAATAGAGAAGAAAACTATAATGAAATATACATAAAAATTATCATGAAAGTTAAAAATGAAAATTATGAAAAAATGAAGAGGAAAAGAGTAACTAAAAAAAACATAAATAATTTGACAAAGGAATTATAAAAACAAATTTACGTGGAACTAGAGAGAAAGTGTTGACCTCGGGGTGTAAAAAATGTAAAATATCACAAGTATATGAATTTATTGTTCACAGTTTTTTTTTTGGTTTATAAAAAAAACCACGTAGTTATGGTTAAGGAAATAGCGGGAACCAACGTTTAGAATCTGGTTTGTGTGACGTGGCAAATCTGGGGGCCCACCACCTTCCATCGGAGAAAATATTACCGTCTTCTTCCACCTCTCTTCACCTTTAAAGGCTCTCTAACTAAACCCTAATTTATACTAGCCGTTACGCTCTCGCTCTATCTCTCTCTGACTCTATCTCTGATTGCAATGAGCTCGTCTGGAATCGATTCAGAGAAGCCAGCTATGGTGTCGGAGTCTTCTAACCCCGAGTCACTGTTCTCTACTAAGACTCCTAACAAAATCGTTACAAGGCAGATCTTTTCTTCGTCCCCGAAACCTGAAATCGTTGTGAAATTGCCCCAAAGGTGAGATTGATTGATTTATTGATTTTGTTCATACACTGTTTCTTAAATTTGGACTCTTTAGTTTTTTCAATTTTTATTGATTTCAGATTCGAGATTCTGGAGGTATTTTTCAATGGGTTGGACACTGCAATTAGGTTGCTTAAGTTAAAGGGTTCTTCGACTACATTTGCTAATATATGTCCCAAGATTGAGTATCTCACTAATCGGTAAAGCTATTGACTTTTTTCTTCGTCTTCTTCTCCTTTTTGGTTTATGGAACATCAATTTTGATCTGGTGGATCTTGAGGGTTTAAAGGATTAAACTTTTGATGCATCTGATCAATCCAATTTGCGTGTGTGTTGTTTTTATTGTTGTTTGGTCAATGTGGGTGTACAGTATCTTCTCGTATGATCATTTGGCTCAGATGAAGCATATTTATCCGGAAGCTATTGAACTAAAGAGAGTTCTGAAGCATGTTGAAAGCACTTGTTGTATGAAACCAAGTCTTCACATTAACTTGAATACCGACGCTATTGTACTTGACAAAACAATTTGTGGAACTAAATACATGGAACTTAGGAAGGTGTTCCACTCAAAGCTTGTAAATTTTTACAAAGCTCATCCTAAGGTACATATTAGGCTTCCCTAGTCTATTATATATTAGTTGTAGCTTTTTGTGAAATGCTTTTATATCTGATTTGATTCTGCTTCTTTTGTTATCTGTATTCAGGACGTTATTCCGAAAGAAATGCTTCCTGAACCGTTCAATTCCCCCAAAAGAGATAGTTATTCAGATACAGTACGTGTAGACTTAGGAGCACCTAAACTTGAAGTTGGAGGTTTTGATGTTCAAATGGAGGAGGTGCAGCAAGAAGAAATAATAGTCAACAACAAAGTGATTCCAGATTCGACTTTATCGGATAGCACTAAGGAATGCTTATTATCACACATAGAGTCAAGAATAGTTGAAACCCCAGTCAAAAATTTATCCACTCCGTCCAAAGACTTGTCCACACCAATCCGGCTCAAGAGTGCTACACCGACGTTGCAGCTAACTAAAAGATGTATTGAGTTGACTCCAGATGGTGGTGTTGATGATAACTCTGTTAGATCAACAAATGGTCTGGCAAGGGGTCCATCTCGCAGTCTAAATTTTGACACTTTTGAGGAAGATGCAATTGTGAAAGATGACATCAGTAACAAATCTGATTATGAAGCTGATGATGCCTCTGATGAAGATAGCCTTCTTCAGTCAGTTAAGGGTCCATCTCGCAGTCTGAATTTTGACACTCTTGAGGATGACGCAATTGTGACAGATGACATCAGTAAAGGAATCAACTTTGAAGCTGATGATGTTGCTGATGAAGATGGTGTTCTTCAGTCAGTAAGTGATGCTTTTCCTGGCTACCATTTTGCTTTCACATTGTTTCCGGGACTTGATTGTTTCAATTGATTGATTTGATTTCAGTTGCAAACCGTGTTGAAACAGTCATCCTTACTTACCATTGTGTGTGTATCTTGCAGATGAAAGAGAGACCAAAGACTGAACCCGAGAGGCACAATTTGCCACAGCTTGTTAATTTGATTCATATATTGTTTCACTCAACAAAGCGAACGGTCATTACGAAGGAGGAGCTTCTTCACAAGATTATTGCAAGCCAAATCCATATAACCGATAGAAGTAGGGACAGTTAATATCGTATGTTTGCTAGTTTCCCTGTCTCTTCTTCCTTCACAGGCTCACAGTTTCTTTCTTGTTTGCATTCCCAGGGGAAGTGGAGGAACAGTTAAGTTTGATGTTGCAATTAGTTCCGGATTGGATCACTACAACAAAAGCATCTTCTGAGTATGTTCTTGTTCGGTGAGTATTATGTTCCGCCAAAAATGACTATGATCTTTTGCTACTTGAGGCACTAATATTTGTACATCTTTTGCTTTTTGCAGCATCAATAAAATGTGGGCTGCCGAAACAGTTCGTGCAAAACTTGAAGAAGCAACTTCACATGACATTTCAATTGTCTACTGAAAACCCATAAAACTGAATTTATTTGTGTGTGTTTTCATCCTCTTAGTTCAATTATCATTATTCTTCACAAATAGCTTCTTTCTAAGCTGATTCAACCAATAAACTTGTAATAATCTTTTCAAACATAATAACATATTCGATTATGAATATCAGGAGACAAAATTTCATTTAATGATATGCTAAATTCTACTATATGTAGAAGAAGTGTATTCGTCGACGGTGGATATGAATTTGAGAGACTCTCAAAAGAAGAGAGTTTGTGAGACAGATTTAGAAAGAGGGTTGACAAAGGATCAATGTTCGTTAGATCTTAAATTTTGAGACTAAATTTGAAAAGATAAGTACTATAAAAGCAAAGGACAAAACAAAGGAAAACACAGTCATCACTCTCCAATCATTGGCATCGGAGAAGAAAGATTGAAAAACTTTTGAGGGGAAAAGTAATGGACCATACACTTTTAAAAGAAAAGGTTCTAGCTCATCTAAAAAACAATTGGATTGTTTAAAGTTTTAAGCATTTGAAACCGAAAAGCTACGGTTCAAAAAATCATCTTATGGAAAAGAAAAGAGAAACCCATATTGTACAATAATACTAAGTGTTTGTGCAAGGTCATATTTGTCAAAAGATGATCAATGAACTAGTGGCAGTTGGTATGTTTGTGTTTTTAGATTTAACTTCACATGTCTAAATTTTTGTCAGACATGATCTACTTAAGACGTATAGTCTTAGGATTCAAGATGATTAAGAACAATTCGGTGGATGAAAACATAAATGACTTTTGGTAAGGTTATAGGAATTATATAAACTCAAAACAATTAGAACAAAAAACAAATTAAACGGCTAATTCTGAAAGACTGTATTATATATAAGAGAAAAGCATTATAACTAAATGATGAGCAGAAACGAAACAACATATTTAAGTCTAGAGTTTGGAAATCTTGGTAGATTTGTGGTACAGCTGAGCACTTTAAAAGTAGTTAAAAGTGGAAAGAAAGAGAAACAAACCCCATGGAACCCTACATTGGAAAGTTGACAAGAGTTGGCATTATAATTTATAAGCCTTTACAATGATAAATAGAGTAGCTTCTGAAAAAAAGGATTTTCTATAGTGGTTGTTCTTTCTTTATTACTCTACGAAAGGATTTGTTCTTTGCAATGATAATTTAAAGTAGTTATATTATTAAACCCAATATTATATTAGTCTTGGATGTGTAAAATATGATTAGATTATACTAGTGTTTAGTTCATGAGGGGTTATGAAATTAGTTCATAAGATGTTATTCTTCTACAATCTACAGTCCCAATATATACACAAAAGAGAACTCTTGAGATGTTCTCATGTGAACCCTCCTTTAAGAGCTTTGCTTGCTCTCTGAATCGCTCTTGCCACTCTCCATATCTCATGCTCAATTGCTCCCTCTGATGCGTCTATCGCAATCGCATCTGTTATTCCCGGGAAAAATCCCAGCTTGCTCTCTGGTTCAGCAGCCGGCCCATACACCTATGCATAAACACAGTAACACACAAACAAGGTCACATGAGGTTTGAGAAAATGGTGAAATCTGTTGAAAAAACGTTAAAAAATTTAACTTACAAGATGCTTGAACCATTCCTTCCCTTTGATCCCTTGTGCATCCAAAAATCCTCTTTCTACAAGCATCAACCTATCATTTAGCTCTCTTCCCTTCGCCGCTGCTGCAACATCATCTTTGCTATATGATTTCTCCTTTAGTTTCTGCAAATCAACCACCAAAACATGTATAGGTGAGACAAGAAGAGAAAGATTAAGGTTATTCGTTAATTAGCAAAACCATTAGAAACCTTTGCTTCATCTGCGGCTTCTTTGGCAACCAAAGAGAATTCTTGTATCGCCATGCTTAAGGGATCAACAGAAACTTTCCCTTCAAAGAGCTTGCTCAATGTATCTCTATGTGCCTGAACCATTACACAAAACACGAACTCAGTTTCCTTCTTTCCAACGTATAAAGAAAAGGGAGTAAGTAAACATATGTACCTGCAATTGTTCTGCATAAGAGATGTAGTCGAATGGTATGAGTGGCTCATCAGCCAAGAGAATTCCTAAAAGTCCCCAAATTCCAGCCACTGAGAAATATAAAATGCAAAGAAGAGAGTTAATTCTCTTCATAGCATCCACGAAAAAACAGAACAAAGAACTAAAAACTAATAGTAGATCGAAAGAGAGAAGTAAAAGCTTTACTAGCAACATGGCGGTGAAACAATGGATCTGCATTGTGGATCATCCAATCATAGGAGTCAAATGCGGTGTGATACACAGGATAATCTGAAAAAACTCACAAGATAAACAATTTACATTATTGACATTACTTGCATTAGAGCTTCACATTTTGATTTCTGAACATAACATTTTTCAGGTAGTCAGAATATTTACCTGCTCCATAGTACATGTCTATAGACGGTATCCCGGCATGGTGAAGAAAACCGGAAAAATCAGAATCTACTCTACTTAGCCTCTGTATCTGCAGTTCATCAAACCATACATCGTATACAAATACCAACAGCATATTTAAGGGAAAAATAACGAAGCAAAAAATGCAAGACAAAGTCTACTCACAATGTTGTTCTGAGACTTGAATGTCTCTTCCACTGTCAAGCCTACTGCATCAGGATCCTGAACCTGACAACACAAAGATGAATACCAAAGACTAAGACATTTCTCGACGAATAAACCAAAAAAGTTTTCACAATGCTTGAGAATGCCCCCATTGTTAGTACTATTACCAGCTTCAAGGCTTCTACAAGAAGACTGTCTAACTGAGGAGTTGCACCAGCAAAAAAACCAGAGCCTTGGACCGCACAATCGACATTAAGATAAGCCACAGCACTTGCACGTAAGTTAAGAACATTTTCTTCAACCCATTCAGTTGATCCAATCTATAAAACAAAAAAGAGACACAAGTGGGTTTAAGTAAAGCCATCAAATAGATTCATCTTTTACGAAGTTACTGATGACTAACCATTCCGAATTCTTCTGCATCCCAACTACAAAGGAGAATGGTCCTACGTGGTCTCCAACCAGATTTAAGTAAAATAGCGAACCGCCGGCTAATGTCAAGTAAAGCAGAAGTCCCACTGTTTGGATCAACAGCTCCATATGTCCATGCGTCTCTATGGTTCCCAAGAATCACATACCGATCCGCTTCTTCACTCCCTCTTATTGTAGCCACAACATTGTGAATTTTCTTCATTTTCATCTCTCCCTAAAGTTTTAAAGAAGAAAAAAACTTCAAATTAAGCTCAAACTTCCCACTTTTTAACTACAATCAAATCCCAAAAACCAAATTCAAATCTTTAGAATCAGAATTCAGAATGATTAAGCTCAAATTGCCACTTTTTTCCAGCTACAGTTGTAATTCTCAATTCAGGTCTAACTTTGGACAAACACCAAATTTTCAAAAACGTTTTAACGGAAATAATCACATAATTAAAGAAATATAACGGAAAATTACAAAAGTCAAACGAAAGAAAACATAACGGAAATGCAAAATTCCAGTTAACCTGATACGTCATGTTAACAACGGTCCGTCCAGGGCCAACCCGTTGACCCGATCCAACTCGACCCGAATTCCGCCACTCAACCGGAGCTCTAGCACCGCCCAGAGAAGCCAAAATGATCTCAGCATTACGAAGAGACAACGGCAAAGATAGGATTTTTGGAAATCTCCGAGTGACCAAATCGTCATCCAAGCTAAGCTTTTCTCCTCCGACAACTCCGGGCCAACCCGGACTAACCGGATCTCCGATTCCCCTCATAACCGTACCTCTCTCAATCCCGCCAAATCCACCACCGTCGTTCTCGGCGTATATTAGCACTCCCAGCGCACCTTTAGTCTCTGCTATCTTCACGATTCCTCCTCTTCCCAAGTTTTCACCTTTCCTCACTAAAACCACGCACCCTTTAACACTCACTCCGATCGACTCAAGCGCACGATAGTCTCTCTCCTCGCCGTGATTCACAAAAACCACGTTACCCTGCGCCGACCCAGATGGAGAATAAGCGTGGTAAGGCCTAACGACCGAAGAAGACGAGGAAGAGGAAGAGGAAGAATCTCCGGGAACGTCGTTTAAGTCAAACTCCATCGTCGTCGTGTTGCTAAAACGCGCCGTGACGGAGATGTGCGTAGGATAAGATAAGAGAGCTTCGTATTCAGCGACATGGGTGTCAAGTCCGAGGCTTTGGAAATGATTTAGAACGTAGTGAAGTGTGTCTAAAGAGGGTTTTGTTCCGGCGAGGTGAGGATGACGGGTCAATTCACGGAGGTAAGAGGAGATGGTGGCGTTGGAAGCAGAGGAGAGGAAGAGGCGGCGGAGACGGAGGGCATTATGGGAATTACGAGAAAAGAGAAGAGGAGGAGTAGCGTTTGGGTGATGGAGAGTGTAGAAAGCGGCGACGAATAGGACTATGACGAAGAGGAAAGCACAGAGCGGTGGTGGATGATGTCGGAAAGGGAATAATGAGATTCCGGCGACGGTGGGTCTGGTGGTGAGGGGCTGTGACATTGCACAGAGAGAGAGAGAGAGAGAGAGTCAATTGTTTTAGTATGTATAGTGGGCTGAGCCTAAGTAAGTGAGTATCTTTCTATTTATTATGAATCATCTTCGTCTCTTTTCTTTTGCTTTTGTCTTCTTCGTCTTTAAGAGTTTTTTGTCTTGGTCAAACTCTGTTATTAATCTTCTTTTTCATTAACCTCTCCAAGGAATTCAAAGACTAATTCTTTGCGTTTTTACGATAGTATTGTATTTTTTGATATGGGATATTACGAATTTTACTTTTTTTCCACTAACTTACTTGAGTTTAAGATGCTAGACATCAGAGCGGTGGCGACCAATCGAATGATGAAAAGCTGCGATATTGAGAGAGAACAAATAGTGTTTGTTTTAGTAGTAGTGGGTGGCAAAAATAGTATCTTTTTTTTTTATATATATATATGTATCATTTGTAGTTTTTTAATTCTTTTTTTATATTACTCATTATGTATTGGGTCAATATTTGACATATTCCATTTTGATTTATCATATATTTAAACATTAGCATATTACTCCATTGCGATTAGCATATGTTTTTCCTCAAATTTTCTATTGTCTATGTCATTAATTATTTAAAGTGGATGCAACATTCAAGGGCAAGATGAGGCACGAGACTGAGAACGGTGTTGGAAACTGAAGCTGAAACATTGAGATTGACAATTCTCTCAATCCGCAAATTTGGATATTTAGAAGTGGTATTTGAACTAGTCTAAAATTTTTTATCACTAGCAAGAACATGAGGTTTGGCATATGCTCCAAGTAGTAGATACACATATACGTTAGTCATATTTATTTATTTTTGACATTGTTGACTAGTTGGCTAGCGTACAGGTTTACTCCCATCATTTTCCTTATTTATTATTTTTTTCCATTTCAAAATAAATAACATTCTAGCATTTTACACACAAATTAAAAAACAGAGTTAAAACTCTATTATACCCCTAACTTAATTCTATTATTTTTTTCTTGTAAACATTTGTTAATTTTGATTGAGGTTAAAAAAAGAATACAATGTGTAAAATTGCATTGTAATTTTAAAATAACACTTATTTTATAAAAAAAATATGATAAAATGCTATTTATTTTGAAATGGAGAAAATATTACTTTATAATCTCATTTTGTGTCCACTATGTTTTGTTATCAAAAGTTACAATGTAAATAATTCCGTACATGTACACGATCAAATTAAGTCTAAAAGTGATAATAGATTTATTCCTAGCCATATTGTGTCGCCCGTCTAGAAAATGTTATGATAATGTTTTCTTCACTGTAAAGTGTTCCAATGTCGTATCGGTCCATAAGTCATAGTTCTTCGGACTTGGAAGAAATGTGGATAGTTTTGTGTCTTGTTCTAAAAATCTCTTCCTAAATTTGAATATTTCCCGTCTAATTGTTAGGTCCACTCTATCCGTCTCCATTAATGATTAATCTCTTAAAACAATCAGCCATCCGATTACTTTTTCTCTAATCCGATTATTCTCCGCCTAATTCGATTATTTCCCGTCTAATCTTGTATATTTTGATTATGTTTAAATTGCAAGTAGAAAATAATTTTTTTTTTGTTATTTAGACATTTAGATTAAGAGTTTGTAATGTTTTATCAATAATTTATGTTCAAAATTTTATCTTAAAAATACGTTTTCATGTGTTTACAACAATTTTGAAAATAATATTATATAAAAATTTAATTATAATGGATTAATATATTTTAAAAACATTCAAATATTCTAAAACTAGTGTCCGTTTAATCTCCGATTTTCTCGCTAAGAGCTAGGCTCACCCCGAACGCCCGTTTAGCGCCTAGCAATTTTTTGAACATGGATTTTGTATAACCATTTCTATTAAAAAATCAATCAACTATTTGCGGCTAGCAACCGCATATATATTTAAAATAAAATAATTTTTTTTTAATAAATATAAAAAATATAATTATTCAAAAATAAATGAATAATATGAACAAACATAGCTGAATCGACCGTAAACCAACATATATCCCCAAAAGAGGACCGGTGACTGTGGAAAAACTATTCTTGCATTTAGTGGAATTAATTCGGAAAAAGAATTGACTACAATTTTTGAACTATTGACTACAATTTTTGAACTATAAGTCTATAACTAAAAATTGTGATTGAAAACAACATTTGAACATATGCTGAGCACGGAATAAAACTGATAACCATGAAAAGCTTTTGTCTTTATGCATTGGATTTATTTGGTCGGACCTATTGTTTTTGTCTTTTTAAACAATTACTCAATTTATATTAAACAGTAAAACGATAATATAAGAAGTTAACCAGCTAAAAAGATAATACAAAAAGTCAACTAACTAAATTCGTGATGTAACATAAATTTGATACAAATAATGAGAAAATGTATCTGTTGCAGTATTTCTTTTTTGATTGACATTTTCCATATGATAATTTCATCATCCAATAACAAATGTCATATAAAGAGTGTCTGATGATTCTTTCCAATATAGATAAAGTCAACAAGTTTCAGGTTATCGCATTCGAACCAAACATAGCAAAATCTTTGGATTCATGCTACTTGAAAAGCATGTAGGAAACCAAAAACTTCTATTTGAAAGGCATAAAGAGCAGATTGTACTCTCGCACAACCAGAAATAATAACTTTGTTATTACTATCTCTAAACATCCAACCCTATAATGTAAAAAAATGGTCTTTTATAAACCCACTATCAAAATTACACTTTAACCACTCCAATGGAGGAGTTGTCCATTGGCTGTCTCGGTCTCTTATTGGAATATTCTTAGTTTTGAAGAGATATACCATCCTGATGCAGCACTTAATTTGTTTTCATCCATTCAGTAGCTTTGTAGATATTTTTTTTTGTGTTTGGCAAGCTAAAAAACGATTAATATTTTGGAATAGAAAATTATTTCTGGATTTTCAAATTCGCCATATTAACCAAAATGGGAGAAGTCGGTCGATAAATAGAATATTCAAATTTTTTATGAGGTTGATCAACATTTGGATATTATCTTCAAGAAAATTTGTATTCAAATTTTATCTACTAAAATAATTTGGACATATTGTCTTTATGCATACATACATAATCTATTGCAATACACTTCGAATTGACTTGAAGAAAAAAAAATCTTTTTAGAAAAATGGGTTATCTTTAACTTTTTTTTTTTAATTCAGTATCGAATTTTTTTTGTCGCCTAATTCTATATAGACGTAATGTCTAGACTATAAATAATTTGTTCAAATGACCCAAATTAAAATTTTGGTTTCTCAGTTTTGGTTCATCCCTAGTCCAACTTTTGGTACCTTCCTATGTTTGTTGGACAAAAAGAAACTTTCGCAAGACTATCTACGTATAACCCCATCCATAAGTTTTATTTAACACCTAGTTAGATCACTATGTTCTAGATATTTTACTAGGAAAATAAGATCTTAAAAATAAGAGTTCTTCTAAAAGAGTGGGAAGTGATGGAATGATTGGGGTATAAAAAATTAGAAATTTGACAGCACTATCGTGCGAGATAGGGAGGACAAATCTAAGTGGGTCCTTCAACGTATCTTTGTAGTACACCTTCATAAAGATAATCCAAGTCATCATTCGGACAAAATATTTTAGGGACATTGGAATTGTTGGGTTTAGACAATAGACTACTTTAAAAATGGTAGACAAAAGTTATCAAAAAAAAATTCTCGTACACAACAAAGAAAATACTACTTTAAATTTATTTATTTGTTCAATCATAATCTATATCAAACTTTTTGAATTATTAACATATAATTTTGAAAACACGTCATATTTCTCCACAGGAACTATCGCATCATATCAGTTAAAGCTCAAACTATGTTCTCATCTTAAATGTCTCCGAACAAATGCTTCTCAACCTATATCTCCATGAATCGAGAGTTCTAATCCTAATTTTCACTGAATCCATAGTTCTCATATATTTCCTCATAGATCTTGATTTAATTGGTTTACTGTTTTTTTAACCGACTAACAAAGACAATAAACCGGATTAAACTTAATATAAACCAAATGAAGGTATCTTGATTTTGCGATGACCTTAAAGAGACTAGTTTGTTTTTGATCGAACGCATCAACAAGTGTTACTGAATTTGGTTTGATTGATCATTGCATGTGGAGGTTTGAATGTTTAATCTCATTGCTAATTCTCTGTTTTTTATCTAGTAGATTCTTCTTTCTTACATGTATCATCGTTACAAGAGATTGCTTTCATATTCGTTTTCTGTCAAAAACAAGTGGAACACTGGTGTGATTGATTCAGAATTTGATTCTCTTAGTCTCTGCATGATGGGTACTAGACCAACTCAGATAGGTAAGCGAACACTTGCGGATAATCCAAACGAAATGAGTTTGATAGGATCCAAAGGTCTCCTCAA
Organism: Turritis glabra; assembly: GCA_900406565.1. Classification (NCBI taxonomy): domain Eukaryota; kingdom Viridiplantae; phylum Streptophyta; class Magnoliopsida; order Brassicales; family Brassicaceae; genus Turritis; species Turritis glabra. Next base: position 1,534,760 of record OVBN01000181.1, on the reverse strand, counting down.
AAAGTCTGAGTTCATTAGCATAATCATTGATGCACTTATCTCACTTGGATTTAATGACATTGCGGCCCATTTAGAGAAACAGTTTGGCATTCCTCTATACAATTCTATCACTAAAGAGTTTCTGGAACTAGTAAAGCATAGAGAATGAGACAAAATCATTGATGCATTTCAGGGATTTGAACTGCGTAATGAAAAGGCTGTGAAATTCTTGCTACTAGAGCAAAATATCTCTGAGCTTCTCAAGATGGAAAATGTTACTGATGCTCTAGGAATCTTAAGGGAAAAGATTTTGCCTCTTGGTGTTGACAAGAAGCTCACGACTGAGCACAAATTGAGATAAACTATTTCAGATATGAAATTTTCAAATTCTCTGAGAAATCGATTCCAGCTATGGGGAATGAAATCTTTGAAATCTACAAATTTTCTGAGCAATCGATTTATACTAAAGGGTATGTGAGTAAGATAAGTTGATGGAGGTTTAGTGATGAAGGTTTCATGGTGGTGGAGGAGAACGAAGAAGATTTTATTTATTTTTTTGTAATTTTTCAATATATTATCTATATTAACATTTTTTAAGTACATTTGGGAAAAACTCTTGGTTTTCAAAACTATTTACAAAAATTATAATTGTTGCGTTGGGTCAATTTTGAAATCGGGTCACAAAATATCCGAAAATCTTTAATAAATATTGATACCAACAATTACCATAACAAATTTGAGCTAATTTCCTAAAATATCTCTACCTAATTCAAACATAAATATATGATTCTCCTTTCACTTTTATTTAATCTTATATGTAAATTATTTTGAATTATTATATAATACATTTAGTTAATAAAATCTGAATTTTTTTTTACATATGATGTGATTAAAATTTTTTAAAACGGACATATATTACTCAATAAATGAATAAAAAAAAATATGTGTACAATGTCCCACATCGCCTGAAAAATTGGACAATGGTTCAGACTCATACTATAAAATAGACCAAAATGATTCCGAATACAAATGAGCAGGAAGCTTGACTTATCATGCGTCCAAATTTAAAAGTTTTATTCGGTTTATTCCGGTTCTTTATTTCAAAGAATTTAAACTTTTGAAAAGTTTTAAAATATTATAAATATTTATACTTTATATAAAATTTAAATATAATAAATATTTAAATTTTTAATAAGTTAAACTTTATAAAATATTTATAATATTAAAACTTTTATGAGTTTCAAATATTATAAATACTTTAAGTTTATAAGAAATTTAAATATTATAAAAATATAAACTTTGTAATAAGTTTAAACATTATAAATATTTAAACTTTATAAAATGTTTAAAGTATAATATTTAAATTTTTTAAAAAATTAAAATATCACGGGACGGAGTTATATGACGGGACATGTTTGGATCGATATTAATACATGATGGTATACCGCGGGTGAAATCTTAGAATTAACAATCAAAATACAATTATACAATCTTAAACACTAAACAAAACAAACAATATTACCAAAACAAATACAACTTAAAATTTAAATTTTTTAGTTAAAAAAATCGATTCGCGGTGTACCGCGGGGTAAAATCTAGTTAGGTTTTATAAATGTATCAGTGCTCGGAGATTTCCAGCCACCATCGAGAGTACTCAAGTGGCTGAGTGATGAAGAAGCTTTGATTTTGTTTTCTCGCAACGGTGGAAATGGCGGTGAGTTATAGAGACGTCGTTGGAAGATACACATGTTGATCGGAGAATACGAAATTGGATCGGGTCGGATTTTAGATTAGGTCGGGTTCTAGGTCAATCGGATTTTAATTCGGTTATATTGTGTTTATGCGGTTTTCTATCGGGTTTGATTCGTTAACCGATTAAACCCATATTTGTGGAGAAATAGATGAGAACTTTCTATTTGAAGGGATCTAGGTTGAGAACTATTTTTTCGGAAACATCTGAGACGTGGTCATAATTTGAGGTTTATTTAATACAACGTGATAGTATTAGTGAGAAAATATGACGTTTTCCCTATAATTTTTTATAGTACTTCCAAATATGTAAGCAAACATCCCGTGTAGCTCTCGCCACACTCTAGCAGATTTTCAAGTCTAATGCCTTACTCATTACTTATTGAGTGAACTTCTCGTAAAATTTTTGAAACATATAAACAGACTTTTGTTATGGTTATAGAAATCTGCTGTCGTGATCTGATACAATCGAGTAGACTTTACTATATAGGTCTCGAAGCAATTGAGCATACTTACTAAGAGTTGTTGTCTTCCTCCGAAGTACTTGAGCACTCTTCATGAAGTATGCTCCACTGCTCTGAAGCACTTTACTTAGACGTACATCTTTGAAAGTAATTGTCAGTTTTTCAGTTCTCTGTTTAAAACTGCACAAAGGAAAATATTTATTTTAAAAAGAAAGAAAACAAGAATTCAATCAAATTCAATAAACTAGTGGAAATAAAATTATGGGCTGGAGTCTTGGAGACTAACAATTACGCCCTCATCTTTTTGTGTTGTTGGACCAAACTATTTTTAAAAGCCCAAGAAACAAAAAAGTTTCCAAACTAAACGATGTAATGAGAAAGAGAGTAAAGGGTTTGGCTAGACGCGCCTAGACCCGATGACCTATGTTTCCCTGCAACATCTCATGCTTTTCGTGTTCTTGTGTCATCAGAGCTTGTCTGTGCCTAGTTTTGACTATTGCACTGCATAAAGTGTTCTTCTTAAGATCGTAAAATAAATGTAAAAGACTTCTTTTCATTTTTGTTGGTCAGAGGAAAAGAAGACAATTGAATAATACTCTTTGTTTGATCACTTTGTTCAATATTCTGCAACGTTTTCATTGAATCATTGAGAAATCGAAAGCCAATTATTTGTACACAAGACGACCAAACACTATTCAATCAAATGTTCCCTTGTTTTAGTTCTTCCCATGAAAGTACTGAACTTTTATATTCAACGAAAAAAACATTTCATAGGCGCTTAGCAGCACTAGATAAGCTGAAGTACAAGTGAACTGATTTCTATTGTATTCAGCTTAAAACACATATGACATAACTATACTACCCACAATCACTAAAATGCACCACATTCAAGTATGTCTTCCATCAAACAGTAGCAGAAAGAGCACACACGACTTCATAAGAGAGAGGGACTGTAAGCACAACATCATGCCACTCGACCTTTCCCCAAATCTATCCATTGTTGCGTCTTTCAAGCGCAATCACAGCACACCAAATCTTCTTGTCTCCACTAGAACTAGAAGGCATATAAATGTTCCAAAAAACCGCCATCTTTCCACCATGACTCGCCAAATTAACATAACCAGTAAACCTAGGCAGTCCTTTCAAACCCCTCAAAGGTATCCACTTTCTTACCTTAAGAGTCGTACCAGCTCATTCCAAAGGAAGCACAATAACAATATAGTATGTTATCTATCACGCAATAACTAGTGTGTATAATTGAATAATACTCTTTGTCTGATCACTTTTGTCTTCTTTTCACTGAGAAATCGAAAGCCAATTATAGTTGTAGAGAAGAAAGTAGTGAACCTTTTTCTATTATACGAGAACAACGTTTCATAGGCATTTCACCAGCAGCACAAAATAAACTAACTATCAAAGATTTACAAGTGAAATGATGTCTATTGCACACATAAATCATACAACAATTGATATTTTACCCACAAACACTAAAATTCACCACTCTCAAGTATGTTTTGCATCAGACGGTAGCAACGAGCTGACACGAATTCATAAGAGAAAGGGACTGTAAGCACATCATCAAGCCACTCCACCTTTCCCCACATCTCTTCAAAGTTTCTTCTTTCAAGCGCAATCACCGCATACCAAACCTCGTTGTCTTCACTGTCAGGCACATACTTGTCCCACAAAAACGCCATCTTTCCACCATAATTCGCCAACTTAACATAACCAGATTTAGCAAACATAGGCAGCAACCTATCCAAACCTTTCAAACGTAACCAGTATCTTATCTTAAAGAGTCGTACCATCTTATTCCGTGCGAATCACTATAACAATATAATATGTTATCTATAACGCAATCGGGATTCTCTAACCATCCTAATTCCAAACAAACCTCTTCTAACGCTTCCCATCTATCTTCCTTTGGCTTGTAAGCCACACCCCAAGTCCCATACATGTAGATTTCTTCGTCAAGCACCGCGCTCCTCCATACATGACTTCCACATCTCTTTGTGAGAGTGCTCAACACATGCTCCCAAGTTTGGGTTTTTGGATCGAAAAGCTCCATCCAATTGGAGGAATTGTAGTCATTACACCCTCCTGCTACATATATCTTTTCATCAAGGACATTCACCGTTGACCAATACCGTTCCACCTGCATACTTGGACCCTCGTGCCACGTATGAGACCGGCAGTTCAAGATCGAGACTTTAGACAATGGCGCTTGGTAAATGGATCCACCAAGGTTGTAGATACTAGAACAAACGGTCACGAGACTCGATGAGCGCGCAGGAGGAGAATTTGGAATTGGCAGTGTAGCCAAAACATACCCACTTGACTTCTTCTTATTCTTCTTTTCTTTTTGTTCTTACTAAGTGGTTGATCAGGTTTGCGGCAGAGAGTGAACCAACGTGTGTTAGAGCCATGATAGTACTGAAAGCACACATAGAGACAAATCTCGGTGTGGCCTAAGAGGGATCGGATCTTGTAAAGCTCCGGTGAAGCAAGGAGTGAACGGAACCTCTTGGAGACTAAGGAGAGAGTTGGGTAGTACAATCTCGAGACGCGTGCCAAGCAGCTCAGTAACAAATCATCGGGAAGTGACGGGTTTGGCGGCGTGGGTAAGAGCACCAGAAGAGAGGGTTGCTCCGTAGACATCATCTTGTTCTCTGTGGACGACATTGAAGGAGCTTGATTTCGTCTACTGCAGCCTGCAGATAACAAATGCAGAGGACTTATTCAATTGTGGGCTCATTGTTTTTAGAGATAGTAAAACAGAATCTTTTTTCATTGACTCAGGTGTTCACTTTCTTCAAAACTCTTTAATAACTGACTAGGAGAGGGCACAACTAAACTTAGACATTCCCCTATTCGGATTAGTTCGATTTAAGTATTTTGGATTTCATATTTTTCGAAATTTGGAAATAGGTTCCGAATTTTGGTTCAGGATTTGAACAAGTATATATAACAATAAAAATAAAAGAACAGATTTTTTTTTTAATTAGTATTATAGATTTATATGTATTTTAATGTGTTTAATTCAACATTATTAATTTATTAAAAAGGTTTGGTTTATTCGGTATATAAATTTTCAAACCATTCGGATTATAAATAATTTTGGTTCAAAGATTAATGAATTTTTGTTTAGGTTCGGTTCATTCTTTTTTCTTATCTTTCTATTTGTAATTTACACCCTCACTTCTTTGTGTTGTTGGGCCAAACTATTTATAAAGCTCAAGAGAGAAAGAAAAACAACACTAAAATTATGAAAAAGAGGGTGAACGGAAAGCCTATAATAAGCCCCATAAACCTAATTTTGGTCTTTTGATTGAGAAAAACCTCAAATATACATGACCATAATCTCATTTCTTAATTTTCATTTTCTTTTCCTTCTGCATTTAAAGTTTTGCTATATCATTTTTGCTTACTTTTTATATTGTTATCTTAAAAATAATAATCACGTGTTACAAGCTTCAACATACAACCAACTCTAATTAATATCTGTCATAATTAAAATCTAAAGACTGACACAAAATCCATGTGAGTCAAAAATCCAACAAACCAAATGAAAAATATATATCTACCCAATTGACAAATGTCATGCCTACCTTATTTATGTAAAAAGTTTTTTTTCCTCTATCAACCATATTTGGGCCTTCAAAAAAATATGTTGAATATATATATATATATATATATATGTATGTTGAAGAAAACGAACCGAAGGAATCATCAATCATCCAAAGTTGAAAGATACAAAATTTTCAAAACAAGCTGGATTGAAGTTTCCGTTTATGATATTTGCTTAGTTTTAGATTTTTAGTAGTTCGGGTGGGTGAATCAGTGGAGTTGGTAAAACATTTTGAATCTAATCGTAAATCAAAACTTGTTAAGGTAGGGATTCTAATTTCTAACTTTATATGCCCCATTTGATTTGATTTGTTTTTGAACTTTGGTCTTCATTGGATCGTTTTATATTTTATTGATTTAGCTTTTGCTTTTTTCACCCAAAACAAGGGGCAATTTATTTTCATATGATAATAGCTCTCTCTGTGGGCACGTAGCCCAAGAACTTTGAAATACGCTCCGATAAAGGAGGGAGGGATAGAGAGACGAGGAGGAAGATGAAGAATCAAACACAGAGATAAAAGACAATCTTATCCTTCTAAATTCTCTCTCTTTTCTCTTCTTTGGTTGGAACAACTTTTGGAATTATCCTTCTCTCCCTCCGGTTAATCCCGCCGTTTCTTTCATTTTCCTCTGTTTTTTTCCGGGAAACAGAAGGAAAATTTCATCTTTTTTTTCCCCCCCGGAAGGAGAGATCTTTGTGAATTAGGTAGCTGCTACCATTTTAAGTCTTGTCTCGAGGTAACAAAGATTATATTTTTTTCTTGAAAATATACCTTCTTTGGGTCTTATCTTCTTGCATTTTTGTTTTAAGGGTAATGTTGTTTCTTTGGGTCTTCATTCCAGGTCGCGTGGCTTCATTGTTGTGGTTATTTCAATTGGAGGATGAAACAAAGGTTCTTGCTTTTATTAGATTCTTAAAGCTAGGGTTTTTGGGCACGTGCTTAATCTCTCTGTATCTTAGCGTTTGAGATTGGGTTTTTGGGTATAACTCATGGATTCAGAATTGAGATTTTCTTCAAGAGATGTGGTGAAATGCTGTGAATTTGGTTGTGATTATTCCCTTGGGGCATGTTCTTCAGATCCTTGGACTAGAACGGTGAAAAGAAAGTTCAACGAATTTAAAGAAGGGAACATGTTGTTGTTACGAGGTTCTTCTGATTCGTCTTCAAACGCTAAGATACTAGTTGAGAGTGAATGTGCAGCTTTACTTGAGGCTCTTTCTAGCCAAAGGAAAATAGTAAAAGATCTTCATTTAGAGCTTGAAGAGGAGAGAAACGCGGCTGCATCCGCCGCCAATGAGACAATGTCGATGATACTGAGGTTGCAGAGAGAAAAGGCTGAGATACAGATGGAAGCTCGGCAATTCAAAGTGTTTGCGGAGGAGAAAATGACGCATGACCAAGAAAAGCTCTCAGTTTTGGAGAATTTGTTGTATGAGAAAGAGCAAGCTATTGAGGCCTTGACTTATGAGGTTGAAGCATATAAGCATAGATTGTTGAGCTATGGGGTATCTGAAGCTGAGATGCATGATCAGATACTTGGTTTTGGCAGAGACTCTAGCACGGTCGGTATTGATGTTTACCCGTGTGAATATACTTCTTTGAAATGTACTGTGGATGAGAACCCGAGCGGACCAGACGGTAATGTTGAGATTGAAGAAAAGGTGATTGTTGGTCAGTCTCCAAGATGGCCATATTATGATCCAAATTCGCCTTTGGGAACTGCAAAAGATATAAAGGGGACATCTTTCGCAGACTCTCCTATGTCTAGTAGTAGCGACAGAATTTATACTATCGACTCAATTCATGTGGGATTTTCTGAAGTTAAGATTGACGATGAGCCTAATAAGATAAGTAAGGGAAAGTTAAATGGTGATCACTGGAACTCTCCGAGATACCAAGAACCGTTCACGACTCAACAAGGAGTTAACGAGCCAGATATAGAGAAGCTTTACACAAGGCTTCAAGCACTTGAAGCAGACAGGGAATCATTGAGACAAATCATTGTATCGATGCGGACAGACAAAGCTCAGTTGGTGTTGCTGAAAGAAATCGCACAGCATTTAACAAAGGAAACCGGCACAACAAACAGGCGAAACCCGGTTAGCAAAATGCCATCTTTTAAAGGATTCACTGTAGTAACGGTCTTCAAGGTAATTAATCATAAAAATATATCCTATTTACCTCTCATATGTTGCTGCATATCGCTTTCTGAAACTATGTGCAAACGCCTGAATTATACTCTCCATTTGTTCTTGTGTTTCAGTGGATTGTGTCTTTCGTTTCTTGGAAAAGGAAAGCCAGGCGAAACAAGTAAGCAGACTTACGAGTAACAAAAGACTTGCTTTCGGGTTCCACATTCTGGTATTACTGTTTTATGATGAATTCAATTATATATTGCATTGCAGGTATGTTTATGAGTTGTCAGCAAATAATATGGGGATGCTTATGATTCTAGGCGAGGGATCCGGAAGTAGGAGATGGAGATGTTTAACAAGTTCACATGTCTAGATTTCCACTTTTTATCAGGTTTCTTTGGGGTAGTTAGTGCAACATAAATGTACATTGCTCTGTACTCCAATCAAATATGTACAAATTGGTTCAGAATCTGATTGAATATATAAATCCGAAGTTAGATTTTCCATCTTTTTTTTTGGCTCATGCATTGCCAAGATCATAACAGGGTTTGACAAAAAAAAGTCACTATATGATGCATTTAAAGATACAGAAGGTTCAAACCAATGTTTTCTAGCGCACTGCCACCAAAAGTGTTTCTAGATATGTTCAGCCATATTACCAATAACATTACCATTGGGTTGATAACTTGATTTTGAGAACATTAATTCATACATATAATGATGAAAACCTGAAATACAGAAGATTCAAAGCAAATACAGATCACGAGGGAGACAGCGAAACCGTGTAAGACTTGTTGCTATACTTCAAGCTCTTAAGATAGCCTGATTGAAGCTGAGGGCATATCACTGCTCCAGGAATGCCAGGCGCATCATCATTTGTTTCTCCTGTGCCTTCTATGACTCGCGACTCAGGGTCGGTCTTCTCACAGACTTGTGGTAGACCAATGTTTAAGTTAACCGAGGCTGGCTCAGTCACAAAGCTGAATTAAACTCACGGAATGTTAGCATTTTCTAACAAAGACTGAAAGTTTTTGGTTCGGAAGGAAAGAGAAGGGATTTTGCATCAACGAACCTGGCTTCAAAGTTTTGTCCATTAGCACCAACATTTGCACAAATATTGCTAATAATCCATGGCGGAAGATATTCGCCTTTAATCTCAACACAGCAACTTGTATGTTCCGTTCTTACCATCTCCGTGCACTTGATCTGGAGATCAAAGAACAAATAATCTCAGTGTTATCATATAGAATAAGGATGTCACGGCAAGAGAACCAAGCATCAAATGTGTATTTTATACCTCGGGAGAAGACAGTGCAGCATTCTGAAATGGCACTGGTGAATATAATACAGGAACGTCTGCAGTGGGAAGAAATCCAAAAGAAGACCTACACATGATTGAGAAACAACGGTTATAATCATTATTGAAATTCATTAACAAGGTTGACATGAGCACAATATGTAATTTCTTTTCCAAAAATGTTCATACGCACCTATAATTTAACAGAAGATCATACAATCCATGTACGCTCTCATTTCCGACAAAAGCCAAGAAAGATTCTGGAGTATTATCTATGTTTGAGGCAGAACGCGAACGACGAACCTGCATCCATTACAAGGAGTCAGAAAAATACGCCAATAATCTCTCATATAAGCAGGTACACATGTAGACAGAAATATATTTCCTGAATAGATAACTAAACGCGCACAAACCTGGCCTAGGTTATGATTCTCTATCTCTGAGAGTTCAGCAAGATCTTCAACAGTGGTCTGATCCATTTTAGTTTTGCAAAGAGGCATAGAGTAGCAGATGTCCTGTGAAAAACATAGTCAAAGCAAACTTAGTAAAGTACAGATGACCACTTCTTAATAATGTTAGCACAAGGTTTGTATAACATATGAGAAAAAGACAATGGATAATGCTAGTTCTCTCTTGACGTCTCAAGGAATGCAAAGCCCAACAATCTAAGTAAACTAAATAAGGCAAATGGCTTAACAAAACTGAGGGAACATATCTTACAAGATCTTTAAGCATGGCTCTCAATCTTCTAGTTGACTGGGTGATATAGCCATTGCATGAGCGTTTGACACCCCCTGACTCACAGCTTCCGGTGAACATTGCCACAAACTGAGAAGTACAGACTACAAGCCAAATAATGCACAATTAAGTTTAGTTTCATTTCAAGAGTTCGGCATACATGTCATTGACTTAAAGAGAGATGGAACATGGCAAAGCAGCTGTGCACTAAAGTTCACATTTGAATAGCACTAAAGGTTGACTTGACTCTCATGCACCTTTGCCAAGACAAAAGTAAAAGCAAGGTTTATACCAAGTTCTTCTAAACGAAAGTGATAGTGATTAAAAAAACACAGAAGGATCTATGTCTGCGGAAAAAAATCCCACCTACATGCATCTGTATATGCATCTGTATTACAGTATGTAAGCACTGCAAGTTTGCAGTGCCATTGAAGTTGTCTTCATTAACCTAGTGCGTTATACCAGAAGAAAAATTGCAACTAAATCAGACAAAAATAAGATGTAATTACCATAGAATATTTTGCAATGATTCTTCCGAAACATAAAATATAGACTTCGAAAAGCATCCTCCCATGCCAATTTTCTTTTTTGTAGGAAATCAACTTCACCTAATATAGCAAAATGAGGATCTCTTTATATAAATCAGAAGGAAGATGATTGATAAGAAGGCATAGCTCAAGAACTCTCATTAACAAACCTCTGTCTGATCCAGATGCTACCAATGCCGATATGATAAAAGGTGGCAAGGTGGACTGAGGATAAACCCACGAGTTTAGCGACATGGAATCTAACACCTGGGTAACCACATCTGATCCAGAACTACAACTGTTATCTTGATTTACCACATTACATGATGGCAACTTTAGCTGTGGCATACCATTGTAGGTGCTACCCATGATTGACCTATGTAACCTAGAACAACATTAGAATGGAAAATAAGACTGAATCAAACTTCGGATGCAAAAGAAAACCACTAGGTCAATATGATTCAATAAGAAAAAGAAGAGAAAATAAAGGGAATACTTCTGTGCAATACAAAACATATTTTCACCTAGCATCATCAATAAGTGGATGTGTTAAACTAATACAAGATGTCAAGGAGAAATCACTCAGAGATTCAACTACAGTCTACAACCAACATACAATTGTGTTCTTATTACACAATGTATAGGAATATCAGAAATAGCTAAACTCACCAATTTAATGGAGAAGAGGAAACAAGTCGAGCATATGTCTTCATGGAAAGGTCCAGAGGAATCTTTTGCCCAGGAACTTGGAACTCGGACATGAAATCACTTAATGAAGCAGTATCAGATTTCCCAGTTATGTCGCCAGAATGAACCGGCAATGGTTCACAAGTGGCAAGTCCTTTCAACGCTTTGTTCTGTTGAAAGATGATATCAGTTCCACCAGCACCAGATACATAACCAACTGACAGTATCAAAGACTACCGAGTGAAGCATACCATATCAATATCTGGCAAGCAGGATAATTCTTCACCCCTAGTTGAAAGTTCCGTGACACTGCGAAATATGCTCTGGCTACATCTCTCATTTGTTTGACGAGCTTCAGCCTTAATATCATCAGAAACTTCAGTAGAAGCATTATTCTCCTCACTGCCAAGACATCAAAACATTAACATAACTAAAAGCACAGGAAGTCACCTTACTCCAGATGGAAATTGCCTGAGGGGTTTTACCGAATAAGTTGTCTTTTGTTGGCAGCAACATTTGAGAGCAAAGAAACATTGATTAGGCTGCTGGATTGCTTCGCACCATTCTCCTGTGGTAAAGAAAAATAAATTAATGAAAAAGATGCATACTAAACTATAATTTTTTATAGAATCAAAGGAATCAAGAATAAAAATCAGAGAGGTCGTGAACCTTAGAGTTTTCTTTGCCAGAGAGCATCCAAGGCCTAGGCTTTTTGACAGGATACAGTTCATCCATACGCATCTCTATGTATTTTGGATTCTTCGAAAGCTCTTGTTTCTTGAGCCCATATTCTCTCTCAGCACTACTGCCAATATAATCTAGTAAGAAAAATAAAAGTTCAAAAACTTGACGACATGATGATGAATTTTTTACCTTTGGCAAGGGCGCAATGCATCAAAAGCCTCTTTAGCTTGGTCCACAAAAGCAGTCCGTTTCAATTGTTCTCCCTGGTTAGTGAAAAGGGTACTTGAGTAAACAATCTTTCAAAGATAGCTTGCAACAACGCAACGATAAAAAACATTGCACAATGAAGAGAGGGAAGCAAACTTACTCTCAGTTCAGAAGGCGTCTTCCTCTTAGGTTTTGACGCAGCATTAGACCCTCCATTGATCTGTAGAGACGTACAGAAAGCACCAGGAGCAACAACTTTCGCCATTTCCAAATGATACTGTTCGCTTGATCCTCCAATTCACCTACTCAAATACCAAATCTGAGACACAGTTTAGAAATTTAATCATCCCATTCTAATTCCATTTACCAGCAAGATCTTTTTCAACATTACAAATCCATCAAAATCAAAATCATAAAGTTATCCTTACAACCCTAAAAGAAAACACTATGAACCCACCCTAGAAACTGATGAATAGCACCGGCGAAAAATCGAAAATATACAAACATAAAATCAGAGATAGGAACATACTCACCACGCTCGATGGTTAATCTCTTAGCGATGCAGACATAGAAACCCAGCGGCGTAAGCAATAGCGAAATCGATGTCGTCGTGGTGTGAATCTCCACGGCGGAAGCAGGCTAGGGTTTTTTTTGTTCTTTCTTTATCCTCTCTTTTGTTAATTTAGGGGAAAAGAAACAAAAATGGTGCAAGTGAGATTGGAGGGAAGATGAAAGAGCGTCAAATCTGTGAAGCTTTTTCAAAACATTTGGCCAACAAAATTTGGGATTCCCTCCTGTAACAGTGAAACTAACGCCGTGGATTGGTTTCGATTTTCCGGTTTTTAAAATGTATTAACCGAACTGAAACTGTAACATTCGGTTTGGTTTTATACGATGTTGAGAGGTTTATTAATCAGTTTCTTTTTTTTTGTTCGGCTAAATTTGTTTCAGTTTATTCGGACAATGAAATCAGATCGGTTTCTTTACACATTCGGTTATTAATTCGGCTTCGATCAGTTAAACCGCAGTGAACCCCATGTGTAACAATTAACCCAAATTACTAACAAAATTTTTAGAAGCCAACTTGGTCGAATCATCTCACCTAACCTAAGGCATCAAATTTAATGATCAAAATCACTTCAACAAGACACTCCTAATATCACTTGGGTTTAATAACAACAAATCAAAATGTTTTGCTACCAAAAAAGAAAGAAGAAGATTAACCTCTCTAGCCTCGACAATTACACATAAGTATAACCAACAACCCTCGTCTCTAGAAAAACACATGTTTTCATATTACACATCCTAAATGATCTCTACCTAAAAAGGTAACAAAACACCAGCAAGAGCCTCCAATCCATTGAGCCACTACTCATCGTTTACTTCTCTTGATGCCTGCCGTTTGTTTTCACCTGAAACACAAGATCAACCATTTTGTTTGAATCAAACTCAAATTACAACCCCCGAGAAAAAAAAAATCCATATATGCCATTTTTAAGAAGAAAAAAAAACACAACAAGCATAAACATGGCCTCATCAATTTTTCATCATGTATGTGTTAATGGGTCTTAACTTCCTAGCTTGAATCTACCAGGTTACTATGTATATATCCAATTCTTCTCGGTCTACATATGTGAAAAAGTATACACCTTTGCTATTAATACATAAGCAAAACAAAAGAAAAACTATGCATCCAGAGGAAACAACACATCAGCTTTCACACCAGTATCAGAAGCAGTACAGAAGTTATTAAAACACAGGGGAGACAATGAAGCAGATTTACCTGAACCAAAACTCCATCTAAGAGGGAGGACATACCGCTGCATCCTCCTCACCTAAAGACACAACGTAAGGCTGAATTTTGAATGTTTCAGTAATTGTATGTCTGAGCTCGTAATTCACAGCCTTCATCCCAAAGATGTTGAACCTTCCTGCGCTACTGTAAGCAACCTCAGCATCAGCACCCTTCTTAAAAACTACTCTAGCCCGGTGTTTCTCCGGGTCAACTTCAGTCAGCGACTCCTGTATAAGTCCAAAATGCCTGAACATTTTACTCAGACTCTTCTCAGGAGGTATTATATCCGTTTCAGAAAAGTTCATTATAAGCTCAGCTGGTGCATTCTCATCAAAGTCAGCTGGTTTCTTAGGGGCTGAATGAGGAACCCTGATCTGAGACTGTCGTCTTCTGTATGGGCGGCGAGTCCTTTGAACCTGAGCAGGTTTCAACTCAACCGGCACAACCTGATAGTTTCCTTTTTCAGTAGGTGGCGTTTGCTCTTCACCACCATTATGGATCACCCTGTCAGTCCAATATGTGTCGCCCATTTCCTCAAACTCAAATGCTTCGGTTCCTCCTGCATTAGAATTGGACAGTCTAGCTCTTTTACTGCTTACTTTTTCCGGGGTGACTTGCTGCGTAGCCAATGAGTTTCGGAAATCTAAGAAAAAGCCAGCAGCAATGGCAGATACAACGTTCTCTTTTACTGGGTCTGTTGCTGCACAGTGAAGCTGAGAAACAAAACTCTCAACAGAAAGAGTTTCATCACCAAAGTTACTACCCTTCAAAACTGAAGGAGATCCTGCCATCTGACTAGCTGCTCTGGCTATGCATGCGCCGATCTTAAAGGACGGCCTTTGGGCAAACGACACCTTCGCAAATGAAACAGTCTTCCTACCTTCTCCTGGTGAATCTTCACTGAGGACATCAGCCTTTCGTTTCGCACCATTGGTTTTAATGTCAGAGCCAGCTTCATCATCAGCATAATCAGAATTGTAGGGATTTTCTTTCATTTCTGTATCTTCCTTTTGGTTTGGATCGACACTTCGAGCTTCATGACTAATGTCATCGTCCTCTTTCATTGTGTCTTGTTGATCAGCTGTTTTCTTATCTAAGCATTTATGATCCTTATCTTCTTGGTTTTTTTCAGACCCCAAAATTGCATCAGGAGCCTCTTTTGAACAATCTGTAGCAGCAGCTGGAGATTGTGCTCCTAAAGCAACATGTGATTCACTCGATTCATTTTCAATACCCACCGTGGCAACTTCCTCTGCCATATCAGCAGCTTTCTTATCTTCTTTCAAAGATACATTCCTGGTTTCGGTTTTAAGGTCTTGTATATTTCCTGACCAAGATGATACACCACTGAAATCAATAAAGTTGGTAATATCAGAAGTTGGATCAAAAAGAGCATTATGATCCAACGGTTCAACTTCACCTGGAGCAGCATCTTCAGTGGGACTATTTGGGTTTGCTGAATCAGCAGATTCAATTGTTCCGGTAAGATCACTTTCTATATCAGCATTATCTTTGCGTTCATCAATTTCCATTTCCTTTACTACATTGGAAGCATTGCTGTTAGCTTCAGCTATTGGAACAGCTTGGGTTTGTACCATACCTGCACCAGCAGATTCATTGCCAGCATTATCCAATGCGCCACCCATTGTAACATCCTTTTCCACCTGTTCCTCTGCAGCATAATCAATTTCCATGGCTTCTCCGTTTTCTTCTTTCTGCTTAACATCGGTTATATCTTCTTCACGACATATATTAGCAGCAGAGCTAACTTCCGAAACAGGTCCTGGATTTTGTTTGTCTGTTTCTTCTTTGCTCAATTGGGTAGACTCCTCTGGAACATGTGCAGATGCTGAATGCTTAGCATCTTTGGTCTCATATCCCAGATTTCCCTGTTCATGAAGACCAACATTCTCTTCATTTTCCTGCTTGCTATCAACATCCATTTTGTTATTATCCTCCTCATTTTTATTTGATGATACCTTCTCTTGTTTGCTATCAACACCCATTTTGTTATAATTCTCCTTGCTTTTCTTTGTTGTCTCCTTCTCTTGGTCAGCTTTATCTTCTGCAACAGAAAGCGTATCACCATCGACTGTCTTTTGCTGGGACTTTCCAGTTCGAACATTTTTTTCTGTAGCACAAGCACCAGCGTTATCTTCAACTTCAAATTTTGCCTTCTCATCAGTCGCTTCATTTGCAGCCGGAGTTACAGTCTCTTCTTCTCCTGCAGTTTCATGACTCGCACCAGTTTCACTCTTAACTTCAGACTTCGCCGTTTCATCATTCAACTTCACCTCAACAGTTCCAGTATTTCCTTCACAATTCATCTCAGTTTCAGGCTCGGTGATAGCATCAGTCCTTTTAACATCATCAGAGGTAATAGTTTTGCTCTCCTCACCCATAACAGAAGCAACCATATCCTCAACATCAGCTTTCTCTTGTTTCTCATCAGAAACCGAATTACAAGCATTTAAGCTCCCATAACCAGTAGCTAAACCTCCATCATTTGGGTTCTCATCAGAAACGCCTAAGTCCGAAACATCTATCGTGTTGGCATCCTCACCAACTAGGGTTTCAGGTTTAGAAGATAAACCAAGCCCCTTACCAGCTTCCTCCATGGGCTCTCTGCAATCACCAACAGACTCACT
Source organism: Turritis glabra (assembly GCA_900406565.1). Lineage (NCBI taxonomy): Eukaryota > Viridiplantae > Streptophyta > Magnoliopsida > Brassicales > Brassicaceae > Turritis > Turritis glabra. Next base: position 1,518,221 of record OVBN01000181.1, on the reverse strand, counting down.
TGCCTCTCTCGGTTCCTCCATTGGAATATCTGATTACAACTCAAAATTACTCAATACGTCCGTGATTTATCAAAAAAGTCGAAAACTTGACACAAGAAACAGAAATCAGGGCAAAGGGGTATTCACAATAAGCATGAAAGATTCCAGATTTCACAGACAACAGAAGTGAAAATTACAACGAGAAAGCTGAAATTGACGAAATTACCTGTTTAGATCTTGCAAGAATTGGAGAAAAGAAACGAGGTGTGCCGTCAGTTACAGAGACGAGTCAGACGAGTGTGGGTTTCAAGAAAGAAGAAGAAAAGGCGATGTCCCGAGAGAGATCTAACTGGTCAAGTGAATGCTACGCCGAATTCGTCCGTCCATATTTCTTATGTTCGTCGTAGAGATACTACAAAAATGGTACTTGGGAAGCTCTACCGTATAACTCTTTTGGCTGTTCTCGATTTTGGGGATGATGCATCCTATGATCCATTTATCGACCGTCTTGATCCATCCACGTCACACTTTTTTTTTCTTTTTTTTTTGAGATAAAACCTTGAAATTTTATTAGGATAGTTTTGTTTTTCGAAGTATTTGATTTGTGTTTACTTTTGTGTCAAAAAATTAAACATGATGTAGCTAGAGATCAATTTATCTTTTTCGGTTAATGAGCCATGACATGTAGCTTTGTGGTGTCTGTTAGTGTCTGTTGTGTTATTTCCGTGTGTTTTCTACATCCAGTGAGATGCTAATTGATATGCTTGAGAGGTTTATAGGATAAGATAAAAGTAAAAGATTCAGGCTACTCTGTGAGAGGCATCTTAAGGTGAAAACTGGAAAACAATCAACTCATCTATGTCTTTGTGACTTTGTCTGGTTTGGGAGGGACAATAGGTCTGTTTCGAGTATGTGGAAGAGTGTAGAGGATCAAGTGCCGTTCTTCGGTGGGTACTTGAAAATCAAAATCCAATGGTCATTTAAATATTGAACAAATTGACTGCTCCAAATCACTTCACCTAATAACCATTACCAGCAATGATCTAACATCACTTGGTTTAGTAACAGCAAATTAAATGTGTTGTCACCAGAAAAAGGGAACTATCTCTCTAACCTCACAATAACAGATACTCAAGAACTCGGGAATTACATGTTTTCTCATATTACACAGCCTACATCTCTACCTAAAAGATAACAACAACACAAGCAAGAGCATCCAATCCATTGAGCCACTTCATCGTTCACTTGTATGCCTGCCGATTCTTTTCACCTGAAATACAAGATCAACCATTCTGTTTGAATCCAAACCCAATTTAGAACCCCTTATGAAGAAATCCATATGATTCCCTTTAAAAAAAAACACAAGAAGCAAAGATATGGCCTCATCACTTAGTCTTCATGTATGTGTTAATGGGGGTCTTAACTTCCTAGCTTGAATCTACCGGGCTACTATGCATATGTCTCTTCTCATTCTACCTACATTGAAAAATCTAAACCATAATAAAAGAAAAAAAATGGAGAAAACACTATGCATTCAGAGAAGCAAGCAACACACCAGCTTTCAAACCACTAGGCTTTATTTTATAGTTTAAGCATTCGAAGCAAGAACAAAAGAAGCAGATTTACCTGAACCATGCCTGAAGCAACTACGTCTAGGATGGAAGACATAGTTCTGCATCCTCCTCGCCTAAGGACACGACATATGGCCGAACTTTGAATGTTTCAGTTATCGTATAGCTGAGCTCGTAATTCACCGCTTTCGTCCCAAAAATACTGAACCTTCCTGCGCTGTTGTAAGCAACCTCGGCATCAGCACCCTTCCTATAAACTACTCTAGCCCGGTTATTTTCCTTGTCAACTTCAGTCTGCGACTCCCTTATCGGTCCAAAGTGCCTAAACATTTTACTCAGGCTCTTCTCAGGAGGTATAGTATCCACTTCAGAAAACTTCATTACAAGCTCAGCTGGTGCATTCTCATCGAAGTTTGCCTGTATGTTTGAGACTGAAAGAGGAATATTAATCTGAGCCTGTCGTCGTCTGTATGGTCGACGAGTCCTTTGAACCTGAGCAGGTTTCAACTCAACTGGCACAACCTGATAATTTCCTTTCTCAGTAAGTGGCGTTTGCTCTTCACCACCATTATGGATCACTCTGTCAGTCCAGTATGTGTCGCCCATTTCCTCAAACTCAAATGCTTCAGTTCCTGCTACATTAGAATTGGATGGTCTACCTCTTTTCTTGCTTACCTTTTCTAAGGTACCTTGCTGCAAAGCCGAGGAGTTTCGGAAATCTAAGAAAAAGGCAGCAGCAATGTCAGATACAACGTTCTCTTTATCAGGGTCTGTTGCTGCACAGTGAAGCTGGGATACAAAACTCTCAACAGAAAGAGTTTTTTCATCAAAGTTACTACCCTTCAAAACTGAAGAAGATCCTGCCATCTGACTAGCAGCTCTGGCTATGCATGCACCAATCTTAAAGGAGGGCCTTTGGGCAAAAGACACCTTCGCCAATGAAACAGTCTTCCTACCTTCTCTGGGTGAATCCTCACTCAAGACATCAGCCTTTCGTTTCACATCATTGGTCTTAATATCAGAACCAGCTTCATCATCAGCATAATCAGAATTGTTGGGATTTTCTTCCATTTCTGTATCTTCCTTTTGGTTTGGATCAATACTTGGAGCTTCATGAGTAATGTCCTCTTCCTCTCTCATTGTATCTTGTTGATCTGCTGTTTTCTTATCTAAGTATTCATGATCCTTATCTTCTTGGTTTTCTTCAGATCCCAAAATTGCATCAGAAGCCTCTATTGAACAATCTGTAGCAGCAGCTGGAGACTGTGCTCCCAAAGCAACATGTGCTTCACTCGATTCATTTTCAATACCCACCGTGGCAACTTCCTCTGCCATATCAGCAGCTTTCTTATCCTCTTTCAAAGATACATTCCTGGTTTCGGTTTTAAGGTCTTGTATATTTCCTGACCAAGATGATACACCACTGAAATCAATAAAGTTGGTAATATCAGAAGTTGGATCAAAAAGAGCATTATGATCCAACGGTTCAACTTCACCTGGAACAGCATCTTCAGAGGGACTGTTTGGGTTTGCTAAATCAGCAGTTTGGGTAAGATCACTTGCCATATCAGCATTATCTTTCCGTTCATCAATTTCCATTTCTTTTACTACATTGGAATTATTCACGTCAGCTTCAGCTATTGGAATATCTTGGGTTTGTACCACACTTGCACCCGCAGATTCATTGCAAGCACTATCCAAAGCGCCTCTTACTTTAACATCATTTTCCACATGTTCCTCTGCCACATAATCAATCTCCATGGCTTCTCCGTTTTCTTCTTTTTGGTGAACATTGGTTATTTTTCCTTCATCATTTATTTCAGCAGCAGAGCTAACTTCCGAAACAGTACCTGGATTTACTGTGTTTGTTTCCCCTTCGCTCAATTGGATAGACTCCTCTGGAACAATCGCAGATTCTGAATGCTTAGCATCTTTGGTCTCTGATTCCGGATTCCTCTGTCTATTAAGACCCACATTCTCTTCATTTTCCTGTTTGCTATCAACATTCATTTTCTTATTATCCGCTTCACTCTTCTTTGCTGATTCCTTTTCTTGATCAGCATTTGATGCCTCGCATCCCGAATTACCCTGCTCATTGTAGGAATGACTTACTTTCTCTTCCTTCTCTAGTTCACTATCAAAACTCATTCTTTTATTATCCACCTCGATTTTCTTTGTTGATTCCTTCTCTTGGTCAGCTTTATTTTCTGCAACAGAAAGCATCTCACCATCCACTGAACGTTGCTGGGACTTTCCAGTTTGAACATTTTGTTCTGCATCACAAGCACCACCTTTATCTTTAACTTCACATTTTGCCTTCTCATCAGTCACCTCATTCCCACCAGAGATTACACTCTCCTCTTCTCCTGCACTTTCATGACTTTCACCATGTTTACTCTTAACTTCAGACTTAGCCGTCTCACCATTCATTTCATCCTCTCTCTCATCTACCGGCTTCACCTCAACGGTTCCAGCATCTCCATCACACTCCATGTCATTTCTCTCAGTTTCAGACTCTGTGATAGCATCAGTCCTTTCAACATCATCAACGTTATCTTCAGTCTCCTCACCAGTAACAAATTCCACCGTATCCTCAACACTTTCAACATCAGCTTTCACTTGTTTCTCATCAGAAACCAAATTATCCGTATTGCCATCTTCAGTAGCTAAAACTCCATCATTTGGGTCTACTACATCAATCCCACTAAAATCACAAACACCTAAATCCGAAACCTCTACCGTGTTGGCATCCTCACCACCTAGGGTTTCAGGTTTAGCAGATAAACCTAATCCCTTACCAACTTTATTCATGGGCTCTGTGCAATCACCAACAAACTCACTCTTCTCTCTCTGTTCCTCCATTGAGACTATCTAAATTGCAGCTCAAAACTACTCAATATATCGATGGATCTTATACAAACAAAGCCGAAACTTGGCAAAGGGTATTCACAATTGGGATGAAAAGTTCCAGATTTCGCAGGAACCAGAAGTGGAATCAACAACGAGAAAGCTGAAATTTTTCGGAATTACCCCTTCAGATCTTGCGAGGATTGTAGAAAAGATATAAAGGGAAGAGCTTTGGGTCTCAGTTACAGACCAGTGTGGTGAAGAAGTAAAGGCAATGCTCCAAATGAGAGAACACTACGATCCATTTAATCGAACCTATATTTTTATTTTTTAGATATAACCCTGACTTTTCAAAACATGTTGTTTAAAACCCTAAATGTGATTATTTTCACTTTTAAGATCAAACTTTTCAAAGGGTGCTGAAAGAACCTTTTTAGTTTGCCGTATTTGTGCACGTTGAGTTAAAAGATACTAAAACGACCCTTTTCCTTATAAACTAATTCAATAAAACTGGCAATAATTATAAGTAACTGTATATTACATTCAAAGATAGTTAACTGTTTTTATTTATGTAATATATAGTTAAATAAATGTGAATATATATATATATATATGTAGTTTATAGTTAACTACTTGTGAATGTAACCAACTATATAGATATACAATAATATTTGTGAATTTAATCAATTATGTGAAATATTTATTAAACAACTATATTTTGATAAATATATTACAAAGTAGTACTCACTAGTTCTATGTTAAAAAAATTAGAATTAATACTACAGTAAATTAAAGTTGGCATTTGAAAATTGAAATCATAGGAAGAAGTTAGGCAATCCATCTATGGTGTCGACTGTTACAGTCTATTGGTAATAAAAAGGTAAACAATATCCCCAATACTTAGATTTTTTTTCTAATTCTACAATCCTTGCCTTTTTTCAGATGTTAATAACTTAATATAATGGTTGCAGAGAAATCGGCTTTTTCATATTTTCATAATTGATTAATGTTAAATTTATACATAAACTATATCATTATGCTAAAACCAGAGTTGGTCATGAGTACAAGCGGACCAAACTCATGCTTGCGGCCGTGAATACAATAAAATAAATTTCGGCTAAATTTTTTTTGAAAGCTTTAATAGCAGAGTTGGTTATTCGGTTAGTTTAAGAATCAAAGGGTTAAGGGTTTGAACCCTTCTTCCTTCTGCTTGTAGTCCATTAAATATTAGAGCTGGCTCTGGTTAAAACATATCTCGAGTAATGAAAAATTTGAATTTTATACCTACATTTCATGTTTTGTGCAAAATCATGCATATGTCATAACTCTGTTACTGTGCCGTGAATCTCAACTACGTGGAATCCACGTATGCATCTACGTGGAATTTTTTATGCGAGTTTGTGGAAAAATTAGTTTTTCATACATCTACAATTGCAATATATCAAAATTCATATCCGAACTATACTGTTGTGCTAAAACATACCCTAAGTAATCAAAAATTTAAATTCCATACAAATTTGTAGCATATCTAATATTTGTAACATATATTAAATAAAAGTGTTTTTACATTATGATGAAGGAAAAAGACACGTTTGATAAATTTCTAATTTTTTTATTTTGTTTTGAAGTCATCCAATTTTAACATAATCCGATCATATGCAAATATATACTTATTTTTAACCACTTATTTAGGCACCGTTTTATTCAGTGTTGTCTTTTTCCACATAAATCATTCATGGATTCATCAAACCACACTATACAATTAAATAATATGTATGATCGGATTTTACATACGAAATTTATATCCACTCGGTGATAAGACAACACTGAATAAAGCGGTGCCTAAACAAGTGGTTAAAAATAATCATATATTTGCATATGATCGGATTAGGTTAAAATTTGATGATTTCAAAACAAAATAAAAAAATCAGATTTTATCAAGCGTGTCTTTTTTCTTGATTATAATGTAAAATTGCACTTTTATTTGAGATATTCTACAAATATTAGATATGCTACAAATTTGTATGGATAAATTTATAATTACTTAGGGTATATTTTAGCATAACCAGGCCCGGCCTTGGACAAATACATATGAAACAAATGTATGGGGCCTCAGATTTTAAAGATTTTTTAGGGCCTATTTTTTCTGTACGTATTGTTGTTGTTATAGAGAGTAAGAAAATTGTTGGGTCATTATAAAAAGTCAACATTGAATGTAAATTGTAAAATATCTTTTTTCTTTATTTTAATATGAAAAAGGAACAAACAATAACAGTAATTGCCGGAAAAAAAAAACAATAAGAGTAATTTTTAGGTTAACATTTTTTTTACGGTCGTCATCATACCCACGAGAGAGCTTTGTTTCAGTTTGTTTGTTATTTGGTTTTCTTCCTTTGATTGACTTCAATTATCATATCAAAGTATGAAATTTTTAAATTTGATTTCAATTGTTTTTCATACAGTTATGTTTATGTTACTGAAAGTTACAATTCTTTTTTCTCAACTGTGTTTTTGTATCTTTTAATTTCAGTAACAATGAAGTCAAAATATGAAAGTGGAGCTCATAAACGAAAAAAGAAGCAAAGAGAAGAAGAATTGACAAATTTCAAGCTGGTTCTATGTTCAGGTATCTCAAAAAGCCAAAATCTCTCAATACTGATCAGGATAGTGAAATTGATGAGGCTGTTAGGGTAGATGATGAACATTGTGAGACTTCTGAAAAATGAGAAGATAATGAAACTAGAATGGAATATGCAAACCAAGAGCAAGAAGAGAATGATAATAGGGTTGAAAAAGATGATGAGGATGTCAATTAGAATGCAGATGATGTGCATTTTAAGGAACACGATTCTTTTGTTGATGCTTTGGATCCTGCAAATTGGGGAAAAGTTGATCAAACGTTGAAAGACTTTTTGGTTAGTAAGGGTCCTTTAGCACGACCATCTTATGATTATACTTTTCCCAAAAACATCACTGGTAAACACTTTTCTCATAAGCATTACAAAAGACATATGAAGAATGGGGATACACAAGATAGACAGTGGCTGATCTATTCTAAAAAATCAGAAAAAATCTATTGCTTTTGCTGCAAGTTGTTTGGAGGGGACAAAGATACTACTCAGTTGGCTAGCACATGATTCAAGGATTGGAATAATGTTCAGCTAAGGCTTAGCCAACATGAAAGTAGTCGTTATCATATTAAGTGCATGAGCAATTGGATGGAATTAGAGTTGAGATTGGAGAAAAATCTAACAATTGATAAGCATGTTCAGGAAGAGATCAAGAAAGAGAAAAATCATTGGAGAAAAATTTTATTGAGACTATTTTCACTTGTGAAGACTATGGCTAGATGCAATATAGCATTTCGTGGGAGTCATGAAAAGATTGGCCAGGGTAACAATGGAAATTTTCTTAGCTTTATTGAAATGTTTAGAGACTTTGATCCAGTTATCCGAGAGCACATCAGGCGAATTAAAGGAGGAGAAACTCAGTATCACTACCTCAGCCACAAAATTCAGAATGAATTAATAGCAATGATGGGTTCTGAGATGAAGTTAATGATCATTAAGAAGATCCGAGATGCTAAATATTTTTCTGTCATTCTTGATTGTACTCCAGATATTAGTCATAAAGAGCAGATGTCCCTTATTATTCGATGTATGGATGTCTCAGTGGAATCAGTCCAGGTTGAAGAATTTTTTATTCACTTCTTGGAAATTGATGATAAATCAGGGAAATGACTGTTTGATCTACTTTGTGATACATTGGTTGATCGTACTTTGGACATTGATAATGTGAGAGGGCAAGGCTATGACAACGGCTCAAATATGAAGGGGAAAAACAAAGGTGTGCAAAAAAGATTGCTTGATATTAATCCAAGAGCTTTTTATACACCATGTGGTTGTCACAATCTGAATTTGACACTTTGTGATATGGCTAAGTCATCTTCCAAAGCGATTGATTTTTTTGGGATCATCCAACGTTTATATTCTCTATTTTCACCTTCTACGGCTAGGTGGGATATATACAAAAAATGGTAAGAGGTCCCATCCTTAAACCCTTGTCAGATACTCGTTGGGAAAGTCACATTAAAAGTGTTAAAGCAATACGGTTTCAAGCTCCAGAAATCCGAGATGCTCTCTTTTACTTGGCTGAAAATAGTAATGATCCTGAAACCCGGAGTAATGCTGAATCTCTTGCAGTAAGTGAAACACACGGAATTGGGGGATTTGAGTTTTTGTTTGGTATGGTTATATGGTATGAGATTTTGGCCGCCATTAATACCGTAAGCAAGACTTTGCAGGCTGAAGATATTGATATTGATGCTGCTATCACTCAACTAAAAGGTTTAGTCTCTTTTTCAGAAGTATAGAGAGACAGGTTTTGAAGAAGCAAAAACTGAAGGAAAAAAAATTGCAGTAGCTATGGATGTCGAACCCATTTTTCATGTGAAAAGGAAGCGCCTTATTAAGAAAACAACACATTTGATGAGGAGCCAAGACAAGTTGTTGGTGACAACGTGGTTCTGAGTGAGGAAGAGAGTTTCAGAATATATTATTTCTTCAAAATCATGGATCAAGCTCTAGTTTCTCTTCAAGCAAGGTTAGAACAATTTCAAGAGTATGAGAAAACTTTTGGTTTTTTGTTCTATTTGAGAAAGTTCAACTCAGCAAGCGATGATAGCTTGAAGGCATCATGTACCAACCTTGAAGTATCTCTTAGGCATGGAGAACATTCAGATGTCGATGGAAATGATTTGTTCTCCGAAATCAAGACTCTTCGAGAAATTCTACCAAAAGATACCAAGAAAGGTATTGAAGTACTAAACTTTTTGAAGAGGAACAACTACAAGAATTGTTATCCAAATATATGGATTGCCTATATGATAATGCTCACAATCCCAGTGTCAGTTACCTCGGCTGAAAGAAACTTCTCAAAGTTGAAGTTGATAAAGTCTTACCTACAGTCAAATATGTCACAGGAAAGGTTGAACGGTTTGGCCATGTTATCGATTGAAAAAGACTTGATCAAAGACTTTAATTATGAAAGTTTGATGGATGAGTTCGCAAGGAGAAATGCAAGAAGAGTTATTTTTCAGAAATAATAGACTTTTATTCGTTTTCAGAATATTATAAGTTTTTTATTAATTGCGGATTTGAATTTTTAGCAATTTGATATTTTTCTATGAATTATTAAGGGTCCAGATTTTTAGTTTCGTATTTGACACAGAATATCTCAGGACCGGCTCTGAGCATAATAGTATAGTTCGGATATGAATTTAATATATTGCAGTTGTAGAAGTATGAAAAAGCTAATTTCTCCACAAACTCGCATAAAACAAATCTATGTAGGCGCACACGTGGATTCTACGTAGTCGAGATTTCACGACACAATAACAGAGTTAGGACATATGTATGATTTTGCACAATATGAAATGCATGTATGAAATTCAAATTTCTCATTACTCGATGTATGTCCTAGCACAATAATTTAGTTTATGTATAAATTTAACATAATGCAATTGTGAGGATATGAAAAAACCGATTTCTCGATGGTTGCATGCATGAGCCACCAACGTTGTTGGGCCGAGTCCACTGCCACAGTCTGGCTGGATTCGTTTGTTTCCACCACTGTCACCGCCACCGGCAAGAAAGAAGAATAAAGAGAAGATATATCGTTGACTAAACATGGCGCATGAAGAAACGTGAGATGATTGTAAATAGAAAAGAATCGATTGCTTTGTTAGTATGATCGATGGTGTTATCCATAAAGAGATATGAGACGACTTGGAAAATAGAAAGAGGATGAGAATAAACTGAGGGAGATATAATTTGAATTGTGTTGTCTTTTTCTTTATGGATCTAGAACTTGAGTTGTTTAAAAGGTACGTACATGAGTTTTTTTTTTGTTATCTCGTGTATGTGTTTTATGCAGTCTCCTGATTATATGGATATAAACTGTCATATCTAGATACTAGCTAGTCTCGTGATCAATGTTAGTTTTCTCTTATAAATTGCAATCAATACTCCCAAAAAAAAAAATCGGTCGAAAATAGGTGGATGTGGGTGGTCATTACTAGGCTAACTCAAGAGATTGATGTCATCTCATCATGTCCTTCCATTCATATATAAGAAGAACATTTCATAATAAAGTGATTTTAAATTAAAAAAAAAAACTCTATCAGCTTAGCTTTCAATGAATAATTTATTAAATGTAACGAAATTAAAATTTTACAAATACAAGTCTCTAGTAAAAAATAAAGCTTGGCGAGATGGAGAAAATGAATAATTATGGGCTGAGTCGTTTGATAAACAGCTTGTAGCCTATCAATATATGGCCTTCTTCTGTATGTTCTCTCCTCCAACTGTGCCTATTCAACAATCAAAAAAGAAATCTTTATAATATCAGTTTAATAGATTTTCCGACACACGAAGATTACAATTCTTGCATGTAAGGATCCCTTTTTGTTTTTTATTAATTAACCTATAAGCACCAAGATCCAACTAAATTATTACAGAGACACGTGCTACAATGAGGGATCACGTGCCAAAGCAGGGCCTAGCTAGCTGAGGGTGGATCCATGTGATACCACATCATGGGCACATGAGGCCATGACTGACATCGATTTAATAACGTGACCAACTTGTGTATGCATGTGTGCGTATGTCTCATCAGATTTATTTTGTGCATATGTATATAGAGTAATAAAATAGATGGATAGACAGAAGCTAGATGGTAAGAATTAGAGAAGACTATACGTGAAAAAGACACACGTTAGAGTACTAGATTAAGAATCGTTTCTCTCACATCTATTGTAATTTTATCCGTTTGACCATAAAACAGTATTAGTGATTTGTAATTATTGAAATCAATCTAATGATTTTCACTAAATACTTATGTGAACAAATGTAAATTCTGATAATTACTTTTTTCAAATGATCATTGCAATAGCATTTAAATAGCCAAATATGTCATTTTCGATATCGCTTTAGTGAACTAGCTAACTTTCATTAGAAGGTTTAAGAAATAGAATGACAAAAATACCTGATATGGGAGGTGTTGAGAAGAAAAGGGGTTTTGAAAAGGAAGGTGGTGGAAAGCCGATCGCTTGAGATTGATGATAAGGATAGACAGTGTAGAAAGGCACCATTGGACTTGCCCCAACCATAACTCGTCCTCCACCATACATGTGGTGGTGGTAATATTGCGGCTGCGGCTGCGATTGCGGTTGTGGTTGCATTTGTGTATAGTGTCCGTTCATGTAGGTTCCTCCAACGTATCCAACTTTCTGTTCATAAAATTCAATCACAAAAAAAAAATTGTACTTTATAAGTGGATATTCATAGTTCAAGCATATGTATTTTTTTTTTTTGTTTGAGTTATACATTATAAGACTTACTTGATTGAAGGTCATGTTTGGGGCGACGTAGGAGGAAGGGTACCTTAAATTTAATATCAAGACGGGACTAATCAAATACCTTACTAATTGACGTACATATTGAAGAAGATTATACCGTAGAAAATAATTTACCCATAGAAAGGAACAGCTTGATAATGGTGTTGTTGTTGAAGTTGATGTTGGTGGTGCGTGGATCCGGCCGGGTAGTACCATTGAGCTTGATTCCCTACATGTGGTGGCGTGGCCCTGTTCCCATTTTTTGGCCCTTCACATGTCAAAACATCATTGATGATAATGTCAATATTGGTTTTGAAAATTTTGAATAGTTTGTATTGTAAAACGTTTGAATAATGTCAACGTGGTCTTTCGATTCCATTCAGATCAAGGTTTAATCCTTGGAATGAATATATGGGAGTGTAAATGAATAGACCTGTCTAGATAAGCAAAGTTTCAAATTGTTAGTGTAACTCTTAATTAGCATTAGATCTTATACACATCAAACCCATATACATGCCAATGCCATAACGATTCCTTTAACAATTTTTGCACAGGATATTTAAATTGAAAACATCTCCGCTAAAATCTAATGTGTATATGTTTCTAATGCTAAGAGTTACACTTATGACCAATTATGTGTCTATAACTTTTTTATGTAAAATAAAATTAAGATGGACCTTGTTGAGGAGAGGTCATGGTGGGGGATTTACGAAGGCGGCCACCGAGGGAGGCGAGATTACAGTTGGCACAGCGACCATTGATGATCGGAGTCGAGTCTTCGCAAGCTCTCTTCGCAGCTTCAGCATCTTTGAAAGTCACCTATAAAATAAAATATAATTCTAAACATAATGAGAAAGGAACAAAGAAAAAAAAAGTGCAATAAAGAAGAACAGAAAAGATAGAGAAAAAAACTGACAAAGCCGTAGCCTTTGGAACGGCGAGTGAGTTTGTCGGAGATGATGACTGCCTCCAAGATGTCACCGTACTTGATGAAATGATCATACATTGCTTCTTTGTGAGTGTCCCAAGCCAATCCTCCTACGAACACTTTGGTCAGCTTCGTATCTCCGAAACATCCGTTCACGTTGTTGCTCGTCGCCATTGGATCGTGTGTGTGTGAGAAAGAGAGAGACCAGAGATATAGATAGAGAGAGAAGGAGAGTGAATTGAATTATATATATAAAAAGAGGGAATAATAATAAAGAAGTTGTGTAAAATAAAGAGTGACAGATTGGTGGACAGGTAAGTCTTAACGTGATCACTACACCCTTCAATATGTCTCTCTTTACTTCTCTTATGCTTTTCTCTTGATACGATCAGGTATACATCACCACACATATATATACACTGCCATGGCCCATGCATGGGTTTCAGCAATGTTATTGTCCTAGCCTTTTTTTGTGCGTCATTTGAGTAGATAAGAGACCCGATCCATAGCCAAAACTTCACAACACAACCGCCTAGAGGCCGGTAGAAAAGACTTACAAAAAGACATCAAACCACTTGACTAGATCGATGCAATTCCCCAAGTAAACATGTATTTTAGACGACAATTATATGGACTTTTTTTTTTTTTTTTGAAAAATGTGTTGTGGTGTAGTGATGAGATCAGCTCGAGTGGCTTCATGAGATCTGACCTAAATTTGATTTTTTTTGTTATTTTACATGTATGTTTATAATTGAACCCCAAAGTGGTATTTTTTTGCTTTAAGCGCAACAACACCAATAACAAACTAAAACAGAAAGTAAATCGATTTCAGTTAATTATTCTTCAACCGAGCTCCAATTTTGGTAAATTAAATTCTTAAACTAGATAAATCAAACCAATTTACATAAAAAAAAATTACAGTTATCAAATTTGTTTCGATGCTTTCATTTTAACTACTTGGAACGTTTTACATAAAAAATGTGCTTCGATGACTTAGATTTTAAGAATTTGACTTACATAAAAAATTTAAGTTGCTGAAGCAGAAAAAATTAGTAAAGGATTGTTTTCTATCCAAGAAGGAAAACAATTCCAAATCCTATGTTTCAAGTTAAAAATGCAAGAAGAGAGACATTTCAAGTTATAATAAGGTACACACCCCAACTTCCATTTCTAATGTATGGAGCATAAAACAAACAAACAAAAACGTATGGAGTTGGACAGTTGGTGTTAAACCTGGATCTGATTTAGTCAAGAGCTTCGGCTGGGCCAAGTTTGGGCCCAACAGCAACACCAAAAAAAGATCGAATTGATTGCGTCAAATTAGAAAGGAGGACGATGTAGAAATATGTTTGACGCATAGGCTTGAAGAAGGTCTCTCATTGTTCAAGCACATGTTTCGCAAACCCTAATTTCTCAGCCACGTCGGCTGTCAATGGATATGGAAGTCAACAGCACTCTCTAGCTTTACATATGATAGACATGTAAGTTTAAAATAAATTTTATTTGAATACATTGTTTCTATTTGTTCAAAAATGGAAAACTAACTACACGTTGGACGGAATTTAGTTATATATAGAAACTAAACGAATTATTATACAAAATTAATAATATAAACTAAAAGATGGGATAAAAGAGAGGGAAATAAAAATGTATGCAGCTTTTGAAGTTGACTTAGACCCAAAAGTTTAGAAATTTAGCGACACTATAAAGGCCTAAAGGGAATCCATCCTACACATTCATAAAGATTAGCTAAAAGCTTCTTCTTTTCCATGACCAAATGATAATTTAATTAGTCGATGCAAGAAGACGGAAATACCCATTGTTTATCAAACTTAAGTGTCATAGAGTATTAAGACAACTCTGCTTTTTTTTAAATAACTGACTAAAATCAACATTTTCAATGTTATTATCCATAAAGTTGATGTCAAAACGATTTGAGAAAAAGGAATAAGATAAGCTTAATGTCAAAAAGATTTGAGAAAGTTTTATTCGTTTCAAAAGTTTTGCCTTTTAGATATTTATTCATGTAAGATAAAAATATGTTTCTTGCAAAAATAAAAACCAAAAAAGTAACTAATTGGCTGTCAAGACAATGCCCACTCATAAATTATTAAAAATAAACCCGTTTCTTTCGTTTTCTTGCTTTGACCAACTTTTTCCTCTCTTTTATTTTCTTTTTATTGCCTTTAGTTTGTGTCTTGACTCTTGATGTTTCTAAGTTGGATAATGCAGGCTTCATGATAACATTCATTACCGTTTCCATTGTACACATAACACACGCATCAAGATACGCAATACGATGTTTAATTAAGACCTTCAGAAATTATCACGCAGTTCTAGGGTGTGTTTTACTTTAAATTTATACTCATTATAAAAGCTATTATATATATATATATTTTTTAACTTATTAAATAAAAATTTTAAACATATTAGTTAAGAATATGATAGGATTTTACAGATTTTTCTTAATATATGTGAAAATCTTTAGAACATGCTTAATAATGAAACGGAAGTAATATTATGAAATAATATATCGAATCTAGTGGAGTGTGTACATAATAACACATAAATACACTAGAAGTCTAGAATAGTGGGTTGAACAGAACGTCAAAATATAGAAGTCATCCGAGAATAATGTTGGGAGGGTGTTGCTAGATGACGAAGTTTGACTAACTGAGATTTCACCTCTCGAGCCCTTCGGTTTCGTCTTTCAAGACTGTCTAGTTGCATGGCATTTTCCGACATTCCTAAAATCCCAAACACTTCGAAAATCTCCCCGAAGCTTGTCGTATACTTTTGACTCAATCTTGATCATTTCCTTTTTGTAGTTATTGAATAAACAACAGTTTGTACACCATATTTTAAGAAACCGAATCTAGTTATTTGTACGTGGCCTAGGAAACCAAAGTTATTAAAAATTGCAAGTTTGTTTTACCTCTTCGATAACTTCTCTAATATCTACAATTTATATGGACATTCAATGACTTTTGTTATATTTTCTTTTACTTATAGTCAGTTTGCAAGAATGATTGAACACAGTATACAAATGATAGTAGCGTAGACGAAACAAGTTGTTAGGAAAATAGCATGCCATCATAATACAAAGTTACAAACCAAATATTAAGAAATATAAAACAGAAAATAAAAGGAAAGAAGATTGACTTTTTATATTAACAGGACTGCTGAGGGTTATGACATATGCCGGAAGAAGGTGATAACAGTGCACGTGTGACTGAAAAAAAACTCATCTCATATCAACGTAGGAATCAAAATTTACTTATCATTTTTTTCAAGAAAATATAAATGTAAACCATTTGGACTTACGAGTCATGAGTCATGATGCCCCCTTTTTCACAATTCGCAGACTTAGTTCATCATTCCATTCCCTCTACGCACAATCCTTTTAGTCATTGCCTTTCCTTCCCAACTTTTTTCACCTAAGTTATTTTAAAACAGAATGTTAGGACACTATACGGTTGTAAAATTTGAATTAGCACTTAGCAGATGACTTTCCAAAATTCCAATATCTAGACTAAACACGTATATATATATATATATTTATTATTATTATATATTTTGTATTTTTAGATTTTCGATTTCATTCTGAGAAATACTCCAAAATACTACTGTATTAAAATTTAATAGAACTCAAAAGCAAATATCAATATTGTTGAACAGTAAATTTTAAATTTCCATAGAAAATTTTAAAATCCGGTACCCATAATTTCCGAAGGGGACTACCATAATCACCCCTAATTATTGTCTTTTTTTTTCCTAGCATTGATTAGTGTTTACAATAATGGCATAAAGCAATAACTTTTGTAATTGGGGTTACTCGTCGCTTTAACTTTATTTGAGGCATTTAATTAAATCCTTTTTACAAGACCCAAAACCAAAGGTCAAACAAGTCTCGAAAAGTCAAGATTCCTCACTCATGAACGTCACCACCACCAAACAACACTTCCATTGATCCTCACTATAATAATCTCCACCCACACTCATTTCCCTCTTTGATTCTTCAAAACCCTCTCCCTGAAATTTATCTTCTTGTTTTTGCATTTCCTTGGATTTTACTGTTACTAAGTTTACTCACTACTAATCCGAAAAAAATGGTGGGCAAATGGAGGAAGATGAAGTTAGCTTTGGGTTTGAATCTCTGCAATTACCTCCCAAAAACCCTCGATGAGGAACCACCATCTTCAGCTTTGAATTCCGCTGAGATATTATCAGATGCTGCTTTGCTCTCTCCTCTTTACTGGCCCATGACTCCAACACCTTCTTCTCACCGTAGTAGGTTGTCCAGAAGTAGCAGCAAATCGTCAAAGGTTTGTTACAACAGCATGGCCCAGATTCTCAAATCTCTTTAATTGTGAGAAAGCTTGCTACTTTTGGTTGCTGAGAAAAAAAAAAGACTTCACCTTTGTGGTTCATGGGTTTGTCCTGTCTTTGATTGTTCTAATCTTAGTGTATAGTTCCATGTTGGGTTTGAAATTGTGGCTAACTGATTTGGCTGTTTCTTATGTATTCTTTGTTTTTGCTAGATTTGTTTTCTATGTCCTCTGTTCTCCAGTATTGGATAATTCTTGTCCTCCTTTGCTATGTGAACTGGAAATATTATATAAGAAAAGCTCAGATAGTTCTACCTATTGTGTGTAGTTAGTTGTAATGAAGAAAAGCATTGTGTCTATTTGGAAGTGCTAATTTTGTTTCAGTGAAGCCTTATTATTCCTTGTAATAGAATATATTTTTGTCCTGTTTAAAGTAGAAAAATAGTATTGTGACGCTTGTCTCATAAGATCATGGAGTTGTCCTTCTTTTTTATTTTTTGGATAGTTTGTTTCTTTCAATAGCGCTTGGACGTCTCATGTGGGTTTCTTTGTCTTCTTCTGATGAGCTTGTTCACTCACAATTCTGCATCTTTCTTCCTTTTTTTTGTCCTACCCTCTTAATCAGCAGACTTGCTCTATATGCTTGACTAAGATGAAAGAAGGTTGCGGACATGCTATTTTCACAGCGGAGTGCTCACACGCGTTTCATTTTCACTGCATTGCTTCGAATGTGAAATACGGCAACCAAGTTTGCCCTGTGTGCCGAGCAAAATGGAAGGAAGTCCCTATACAGAAGCCGAGTTTGGATCTTCCTTATTATCCCTTTGACCGGTCCTATAATGATGCAGCCATTAGCCTTGTCCGCTTCTTACCTCCTTCTCAACGAGCTATGAGCCAAGGGCATCCTGAGCCAGCTATTTTCGATGATGATGAACGGTTAGAAGAGCAGATTGTTTTTGCTGGTGAAACTGATTCTTTGGAGAAGGAGAACCGTTATTCTCTGCGAATGTTGGACATGAAAATGTATCCAGAGGTCTCAGCTGTACCACAATCCAAGTCTTGTGAGAATTTTGATGTATTAGTGCATCTCACAGCGGTTACTGGTAATCAGATTTCCCAATATCGCCGAGCGTCACTTGATTTAGTTACAGTGCTAGACATCAGTGGTAGTATGGGAGGAACTAAGCTAGCACTTCTGAAACGAGCAATGGGTTTTGTGATTCAAAACCTTGGGTCCAGTGATAGGCTCTCAGTGATTGCTTTCTCTTCAACAGCTCGTCGTCTCTTCCCTTTAGCCCGAATGTCTGATGCTGGAAGACAGCAAGCCCTTCAAGCTGTTAACTCATTGGTTGCAAATGGTGGGACCAATATCGTCGACGCTCTTAGAAAAGGTGCTAAGGTTATGGAAGATAGAAGAGAGAAAAATTCTGTTGCCAGCATTATCCTTTTGTCTGACGGGCGAGATACCTATACCACAAACCATCCTGATCCAAGTTACAGGGTGATGCTTCCTCAGATCCCTGTTCACTCTTTTGGTTTTGGATCAGATCATGATGCTTCAGTGATGCACTCAGTCTCTGAAGTCTCTGGTGGAACCTTCTCTTTCATAGAAAGTGAGTCTGTGATCCAGGATGCTCTTGCACAGTGCATCGGTGGACTTTTAAGCGTTGCAGTGCAGGAGCTACGAGTAGAAATTGAAGGTATGTGCCCAAATGTTCGACTTAGCTCGATAAAAGCTGGAAGTTACTCTAGCCTTGTGACTGGTGATGGCCACTCAGGATTGGTTGATCTTGGTGATCTTTATGCCGATGAAGAGAGGGATTTCTTTGTTTCTATCAACATCCCTGTCGAGGAAGATGGACATACACCATTGCTAAAGCTGAGATGTGTCTACATAGATCCTTTGACAAAGGAAACTACAAAACTTGAAAGTCACGTGCTTCAGATTCGAAGACCAGAAAATGTTGGTGAAGAAGAAGTTGTTCCCATCGAAGTGGTCAGGCAAAGAAACAGATTCTTAGCTGCAGAGGCAATAGTCCAAGCAAGAACTTTAGCAGAGCATGGAGATTTAGAGGCAGCCGTTACAGTGATTGAGAATTTTAGATTGGTTTTGGCAAAGGCGGTTGCAGCAAAATCCCGTGATAGGTTTTGTGTTGCTTTGGACTCAGAGCTGAAGGAAATGCAAGATAGAATGAAAAGTAGTCATGTGTACGAGGCATCAGGAAGAGCTTATATTCTTTCTGGACTTAGCTCACACTCTTGGCAAAGAGCAACAGCGAGGGGAAATTCAAGGGACGGTTCAAGCGTTTTCCAGGCTTATCAGACTCCATCAATGGCTGAGATGTTGCGTCGGTCACAGGCCATGTTTCTGGTTAGTCCATCACATCATAGACTCATTCAGCCCTTGCTCTCTTTTGCTTCACAACCAAAGCCAAGGTAAAGAACAATTTTTGACATCAATCCAATGCTTATGTACGAGTAGTTAAGAGGAAAGCTTAAACTTGTTTTATCTGTAAAGAAACAAGCAAATGTGGTCAAAACAGTTGGGAGAAATGTAACATAGATATAATGAATAGTGGGTTTATAGTTTGGGAATATCTTTTGTAGTAAAACTTCATTGCTTATATATACTCCAAACTCACAAATTGCACATACATATTACTACTACACAGCAACATTAACACATTACAGAACAAGAACCCAACACAAAAGGAGACAGGAGAAGACACTACTCTCCAGCTAATGTTCTTGGCAAAATGAAAGAAAAAATAAAATTTTCTAGCAAAATAATCTCCCGAGGGAAATGTCCAAATGGAAGAGTGCATCTCTGTCTCTTCATGAATCAAGATCTACCTTTCTTCATCCTTGCATCTCTCTGGTTTCGGAAGTGGCTGAGAAGTTGCTGTGCCTGCAAAGAACAATAATATTCAGATATCTCGATTAATAAGAAACCAAACTTGGTGTCTTTTCGTGTAACAGCAGAAGATGAATATAGTATGTACCTTTTCTTTTGCTCTCTGTGTACCAGACTGAGACAAGGCAACAAGTGGAGGTATGGCGCCTTCTTGCAAGACCAAAGTGCAAAACTTGGGACTGTTCAGACACAGCTGAAGCAGCACAGAAGCTGCATTCTCTTTCCCTCTCTGAGATCCTAAGTCAACGGTCTCAACAAGCAACGGAATACCACCTTCCCTCACGATTGCTTGACGCCCTTCTCCAACTGCAGAAAGATTTGCAAGAAGAGCAACTGCTTTATCAACCATCTCTAAATCTGGGTCTAGCAGCTCCACTAGATACTTAACCGCCTTAGCTTGCACGATACGAGCCTTGTTTTCATGAGTTATCGATAGATTGAACAAAGCAGAGGCGGCATCTTTCTTTCCTCTAAATGTTCCTTTACCAAGAAGATTCACCAGAGCCTGTATTGCTGCGTTAGACTGGCCTATTCGTTCCCTGTTGACCTGCATAACAGACAGACTGAACAATGTTGCTGCTGAATTCTCTTTGGCTCTGTCACTTCCTGTATTCAAAACATGAACAAGTGGTTCTATTGCCCCGGCTTCTGCAATCATGACTTTGTTTAGTTCACTAATGGAAAGATTCAGAAGAGCCGTGACTGCATGTTCTTGGGTTAGTTTTTCTTCTGAGTATAAAAGTGACAGCAGTGGAGTGATAGCACCGCAACGCCCAATGTGAACACGATTTTCAATGTTGTTAATGGTGAGATGGCGTATTTCAGCTGCAGCAGCAGTCTTTACTTTGTTAGATCCGCTTTTAAGATCTTCTACCAATTTGATGGTATGTGAAGTCGTCAATGCTCCAGGATCATCTAAATCCTGTACAGAACACTCATAGGTCTTCGCTGCGCTATGCTCATGATTTACATTGCTTGAACTTTCTGAGTTTTTCTTGGGAGACATCTCACTGGAGCTTTGATGATTACCTAGTATACTTTCCATCTCATGTGTCACCGAAGGCACATAATCAACAGACGAGACAACACTGCAAACTGATTCACTCCTGCTGTGAGTATAAGACTGCCCTGGAGACAAAAGTTCGAATATTTCAAGATCCTTGCTTTGAGATTCCCTGCATAAACTGGCAGGCACGTTGATCTTTAGTTTCTCAAACCCATTTCCAGTGTCAAGAGATGATCTTGAGGTAAAACTGCTGCTCCGTAAAGAAAAACGAAAACTCTCGGTGCGGTTTAAGTCTTGAGAACCCATGTTATTAGCCATGGATGAAGCATCACCACCATCATACTGATGACCAGAGTTAGCAGCAAGGTTGATCCTGTTTGCCTCCAACCAACTCGCTGTCATAGCCTTAACCGTGTAATTGGGAATGAGTTCTTGATGAGTCAGTACCTGCCGCGTCCTGGGACAAACAGTTAACCCGTTATCAAGCCATTTCTTAATGGATGTTCTGTCAAATGTCTGTCCTGAAGCTACTATTACCGGATCCAGCATTAGTTCCGTTGACAAAGGACATCGGAAATACGGGGGTATCGAAATGCCTTTAGCCACTTCAAGAACCTCAGTTTTAAGCATGTGTTCACGGATGCATGAGACGAGTTCTATCAATTGTTCGATTTGTTCCATATTTTCTTTCGACTTGCCGGCCTGGGATCTTATCCTTTCCTTCTCCACAGCAATGCTTTCCTTCAAGAGATCCTGGTTTGATATCAATCCCAACATTTGAATTATGCTTTCCAGATGATGGCTATCCAAAGAGGCAATATCATCTTTCTGATTCCGTAAAGCATTCTCCATGTGTTCGGTTAATGTCCCCTCTTGCTTAAAACTCTCAATCTCCTGTACGCAGCGCTGAAATCGTTCCAAGAGATTAATAATACAAGTGGCTGCAATTAAGACACAGAGAGCAAGAAAATGAAATACTTCTAGTTTACCTCAACACCTTGTACGCTTGAAGTTACCGGACTTGACTGTGATAACTGAAAAAGTATGCGGCTAACCTCCAGCGAATAAGTCTGGACCTTTCCCAACAAAACCTCGCATTGAAACACCTGCACAACAACAATGCACTGAATAAGGCTGAAAGCTGCAGGAAAAATGTAATGAGAGCTTATTCAGCAACTTACACCAAACATCTTGCTCAACTTTGGGGACCAGTCCTCTAAGAACTCCCGAGCCTGGTTAACAACGGAATCTAGGTCTTCACACCCTTTATTTAAGCAGTCATCAGAAGGAATTTTGCAATCAACAACTTCATCGAGCAACGGTTTCAAGAGCTTCAACAAGAGAACCATATTTCCAATACATGTTTGGATGGGATTAAATCTTATGGTCTGGCACGCGACAAGATGAAGACACCGAGATATGCTGTTAAGAAGACATCGTACAGGCACAGGATCCATTCAACTATCAAGCTGTAGATTACCAAAAAAAAAAAAAAAACACATATCAACTTGTGGACATTTTAATCTTTCAGAAAAGAGAGTTTTAAACCGACTTAACACACAATAGACCTCATGAACTTGAACGAGTGTTGGTTCCTAGATAGTTATCAAAGATTACAGAACATTTGTGCTAAAGTTTCAGACTTTTATGTGTATTATATGAAAAAAAGAAAGGAGCTGCATCTTTAACACAAATTTTCTGTAGGAACAACACATTAAAGCATTGACTTTTGACTCAGTTGTCTGAAAGACAGACTTGACTTTTGACTAGATTCAGTCACCTCTTATGGAAAACTGAAAAAAGGAAGTAAATTTAAACAGAGACTTGAACTCATTCTCAACAGATGTTTCTGCTTTCTATTTCTCTTTTGCCTTATTTTAAACTATTTTCTCAGTCTAATAAAGTGGGGAAAACAACAGAAATACTTATTCCTCTGAATCTGATAAAACCAATCAAATCGATACCCTAACAAGAATCTCAAACAAACAAAGAAAATTCAACAAAATGTGAGACCTATCACAGAAACGAAAAGTAAACCAAAAAAAAACCCAGAAGAAAAGGTAAACCAAAAAACCCTAGCTTATAACAAAGCTAATGTCGAATTCGATGTAACATAAGAAGTTAATGTAAGTAGGTGGAGATACCCACGAAGATTCAACTGATTCTGAAGCTGGAAGAAGAAAGGAATCGAGGTTTCAAGGGAACAAGGCCATCATTCGAGCTTCCAAGTGAAAATAAAGACGAGTTTCCAAAATTACCTAAAGATTGGTTCTTTGCTTACACAGGAAAGGAGAGAGAGAGAGTGATGCAAGAATTAAGGCAAAAAAAGGGAAAAAAAAAAAGGGAAAAAGTAAGTGTTAAGTAATGGCGGGGGCCCCAAGTTGGGTTTTTGCAGGTATCTCTACTGTTTCTGTAATGTTGGAGTTGGTAAATCTTAAAGCTGTCTTTTTTTTTCCTCTTTAATTGTTTTTTTATGTTTCTGATGATATGATATACTTTAATATTTACACCAGAATAGTTTAAGAGAGAAAAAAAAATCACATTGTTGCCTTGACAAAAGAATAGTTAAGGTTTGAAATTGTGAATTTGTTAACTTTTTAAGACTAGAAATTATGTCAAAGGAGAAGAAGATTCATTGGTCCTTGGAGATAAGAAGGTACAATGATTAGCTTTGTTATGTTCTAGTTTTGGGTAATATATGGGTTTTTCTACATCAATATTTCAGATTTGTTTTTTTTTTCTTTTTGTCAACATACATACATATATCAGAATTCAGATTAGTATTTTCCTTTTTATTTATTTTATCACTTTTTTCTACACCAAATAAAAAAAGTCAAAAGCTACGTTGGGCCGTATAACACATGGGTTAGGCCCAACACATGGGTTAGGCCCGTTATAGTTTTGTAACGAACTGAATCTGTGGTTGGTCTTTCTCAGTTTGTAACAACGAATTTTCGTTTCTGTCTTTTGTCTCAGTTTCGAAAGAAGTTTTTTTTAATGGTGGAACGATATACTAACTTAGTAGTGTGGTGTAATGTGTTGTTATTGTTGGGGTTACATGTTCCCCCAATAGACAATAATTGGTCAGTCATTTACCATACAATTTAGCGACTTATCTTTTGGAATCTTCTTATAAACAATAAAAATATAGAGAAGCATAACGAATAGCAAGAATTTTGAAAAACAAACTAATTTTAGAATTTAAACTCGAAGACAGAAGCGCCAGCCATTTAACCTCTCACAAATAGCAAGCAATTTTTAACCAACGAAGTTAAAAAATTTATAACCAAAACGAAACGTAAGCAATAAAAATAAGAACAGAACAAATAATTAATTGTTTTTCTCTCTTGATTGAGAGAAAAACTGATCTTCCATACTTTTGATTCTCTGTTTCGCTTCGGCGGAATCAGAGAATCGCTTCAAGTTACACATTCGAGACAAAATACGTTTTGTGATATCGAATATATATTCGTTTACGGGAGAAGAAAGCATTTCAAGTGGTAAAAGCATTCCCTGATGAATTTTGAATCGTTGATAAAATTGAAAACTAAACAAAAAAAAGGGTTTTGTAGAGGAATGGGATTGTCTCAAACCGACGGAAGAATGGAAGGTTGGCTTTATACCATCCGACATAACCGGTTTGGCCTTCAATTTTCCCGTAAACGATATTTCGTTCTTCTCGACAACACCCTTACAAGTTTTAAATCTGTACCATCCGACCCCAATGAGGTTTGTCTTTTTCATTTTTTCACATCTTTTCATTTGTTTCGTGGGATACATTTTGTTCATGTGTTATGGATTACATATAGATGCAACATCGACATAAATAAGTAAATTGCAAACTTTACGTTCTCAGAGTTTTGTTTCTGTGTAGGAACCTGACAGAAGAGCATCTTTAGATTGTTGTATTCGCGTTACCGACAATGGAAGAGAGAGTTTCCATAGGAAGGTACCAATTTTTATATACTAATAAGTCTACAATTTCTCTATTTTACAAAAGTTTATTAGTAATTTTTTTTTCATGTGTTGTTTCAGATCCTTTTCATATTCACGCTCTACAACACTTCGAACCATTTGGATCAACTAAAGGTCTGTTTGGCACGGTTTTGTCCTTTACATCGTCTTTGGCTTTTGTTTGTTTCTTAATAATCAGTTAGTTTGAACAGTTGGGAGCAAGTAGTCCCGAAGAAGCAGCCAAATGGATCCGATCATTGCAGGATGCTTCACAGAAGGTTTTATAAATGTTCTTACATTTTCTCCACATTATAAGATTTGAGAGACTCTTAGACATACATAGGATACTATGTTTCCAGGGGTTTCCGTTTCCGGATTGCGAGTTCGTATCTCATGCTGAGAAGGGACTTGTGAAGCTTGATGTATCAAAGAGGACACGCCGCAAAAACTCTGTGGACTGGACAAATTACTCAACGACAAATTACTCATCATCATCATTGAATGTCGAAACAGTAGCGCCTGATGTCATTGCACCTTCTCCATGGAAAATCTTCGGATGCCAAAACGGTAAGGAACAAACCGTTTTCTTGTGATTCAAGAAACCGCTGGCCTTACCGAGCTTTTGAAATTTCAGGTTTACGCCTTTTCAAAGAAGCTAAAGACTGGGATTCTCGCCGACGGGTAATGTTTAATTGTGCATATTTGTGAATCATGATGGGTTTCTTAACTTGTTTTCTTTTGCTGTAACCGCTTGCAGCATTGGGATGATCACCCTGCAGTAATGGCAGTTGGAGTCATTGATGGTACTTCAGAGGATATTTTCAATACGTTAATGTCTCTTGGTCCCTTACGCTCAGAGTATGATCTATAAATTTTGAAAACTTGTCCTATTAGATCGAACCTCACTTACTGCATTTCCAAGTTGGCTACTATAGACTATTTAACTGGCAAGAATATTAAGAGATTGAAACTTTGTTGGATTTCTTGCAGATGGGACTTCTGTTTCTTCAAAGGCAGTGTGGTGGAGCATCTTGATGGACACACAGATATAATCAATATGCAGTTATACAGTGATTGGTTGCCATGGGGCATGAATCGAAGAGACTTATTGCTGCGACGCTACTGGAGAAGGGAAGAAGATGGAACATATGGTATGATAATTTAAGATAATGTTCTTGAGTTTTCTTGATGAATTTGTTGAGTTTTCGGGTTTCTAACTTTCTTAACCTTGAATGTCACAGTGATACTTTTTCACTCTGTCTATCACAAGAAGTGCCCACCGAAGAAGGGATACGTTCGCGCTTGTGTTAAAAGTAAAATTTCTTACTTCACATTCTAATTTGTTTTTGCATTAGACTGCCTTATCGAAAGTTAGAAGGGACTTAATATAGAATCGAATGTAGGTGGTGGTTACGTGGTGACTCCGGTGAACAAAGGGAAACATTCACTAGTTAAGCATATGGTAGCCATTG
This sequence comes from Turritis glabra, assembly GCA_900406565.1. NCBI lineage: Eukaryota > Viridiplantae > Streptophyta > Magnoliopsida > Brassicales > Brassicaceae > Turritis > Turritis glabra. Next base: position 1,491,826 of record OVBN01000181.1, on the reverse strand, counting down.
ACTGGAGAAGCTGGAACTTATACATGAGGCCATCTTCTGCAAGATCCATTACCATCCGTGTGGTTGAGAGGGTTGCCGCGTTACGTGAAATGTTCAAAGCGAAACAAGGACACGGCTTCACTGAGTTTGTGTCAGGGGAGTTCATGGTAACCAAACCCTGGTTATCCAAGATCAACACTGGACACCTTAAAACAGAGACAAAAGAGGTTGATCAAGAGACCTTGAAGGCTGAGGAAATGGATAAACCTTCTTCAGCACGCAATAGTTTGATGGACTTAAATGATGCTTCTGATGAGTTTTTCGACGTAGCTGAGCCCAACGAGTCCACTGAGTTTGATAGCTTTATTGATAACTCTCCTTTCTCTCAGGGACATCAGGTAATTTTCTGCTTAACCACTTTGCTTGTGGATCAAACTAATTTGAAAGTTGTGTGTGTCTTTCAGCTCAAGATACCAACACCAGCTGGTATTGTCAAGAAACTCCAAGATCTAGCCATTAATAAGAAAGGCTATATGGATTTACAAGAGGTGGGTTTGGAGGAAAATAACACATTCTTCTATGGAGCCACTCTTCAAAAAGACCCAAGTCTCACTCTGCCTTGTAGTTGGGCTATCGCAGATCCATCGACGTTCTTGATTCGCGGAGATAATTATCTAAAAGATCAACAAAAGGTAACCCATTTTCTAGTTACAAAAATATGTTTGTTTCTTGAATCTTAAATGCAAAATCAACACATATGATGATGTTGTTGGTACTTCTAAAACGATAGGTAAAAGCAAAAGGCACATTGATGCAAATGATTGGAGCGGACTGGATAAGTTCGGATAAGCGGGAAGATGATCTTGGTGGACGAGTAGGTGGTCTAGTTCAAGAATTCGCAGCGAAAGGAAGCCCCGAGTTTTTCTTCATTGTAAACATACAGGTAATTTTGAGAGCTTCTATTCTAAAGAATCGTTGATTTTATAATAGTCAAAGAGACACTAACTAATAGCAAATGTATATATCAGGTCCCCGGTTCGGCTATGTACAGTCTAGCATTGTACTATATGCTGAAAACTCCATTGGAAGAGCATCCTTTGTTACAGAGTTTTGTGAATGGTGACGATGCTTATCGCAACTCGCGCTTTAAACTCATCCCTCATATCTCCAAAGGTTCATGGATTGTGAAACAAAGTGTTGGCAAGAAAGCTTGCTTGGTTGGTCAGGCACTTGAAGTTCGTTACACCCGCGGCAAGAACTACTTGGGGGTAATAATATATGAATCAAATTTAATCTTTTATGTGGTCTGATAACAAAATCATAATGTATTTGAGCTTTGTTTCTTCTCAGCTTGACATTGATGTTGGGTCTTCAACTGTTGCAAGAGGTGTAACCAATCTTGTTCTTGGGTATCTCAACAATTTGGTTATAGAAATGGCATTTTTGATACAGGTAAGCAGAACAAAACAATGTTTTAAGTTTTTAGAATTGTAAGATATATTGTTCAGTTTATGGATCACATAATGATCATTTTTCATGTTCTTAACACGAATCAGGCAAATACAGCAGAGGAATTACCAGAACTGCTACTAGGAACATGTCGGCTCAATTATCTTGATGTTTCAAAATCTGTTAAAGAAAGATGAGACATCCCTAAGAACAAACAATATTGCAGGAGCACATATTTTCGATTTTTGTTTAATTTCTTTGTAAAAGCTGTGTTTTTGCTGTGTTTCTTTTACCATTTGTTTTCATGTCAACTCGTTTTTAAATTCGAACTAAAGGTATAGAAAGGATCAGTAGTTTGATTCTCTGTCATATCTGATCTTATATTGAATAAATAAACTCGTTGATAAGATTGAAACTCCACAGGAGCGCTTCAGTTTAATATTTTGCAAAAATAAAAACAGAGGAACGAGTTACTTACGCAACACTCAACAGCTCTTCCTCTGTTTGATCCGTAAACCCTATTAGTACTAGGTTGTATACAATCACGTAGCGTATACGATAAGTGGTCCGATGTGTACTAAACGTTGGACATGTCTTGAGTTGATCTCTACTGATCAAATACACTTCTTTCTCAATTTAATAAGTATCTAATTAAAAAAATTTTATTAAGTTTATGATATTGGAAGTCTGGGACTACATAATATTATAGAGTGAGTGTGATTAATGAATAAGAAACTGTGGGGTTGAATAGCGTTGCGTGCCTCCGAAAGCAAAGGAGTCTCTTTCAGTGGGTTACAGGTTTCTCCGGTTCAACTGTCGGCACCGACACATCTCTAACTATTCCTCTGTTTTGTTTTTTCTAGTTTTTACCTTATTTTTCCTTTGCTTTTTCTTTTCCACGTCAAAAAACACTATTTGTTCTTCTATTTATTTTCTTTAAATCAAGATCTTTTGACTAATCATCTTGTAATATTTCTGACAAAATTACATATTCTCTCTGAGCTTTTACAATTATACCATTTTTTACCAATCGTATGATAATGTATGTTGTTCTATCATCATTTCATTATATTGAATGAAACTCTTTAACATCTTACAGATGATGATCTATTACCCACAATAGCTAGATTTAATGTCGCGCGCATACATTCACTCCAAGCAGTGACGGGTGATTCCACCTCTTGCATGCTAGTTACATCATAAATTTTGCGTCCAAAAGTAGCAAGAAATTAGTCTCCGGACATTAAACTCTAGAATATGAAATCAATTTAGTCATTTGATAAACCACAACTCTCATAACGTTTAAAATCACTCACCGGCACAGATTTACGTGCCCGCACAGAAGAAACCAAAAAAAAAAGAAATCTTCCGGTATTACCGGCAATCCCAAAAACAAAGCATTCACATTCCAAATGAATCAAACGAAGGCTCAGAGAAAGCATGTAAATAAGATGTGAACATATTAACTACGTGTTGAAGAACAAAGACAAACCTCGTAGAATAGCGCTAGTGGTTATATAACTGTATAATGCAAGTGTCAAAAAAAAAAAGAATAATCACAAGATTGAATTGTGTTTAGCAACTTTTCGTTTGTACAAAAAAATAATTTATTGCAATTTTGCATGCTTTTAAATATATTAAATATTATTTAGTTGAATGAAAGTTATGGATGTGGTCATGCGGTATATTTTTGTAGACGAGAAAATATAGAGATGAAGACGAATTAATAATTAAAAAACGTAGAATCAATTGTTGGTAAGGTGAGTACGAATGTTTCTATTCATACTTGCATTCATCAAATTGGTGAGTAAAAAACCTGTTGTATTACTTTTGTTTTGCTGTTTCGCTCGCTTATCTGTCACCTAAATTCATCAAATTGGTAACCAAGAGGAGAGTCCACATTGCTGAAAAGAGTTTGTGTTTTTGTTTTATTCACATGTTTTCATGATTCTCTTTTCTGCACGTGATATATCATAGAAGTGCCGTTTTAAGAAATTCGATACTCGACTCAACACTATTAACCGTTGTCAACGATTTATATTTTCTTTTCACGTCGGGGTTCGCTCATAGGCTCTCTTTTTTTATCAATTGGTTTTAAATTTCTTTATTATTCTCAAATTTTTGGTGTCATTCTCAAACGTGGTCTCAACCTTTCAAATTATAATAAATTAATAATATAGAAAGAAAAAAAAAGATAAATAATATATGTACACCTTAATGCTCAAAAACATAGAAATATATCCGAAATATGAATGAACAAATTATATGGAAAGTATTAAAGAAAGAGTATCATCATATCACCTATTATTACTTAAATCTCATATATCATTTTAGTATACATTAATTATATTATTTTAAATAATCCATTTAATTATGTCATTTGATTATGTTGTGTGCTTATTGTATCCTTCTATTTAATAATATATAATAATAACAATAACAATATAATTCAATATTCTCTATTTATATGATATCATAATAGGTTTCGATCATGAATTTCGATCTAACGATTAAACTCATTTTTTATTTTCTTTTTTTTCTAACTTTTAAGCCTACATGTTTCTAAACTTTTTTTTTTATCTCTGCCACGACCCATCACTTGGTCACATATCATCATCACCGCCAACATCAATCCCTCCAAGTGCCCTCTTTTCTTGTAGCAGAAGAACATTTTGTATGGTTTACGCATCTCACCGCCCATGTAAAGCTGATCCGCGGTCAAGTCACAAGATTTCATTAAGCTATATGCTTCTCAACGAATTTTATTGTTCATGAACCAAAGTTGATCATCAGTTTCTAAGTTGTTCACGACTTTCTCTAAGGTATATGCTTCCTCACGCCTTCGGTCATGTGTTCTCCAAAGCGCCTTACAGTAAATCCGTCTAATCGCATGGTTCAAGCATAATGCTTCTTCATTTGTACCAATTATATCGTTACTTATGGTCAATTTCAAGCCGTGACTTCCGCTTCACTTTATCACATATTGAGATTGAGGAGGCGTATTAAAAAAAGAGTATCATCATATCACTTATGATTACTTAAATTTTATATATCACTCTAGTATACATTAATTATATTATTCTAGATAATCCTTTTAATTATATCTTTTGATTATGTTAAGTGTTTATATATAAGTCGTATATTTCCATTCAATAATATATAACAAAAACAACATAATTCAATATTTTCTATTTATAGTACCAAACCTGCTGATAAAAAAAAAAAACATTAGATGAAAGATAAAAAATAAGCAATGCACCGTGAATATCCAGTCGTCCACCAACTCAAAAAGTAAGAATCATAGCTATAACGACAAACATGACGGCAGATTTATGAAAATTTGATGACAGGTAATCTAATCACTATTCGTGATTATGTGGCGAAGTATGGTAACTGAAAATCTAATATCACGTCAAATAGCTGTATCAGAAATTGGTAAGGAAATTTCCATCACCGTCCGTCGCGAATGTTTATAATATACATGAATATCAATCGCGAGTCTCTTGTTTCATAAGTAAAAACATTTAATATTTACTCAAATAAATCGAGTGAATTGTCTTCCACTGATAATATTACTAGCGAGTAATGAACTACCAAATTTATTGAGCTCAGTTGATTGATATCAATTTATTTGGGAAATAACATGTGGAGAGTTCGATCCTCGATGTTTTTTTTTTCTTCTTCTTTCAAAAATCAATATTTTTCCTTTTTTTTTGGCGTGTAGTCCAAGTATTCTTAGGACCGAATAGTTTGTACGTTTCAGTCTCAAAAATATCGATGCACTTGAGATCTTTAAGTATTTTTGGAAAGTATTGTGGCGATGTCTAAAGATCTTTACATCTGTTAAACATTTGTTATTTTACTATTTATTTTATATATCGAAATTAAACGAAATCGTCTAGTGGTTTATACTAATATTGTTATTGTGTGACTATCAAACTTTAGACTTTAGATCACCGTATTATATATAATATTAACAAAGAAATTTCATAACAATGATCCCGGCATTTTCAAATTTTACTTTTTATCGAGTTTGATTTCAGAAACTAAAAGTACTTCGCAGAGTCTTATCTTGAAGGGACGATAGCTAAACAACTTTTCTAAATAAATGATTTTGGTCTAGACCAAAAAAAAAAAGTAAATATTTTGGTGTCTTTAGTTGAAACACCATGTGAAGAATTGCTGACAAACTGCTTTATACACAAATTTCAGAGGTTCATGAATAGTCCAAATCACATCAAATAAAAGAATACATACAAATATAATAATACGTAAATCGGATAATAAAAAAGTTGTGTATTCCAAAAAAAAAAAACAGTGCATGTGGATGATTATAGAGTAGTAGTGATAATTGAACCGATCCGTTTGATCCTAGGACTTGTTGGAGTAGAGAGAGAGATTTATATTCGTACGCCCGAGTGAAGTCCTTCCTTCCCCAAAGAGGAGCTAGTAGAGTTCGCACACTACTAGGACCCACACCGTCACATGATCTAACGTGGAGATTGTTGGACGCGTGTTCGATGCCCATTCGTTCCAGTTAGAAATATTCATTTGTCAGAAGAAGAGAACCGATCCCGAGGCAAAACCACGTGATTGCTGAATGATATATAATTTCAAATTGCACCTTCTAATCTTCTTTGCTTAATTTAATTATACGACCTAAAACAGTTTTTTTTTTAAATGAGCGTGGAGCCAATCCCAATCGTATCTTCTCACGTATTTTAGACAAAGAGTGGGTCCTAACGAAAACATGGGCTCTTACTTGCTCGCAAGTCACCCGCGCCTCTCACCTGTTCTCTCTGTGCACATGCTAATAATCCCCCACCGACTAGATTACGCATACGGTCCGCATTTCGTATATTATACGTTATCGGATACGGTCAACCGTACCCAAAAAAATGTTTAATTTACTACCCCTCCTACTCCGCCAACATTTCTGTATCATTATTACTAACTATAAATTATGTGTCACGGATTTGTATTACTCTTGTGATAGAGCCATAGAGGTGGCAATTTAATTTTTCATTTATTATATTTACTATATGTGTGATATAGACACATTCAAGTGTAACTTTATTTAGTCATGTACTTGTTGAGATCATAGAAAGTAATCTTTTGAGGAGCTTAGCCTTTTTCTGATACAAAGCGTAAAATTATGCTAAGTATAAAGTTAAGGTTTTAGTTTTTCAATTAATTGGGATTTAATATTTTCTATTTTTATATGATTTAAAGATATTCCGGTTTAAAGCAGAAGTCTTACCAAACTCATATTATGGCGTTTCGTCAAAAAATTAGCTCAATGTCATACATACGTTTGAGTTATTTTATTGGAACTAAAATTTATTTGGTTAGAGAAACTAAGGTTTCCTTAATAATCTAATCGCTTTAATCAATATTTGTTGAGATGTCTTAATCAATTTAAGTTTAATGATCGACGACATACATAAGAGAGAGCCTTTCTTTTTATGCCGGAAGTTATACGACATTTTGGCCCCAACCATAGGCCGAGGTTCAAAAAATTTCATAGCATAATAAGCATGACATTGAATAAAGAAAAGCTTAATACATTATTTTGTTATAATGCATGAAGTGATCTCAACATATATACAACAATTGACGAGATACGATATATGTGTATATATATAGTACATGTCTTTCTATGTTTATAATATAAAAAATAACACCTACATATAGCTTTTTGTCATTTGGAGAGTAATGGGGAGAAGTCTTTCAGAAGAAAGTGATCGTGTATGGAGTGAAGTCCAAGTTAGTTACTGCAAATCTATACTAAAAAGGAAGAAAAAAATAAAAGAAAGAAAGTGAAAAAGTAGAGCCTTAGAAAATCAGCATTAAATTAAATATGTAGATCATGGTGTTTTATTTTTAATTTTTCTAGGAAAGAGTGTGCTTGAAGTAAGGAAGCTAAGAGTATGGTTGAAGTTAGCTTAAGAAAATGGTGATATAGAAGAAAAACTCACAGGATATGTCTAAGAATGTGGAGTTCTTCGGATTTGAATTCAATGTGTTTTCCAAATTTAGTGACTGCGTACAGTGTTCTCCACAAACTATTATTTAAGGGTTTTTTTTTACCTATTAAGTTATCTGTTTATTTTCATAATTTGTTGTATCATCATTGTTCAGTAAGACTAGAGACTTAGAAAAAAATTCTTATGATGATATCTACCAGACAAAAATGATTAGATATTTTATTATCACTTTATTAATTTTCAAGATATCTTAACAAGAAAATGATCAACCCGTCATTATAGGGTTTAATTACTACTTTAGTTCATCTATAGACTGCCTGACTTGTTAGCTAACTATTGAAAACAAGGTAAAAAAAACTAATTTAAATTTGCTAAAACTTCACTGATATGCTTAAATTGTTATCAAGTAATATAATTAGGAAATATTTGAGGCCAGGTTCAGATATAAAAGACATATTTGTCTTTGCGACTTAAGCAAGAAAACATCGTACGAGGGCAAACTCATGAAGAGCTTTTTATTTGGTTTAAAACTCAAGGAATTTCTTGCGCTTGATGGATTGTAAATATACAAACAAAATGGAGCAGTGTTAGATGTTAAAGAAAAGGAACGCTACATTTTACAACTACAAGAAGATATATTATTGTAATCGCGAAGTCTAGTATATTTTAATATGAAAAACCTAGAAGCTTTTTTTTTTTTGTAGTAAAACAAAAGAAGCTACAGAGTGGAGTCATGTTTCCTTAAGCCTATGAGTAATAAATAGACTTTTATGTAATTTGACAAGAAAAAAATGGTAACATGTCTTTGGAATAAGTCTATACTTTTTTACTTTGCAACACGTAGTCTAAGGGCCTAAGGCAAAAACAATGGGAAGAAAACTAACCAAAATAATAAAAAAAATTGGATTTCAATATAATAATATTGGAATTACATGTACGCGTAAACGTCGTATATTTCCTTCGTGCCATTTCACCTTCCCATTATCTCATTGACTTTTCTTATGCACATACGGTGGGAGCAAAACCATGACTAGAATTATACGCGTTAAAAATTCTAGAATTTCTTAACTTTTATCTTAAAAAATAAAAATTCCGAAATTATTTTTCTAATTACGTTAACCCTTTACTTAAATGACAATTTTTGTTTTGTCAACAAAATTGATCCTAAAAAATATTTTATCTTGCGTTATAATACATAAATAAGCTTTGTTGATAACATAAAAATATAGATGAGAAGGTGTGTATGTAACTTTAATTTAAACTATTTTTTCTTTAATGAGTTTTTACTTAAACCATTGCTTTTCTAAAACAAAAACAACTTTTGTACAGCTAAGCAAGGTTTGTGATAAATCATCTTTGGTAAAGTCTCAATGAGAACTGGAACCCACATGAGGGAGGTGAGATTATGATATTTTTAAAAAAAAATTATGAAATGTTTATTTTGGAGAGAGAGGGAGAAGGAAAGAGACTTCCACATGAAGACAGGGTAAGGAATGGTAAAATACAGCTAGCAAAAGAGAGAAGAGAGAGAGAATGAAAGAAGTGTTTCTCGCACCTAACTCTTTATAATAATAAGAGAGAAGCCATTGCTCTCCATTACTCAACCCATTTTTCCCCAATCAATCACTCTTCACTTCTCCCCACTCCTACTCCTTTTTTTTCCTTTCTAAGCAATCTCTCTCTCTCTCTTCTTATATTCTCAAATTTGATTCCTTTTCTCTTCTCTCTCATACGATCTGCACAGCACTAAGAACAGAGGTTTGATTTCCTCTTTCTCATTGTTCATTTTGGCTTTGCTTTTCTTGGGAATTTCTCGGAATTGTAATGGGTTTTAGGAATCTTGCTGTTCGAAAGTGGGGTTTTGCATAATTCAAGAAGTGTCGGTGGAGGCATTTATTTCTAACCAATTGTTTTCTGAATTGGGTTTTGGTAACAATCTGTTTTTGTAACTGAAAAATTTGTGATGTTTCTTTTTTCTCTTCATTTCACACAACAATTCTAGAAGAAAAATAATCAAGAATGCTTAATTAACGGTGTCTTTTGACTTTTAGGACCCTTTAGTCTATTTTGATTGAATTTGTACATAGAATGGTCCTCATTATTATTAAGCCTTGACAAAAAAAAAAAAAATCAGAAAAGGTGGGCCAAAGCATGTTTATTTTCAAATTTTTGATTTTTAAGGTGGTTCCAAAATATGGTTCAAATTTTCAAAACCTTTCAGACATAACCCAATAGAAACTTCTCCTGTTCAAACTCTTGTCATTTTCCTCTCTCTCTATATATCATTCATTCATTTATTCATTAGCCCATCTCTCATTATTTTATATCATTTGTTTCTCCAGCTAAAGTTGCAATACTTGTAAAAGATGATTGGACAAAGCTTCCATGAGGATCTTGATTGTGGCAACTTCTTTGACAACATGGATGATCTCATGGATTTCCCCGGTGGAGATATCGATGTCGGTTTCGGCATAGGTGACTCCGACTCTTTCCCTACAATCTGGACCACTCATCACGACACGTGGCCCGCCGCTTCGGACGCTCTCTTCTCTACCAACACCAACTCCGACTCATCACCTGAGCTCTATGTTCCGGTTAGTTCTACGCTGACCCTACGCCCTCTTCTTAGCCAATTCGCATGATTTTACCAATCGCACATTTAACCACAAGTTTAATGAGTATAAATAAATGAAAGTTCTGTCGTTTTGGTTGGTTTTTAGTTAAATAAAGTTAGTTTCTTACCCGCTCATTATTGTCTAACGATGTTTGGTTAGTTTTATGCTAACATACGCACTCTTCTTTGTTCTGTTTTTTTTTTCTGTCGCTTAATTGTTTCCCTATAGAATTTGTCTAATTAACAATGTTTATTTTATTGGGGTGAAATTGCAGTTTGAGGATATTGTTAAGGTGGATAGACCACCAAGCTTTGTTGAGGAATCATTGGTTGAGAAGAAGGAAGATTCGTTTTCCACAAACACGGATTCATCATCTTCTCATAGTCAATTCAGGAGCTCAAGTCCAGTGTCGGTCCTCGAAAGCAGCTCCTCCTCGTCCCAAACCACCAACACAACCTCCCTTGTCCTCCCTGGAAAGCACGGTCGTCCACGCACAAAACGTCCTCGTCCACCGGTCCAGGAGAAGGACAGAGTCAAAGACAATGTGTGCGGGGCAGACTCGCGCCTCATCATTAGAATACCGAAGCAGTTTCTCTCTGATCACAACAAGATGATCAACAAGAAGAAGAAGGCCAAGGTTACTTCTTCCTCTTCTTCGTCAGGGATTGATCTTGAAGTCAATGGAAACAACGTTGATTCGTATTCTTCTGAGCAAAATCCGGTTAGGAAATGTATGCACTGTGAAGTCACCAAGACCCCACAGTGGAGGCTTGGGCCTATGGGCCCAAAGACGCTTTGCAACGCATGCGGCGTGCGTTACAAATCAGGGAGACTCTTCCCGGAGTACCGTCCAGCTGCTAGTCCAACATTTACTCCAGCTCTTCACTCAAACTCCCACAAGAAAGTGGCTGAAATGAGAAGCAAGAGATGCAGTGATGGTAGCTACATAACCGAAGAGAATGATATGCAAGAGCTGATTCCGAACAATGCCTACATTGGCGTAGACTGAAACCGAGAAAAGATGATTCGATTTCCATGCGTTGAAGTGATTAGATTTGCCAGGAGTAGGAAAGAGTCAGTGAGCAGAAAAGTTTTAGCTTTAGAAGAGATGAATGAAGAGAGCAATCAATTGGGGGATTAAAAGTTAGATGAGAATTGATTGTGTTTGTATTTTGTATTTGTAGTGTGAATGGGCAAAACTCTTGAAACAGAGGAAAAGTAAGTTGAGGAAGAGCAGAAGATTTTGAAGACATTAGAGAAAATTAGGTGTTGAGTATTACATTAAACCTTCCTCTCCTTCTTTTGCTCTTTCAATTCTTTGTATTTTTATTGTGAGGATTCTTTTTTTTTTGTAGTTGATTTGTTTAGCTAAAGGATTATATTTTTTCTTTTGTTAAAATCCAATGTTATAAATTGTTAATTATTAGATGGTTTCCCTACCATTGAAACTATACAATGCTAAATACATATTTTTTTGCCGACATGCTAGATATATTACTCGCTGATTCAAGTCTAAAATAGATTGAAAAGGTTTATATTTTCAAGTTTTATGGCTAAGTTAGTGGCGCGTTTAAATCAGTGGTATTTATGATATATGCAATAATGTACTCTCTCCGTTTCAAAATATAAGATGTTTTAGTTTAAAGCACGCATATTAAGAATTATCTACTTTTAAAAAGTTTAACCAATCATAAAAAAAACTGCATAATAGAAATAATCATAAAATAATAAATTAATCTATAATTTAAATAGAAACTTGAAAACATCTTATATTATGAAACAAAAAAAATTTCTCTAAAACATCCTATATTATGAAACGGAGAGAGTAAAACTAAATGGGAGATGAGAGATAGAGTAACAACCACTATCTTTTTCTAACAAAGACTAGCTTTTATATATATCCACTCATCTATGATGCCAATTTAAGTTAAGAGTGTTTCTTAAGCTACCTACCTTCGTTCAAAACTCACTCATTTCATATTTTTCACTCTTTTTTCCCATGGGTTTCTTCATCTCTTTTTCTTTCATAATTATTGCATATTAAATTTGCTGAACATTATTAATAAAACAGTGAAGGAATGATTATACTTTTGTCCTCATATTGTTATTTTCAAAACATAGACTTAAAAGTCGTCCAGGGGCGGACGTAGCACTATAGGACAGGATGCACGTGCACTCACATTTTTTTTAAAAATATATATTTTTTACTTATTTTCTTATGTGCACTCACTATAATTTGAAAATTTGCATCCACTAAAAAATTTGACAAAGCCCAAAACCAAAACTAAACTAAACCCAATTAGGTAAACAAATAAAATAAGTTTTAAGGCATAGTTGTCTTTAGTTTTTTTTTTAGTTCGAAAGCCCAATAATTCTTAACTTTTTTAATTAAAAACCCTAATCAATTTTAGCAATTTTTTCAACTCTAAAAAAACTTTAGTTTTCTATTCTCTCCATCTCTTCTAAACGTGTTCTTCTATTTTTTTTTTCCTGCAAATCATAAAACTGGTAATTTTTCAATATTCTTTGTTTTACATATTTTGATTTGTTTTTAAATGTTTGAAATTAGAAAATCTGATCATTAAAATCTGAACCATGTCCAACACGCTTTGTTTTACTGTAACCATGTCCAGCACGCTACATGCGCCACTGGTTTTATATAGGGTTATGTTTTTGTGATTGATAAATAACAAAAGTTATTCACTTTGTATTTTATTAAACAATGGCAACGACAGTTTCTAGTTTAATTATTTAACTTAATTAACAATGATTCGATTATACTAAATTGGTATCAATGAATGTGTTTTTTTTATTATTATTCATTAGTACTATTTTATCTGATTATCTATTTTAATGTTTGACAGATTAATCAATGGAACGGTATTTCAAAAGACAATCTGCTTCACCATATGTTCCAGCATCTGATAATATAGATGATTTGCCAGCAAATTCTGCCAAAAGGAAAAGCATAATGGATTATCATCCAAATCAAAGGGATGAGGTAAGACGTAAATACTTTCTTAGAGGTCCGTATCAGCCTCTTGGTCATAACTTTCAAAGAAAACCAATATGAGGTAAACTGAGGCGATTCAACCCAGCTTGGTTTTATCAATATATAAATTGGTTAGAGTATAGTGTGTCAGAAGAAAAAGCGTATTGTTTGTGTTGCTATACTTGTTTAGAGATGATGGTCATGCTGGATTTGTGAGGGAAGGATTTTCGAGTTAGCAGAAGCCAGAAAGATTAAGTCTTCACATAGGTGAATTTAATAGCTCCCACAATATTGCTGTTAAGAAATGTGACGATTTGATGAATCAAGGTCAATCCATCAGGCATGCTCTATATAAGAAGGATAGTGTGATGAAAAATGAATATCGTATCATGTTGAATGCTTCGATTGATGTTTCAAGACATTTGTTGCGGCAAGGATTAGCTTTTCGTGGTCATAGGGAAGGAGAACATTCTTCTAACAAAAAAAAATTTTAGAACTTTTGAAATACACAGCAGATCACAATGATGTTATAAATAAAGTTGTCTTGAAGAATGCTCCAGGAAATAACCAGATGGTTTTTCCGGTGATTCCGAAGGATATTGTCAACTCTTTTGCAGAAGAAGTAGTAAAATCTATTATAGAAGAAATCAATAATGATGTGTTTGCTCTGCTGGTGGATGAATATGGTGATGTGTCTGACAAAGAACAAATGACTGTTATTTTTCGATTTGTTGATAAAAATGGAACAGTGAAAGAAAGATTTGTTGGAGTTGTCCATGTCAAAGAGACATCTTCTTTATCTTTGAAGCATGCTATTGATGAACTATTTGCAAAGTACGGGTTAAGCTTGAAGAAGCTGAGAAGACAAGGTTATGATGGAGCTAGTAATATGAAGGGTGAATTTAATGGGTTGCGATAATTGATTTCCAGAGAAAATAGCTCTGCATATTATGTCCATTGCTTTGCTCATCAGCTTCACTTGGTTGTAGTGGAGGTAGCGAAAAAACATTTTGATGTTAGTGATTTCTTTGATATGATTTCAACATTGTTAAATGTGGTTGCAACTTCTTGCAAACGAAAGGACATGGTTTGGGAAACTTATTGGCAAGAAATAGAGGATGGAGTTAGTAGTGGGGACATTAGCACTAGAACATAACAAAATCAAGAAATTTCTTTTCAAAGGCCAGCAACTACTCGGTGGGGTACTCATTACAAAACATTATTGCGTTTGGTTGGGTTGTTTTCTGCTGTAGTTAAAGTTTTTAAGCATATTGAGAAGGAAGGCATAGAAGACGTAAAGAGACGTCAAGCACATGGTATTCTCAAGTATTTTCACACATTTGATTGTGTGTTCTATATGCAACTGATGTTGCTTATCTTAGGATTTACTGAGAATTTGTCGCTGGCTTTGCAACAGAAAGATCAAGATATCCTGAATGCTATGTCACTTGTAGAATCTACTAAGCGAGAATTGCAGAAGCTTAGGGATGATGGATGGGATTTGCTTATGATTAACGTTTCTTCTTTCTGTGAGAAACATAAAGCTGAAATGCTCATAATGGAAGAAGACTTTATCGATTCACGGAGGCCAAGAAAGAAAACCAACATAACCAATCTACATCACTATAAAGTCAATTGCTTTACTACAGTTCTGGATTTACAGTTTCAGGAGTTCAACGATCGTTTTACCGAGATAAACACTGAACTATTGACATGTATGGCTTCTTTAAGTCCTGCTAATGCTTTCAGTCGATTCGAGAAGTCAAAATTGGTGAGATTGGCTAAGTTCTATCCAGATGACTTTAGTTTAATGGAGTGTTTATCTTTTGAGCAACAACTTGAAATTTACATTGATAATGTATGACAAGATAAGAGATTTAAAGGTTTGAAGAATCTTGGAGATTTTGGACGTTTGATGGTTGAAACACAGAAGCATATAGCACATCATTTGGTTTATAGGCTTTGGAAGTTAGTTTTGACTTTGTCGGTTGCCACTGCAAGTGTTGAAAGATGTTTTTCAGCGATGAAATTAGTGAAGACAAGTTTACGCAACCGAATGGGAGATAATTTTCTAAGTGATTACTTAGTTTGCTATGTTGAAAAGGAGTTGCTTGAAGATGTTACAAATGAAACAGTGATGAACCGATTTCAAGCAATGAAAGAACGTAGAATGTATTTGTAGAGTTTTTTTTTTTAGTATGACATTATGTTTTCAGTATTTTATTTAATATTCTTTAGTATATTATTTGTTTCTCCGTTTGAAAAAAATTTTAGATCCGCCCCTCGAGTGTCTGATAAGTAACTGGACAAAATAAGGATACTTTTGTATTCGTAGATGCACAAATAACCAACTCGATTGGATAAAATATCTTCCTTCATTCACGATTTTGATGATTTCACCAAACATGTTTTTCTTCTCTTTTGTCCTTTTATTCTTTCTACGAGGGTCTTCTACTAGTTTGTAACTTTGTATAACTAATTATTATTATTTTTTTTGAATTTTTAATTATTAATTGAAAAATAAAAATGTCATTTTAAACAAAATATAAAATATATTTTAAATATTATAAAATTATAGTGTAAATTAAATTTCTTATAATTTTTAGGGTATACAATCAAATTATTCCTTACATATATTTATAGTAGATTTATAGTAGCTTTTTTTTTTAAAGTTCCCTCGACTCTCGTGTTGGTATGTGCCTTCTTAGTTCTTCCAATTTCATTTTTCCATGTGCCTTTGCTTTAAGGTAGTGGCTCTCATGGTAAGTTTGGCTTCTTCCTCCTCCGTTTAGGGCTTCGATTCTCTGGTGTCTGCCTTCTCTGTTTCTTCTGTGTTGTCAGAATATTACTTGTCGTCTTCCTGGTAGTGTGTGGCTTCTTTCGTTTCGCTTGTTTTGGTTCTGGTTAGAGAGTTTTGGTCAGGAGTAGGTTCAGTTGTTGCTTTTCTAGGCTGCGTAGCGAAGGCTCTTTGCATCTTCTTTCATCGACTTTTGCTCTCTTATGGAGCTGTGTTTCCTGCTCTTCATTGTCGGGCCATTTTCGTTCCGTGTCATTTCTGTTAGCTTCGTCTTCTCTTCGCCTGCAGGTTCAATGGTTCTGGTTCTTTTCTCTCCGCCCACAATTAGTTTGGCTGGAGATGTGTGTGCTCTCTCCTTGGCCACCGATGGTTAGAATTGATAGTTTGTAGTCCTTAGTCATTTATGGCTTTCGAAAGCTCATTCTCCATTCATATATCCTTTGCTCTTACTTTAATCTTGCTCATATTTTGTTGTTCTTGTTTTGCTTCTTGTACCAATACTTATGCATTTTAATAGAAGAACTTTTTATCAAAAAAAGAAGAAAGAAAAAACTACATTTACGTATTAATTATCATATCGTGCCCGCTCTTCTTTCTCCTTATCACTTTCACTCAAGTCAATAAACACCATCTTCAACTCAGGAATCAAGACCCTAAACCTTTTTACTTGGTTGTTAGCTGCTGGGTTAGATACTATTAGGCCCATTGTAGGCCCACGTAGTGTTTCCCTACTGTTTTGGCTACAGCGGTTAAAGCACACACGCAAAATTCTACGCTTTTTATTTTTTTATAAAAGGTATTCTATTGATAACAGCAATGTACAATGCTAGAAATACAAATAAGAACAACATTAGCATCATGTAAACACAAGAGAGCAAAAAACACACAACAGAAGGATATAGGAAGGAGGTAGTGAAGAAGCTTGATGAGGCCAAAATTACCGAGAGAAATTGAACTCAAAGTGAAGCGGCGGCAATAGGAGAGAAATGACTTCATCTAATCGCGAGTTAGGATCAGCTTTGCCGAGTCTGGTCATCAGCTCCAGTTAAGACTACAATCCAGTTCAGTTCTCTGCAACACACAGAAGCAACAAGACGACTCAAAGCCTCATCCCAACTTACCAAAACACTAACCAAAGGAGCAACTCATAACCTGCAGATTATGCTAAAACTCACACCATATCCGACACCTAACGCTAAAGAAACTATGCTCCATGTTGATACATAACCGATACAGAGACTAGGTCCATCATAGTCGAAACAATCAGACTTCAAAAGTAGATACACCACCAACGCCGATCTCCGGTGAAGAAAGATGATGAAGAGGCGGCTTTTTTACAATGAACTAAACTGAAATTTGAATTCCCATTTTTTTTTCCTTAAACACCAAAAAAAAAAAGAACAGAAACGGTCGAAGCATTATTAATTTCGCCTGATTATGCCGTCTGATATACTCAATCATCGCCTAAACTGTTTTGGCACATCTTTCTGTATTACCGGTAGACTTAAAAAAATGGAAAGCGTAACGACTTTGATCAAAACAAAATAAAAGGAAAACATTACGACTAAAACAGGAAAAACAAAACTATCATTTTATTGAGTCGTTTAACTATACTTTGTGATGATCAAAAGCTATAAATTGCACAAAAATATCAAATTATGAAACGCCTCTCTAATCTCTCTTTCCCTCCCAATAGAACTAAAAATCAAATTTAACAAGTTCTTCTCCGACTAATGATGACCTTATCTGTTTTTTTTTTTTTTTTTTGCCTTCTTCTCCAGATGAGAGGAGAAGGTATCAAAGCTCGGATGGAGATGTACTTGGTAGTGGTTGGAGGGAAGCGACGGAAGGAGATGGAGGAGAGAGGACGGTGGGATTGTGGTTTAGGGAGATGGAGAAGGTGAAGAAAGTGATCCCACTAATCTCTCGCAACATCGTTGTCGGAGCCCAATACAAAAACGGAGTTCTACTTACCCCCGTCATATAAAGCCCATCAAGAAACTGTCCAGTATTGATGCGCTCGCTTATCCTATCTAACGCCTTCCATTGGCCAGGTCAAATTTCTCATCTTTAAGTCAAAAAGGTTTTAAATTTTTTTTTTTTTTCTTTCTACAGATTTTAAATAAATTTTCATATTTTGCATTCATGTTTTTGTTTTAAAAAATTAAGATGCTAAATTTATTAAACGATGTGAAAACTAACCAGATTTTGGATTTTATTATTTAATTAAATTATCTGATTGTTAGAGATTTCACAAATTCAATTTGTTTTCTTATCGTTATGTATTTTTAACATTCAAGTTTTTGTTTTGAACCTTTTTTCAGTTTTTATTTTTTAAAATAATTTTGATACTAAATTTACAAAACGATGTGAAAACTAACTAAATTTTGGATCCTGCCATCAGACATAGTTATTTGATTGTTAGAGATTTCACAAGTCTAATATTATTTTTCATCGCTATGTAGATTTTAACATTCAAGTTTATAATCTATTTTTTTTAATTTGCATATGTTAAAAATGAAGATTTTAAGTTTTGATTTTTTTGGGTCAAAATTTTGCATTCAAGTTTTGTTTTATAGTTTAATTTTTAGCATTCAAGTGTACAATTTTATTGGATTCAACTTATTTGCTAATTGCTACAAGTGACAAACTGCCACGGAGTGTTTACTTTACGAAAGAACTAATCCAAGCAGTTTTTTATTTAACAGTTTTTTTTGAATATGTTAAAACAGTTTTTTTTATTTGAATAATCCAAGCAAAAAAAAAAGAAGAAGGAGAAAGTTGTTTTACATTTTTGTAAAAAGATAAGTGTTAAACATATGGTGCGCAACTGGGCGTTCACGGGAACAAATCAAAAACCTTTTTAAATATACTTCCTAGTAAAAGAGGAATAATTCAGAATACCACACTCATTAATTAGGAGCAAATTGGTTTTAACAACCCAAAAGAAATGAACATAGAACTAATAAGTCAGTTGTGGTGCTCACGAGCCTACTCGCAAGTGGACGGCAAAACAACAGAAGTTCACTATTAAGAAAGTTAAAGTGAATAGTTAAAAAGATTAATATAGGGAAAAAATGACTAAAATGTTAGAAAACAATAATATAGGGGACACCTTAGACCTTAAAATCTGTTGGCAAGAAGAAAAAAACATAAAAACTTTAGAAACAACAAAAAAAAAAAAGGCAAAGCTGCAAAGTCAAGTTGGGTCGGTGAAAGATAACGAACAACCCACCTTAGCCCACTGCCGTCCTCCTAGTTTGAACATGTGCACTTCCTTCGTTATTAACCATCATTTTTGTCATATACATTTTTAATCAGGTAAAATCTTTAGCCAAAACTTATGCTATATCTGAGATCAAAAACTGTTCTTTTTTTGTTTATCACTTCAAATATATACAGTGATCAACATGAAAACACAGTACGTAAAATTTAATCCTTTAAACTCAATCAATGAGAGGTGAGTTCTTGACCATTTGACCATCTTGATTTGTTTAACACAAAATACACTATTGTACCATACATATGTATATATGTAATTTTTTTTACCAAGATTCTAAAAGTTGAAAAGTGGAAGAAGGCATGCTAATTTGAATGAATACCCAAATTTTAAGATTCTAGAAGCTCTTTTTATCTATATATCAATTAAATAGTTGGCATAAAGCTCTCAAATACTTGGTCCACCTATTTATAGAGTACACAACTTTTTTGGAAACAGCTAATTGGAAAACTCTGTATTATTTAGGGTTTGGTACTAGTTCCTTTTGTTGTGCAACTATCAATAAATAACTTATACCTTTATTTTGATAACTTATACTCTAAAGTGAGTCGTTAAAAATAAAAGTAACATTTTGTGGCCTCTCATATCTCTTGATTCATCATATCTAGTTTGCTGAGTGCCGACTCTACAATCTATCTATTACTATGAGATTCTTGTGTTTAAACTTATAACACAGATATTTTACCTAGACTTTGTCTCTGTCCATCCCCGTATTAGTAAACATATTCATCTGTGTCTAGGGATCAGAACAAGTAAATTAGTTCACGTGCTTCTTTGGAAGGTCTCATAGTTTATCAATAGAGCTCAAGATGATGGATTAATAATAAATACTTTTCGGTAGGTTATTCGTCCAAGTAGTATATTTTGGATTAAATATATTAACCATTAATTCAAGTGAAAAAACATCATAAAAAATGGTTACTATATTATTTTTATAAATATTAAAATATCATTTTTTTAAAAACGTATGAAACGCTAAATTTTCAAGAACTGTAAACCTTACTCGATTTTCAAAATGGGCAATGATGGAATATATCTATGTTATTCGTCGAATTATTATTTTGGATTCTCAAGCTGGCCATTGCTATCTTATTTTCTTCTTTACAACATTTTTTAACCCCCATTGTCAAAGAGTCGGCTTTGAGCCCATGATTGTAATGAATGGATAGCTTGAATACTGCAACCACCACACTAAGAATTCCTGTCAAACATTTGTTAAGTTAATGATATTACACATGTATTTTACTAACGGTCTTTTAAATATATCAATTCGCTATTCTGTAGCAAATAACATGAATTTTTTTCCTTAAAATCTTTAAGCAATATTAGCCAAATCATTGTTTGTCCGCTCCACTAGAAATGAACACTTATAAATAATAAATTAAAAACGGGTCTAATCTACAGCAAATTAATCAGTTCCGTCGGTTGCCATTATTCCAAAACCTTAAAACTATGTAAAATGATCATTAACAAAAACAACAACCAAAAAAAACAAAAAACATAGTAAAACAGAGCCCAAAGCCTCGTCACATCTCTGCCAATAAATACCCTTCACCGACTCACCATCTTACCACATCAATTCTCTCACTCTCTCTCTCTCGAATATATCTCAAGATAACAGAGACATCCTCTTAAGTTGGTGAAGAACAAGAAGAAGACAATGACGAAGGAAGTGGTTGGGGATAAGAGATCTTTCTCCGGGAAAGACTATCAAGACCCACCGCCTGAGCCTCTATTCGACGCTACCGAGCTTGGGAAGTGGTCTTTCTATAGAGCTCTCATCGCTGAGTTCATAGCCACTCTCCTGTTCCTCTATGTCACCGTTATGACTGTCATCGGTTACAAGAGCCAGACCGATCCAGCCCTTAATCCTGACCAGTGTGCAGGCGTTGGCCTCCTCGGTATCGCCTGGGCCTTTGGTGGCATGATCTTCATCCTCGTCTACTGCACTGCCGGCATCTCTGGTCAGTCTCTCTCTTTCTCTCTGTTTTTTTTCCTCTAATAAATTTTTCTTGTTATTTCATATTGCTTCTAGAGTAGCACACTCTTTTTAGCTCAGAGCATAACTTCTGTTGTTTCAACTTGCTTTACATTAACGGGAATATTATATCTGAGTTTTTTTGCTATCTTGATTGGAAAAATGTGATCAAGGGTGACTAACAAAACATAAATTCGGTTTGGTTTGATCTATTAATTCCTGATTTTTCGGTTTTGACATATGTATGCAAAAACTAAAAAAAAAATCAGTTTGGTTAAGGATTAAACTAAAATAAAATATAGAATTACTAATTAAATTTATTTTCATACATATTAGTTTCACTTTCCGGTTCTGTTTGGATTTTTGTTCGATTTTTTTTTTGTTATATTGATCACTCATTTGTAATAAAATTCAAACTTAGTTTGGTTTGGTTTTAATGCTCACATAAATGTTTTGGTTCAACGTATTTTAATGAAACAGGTGGGCATATTAATCCGGCAGTGACTTTTGGGCTGTTATTGGCTCGGAAAGTGACATTGGTGAGAGCAGTGATGTACATGGTGGCTCAGTGCCTCGGTGCCATTTGTGGTGTGGCTTTGGTCAAGTCCTTCCAGTCTGCTTACTACACCCGCTACGGTGGCGGTGCAAACGGTCTCTCCGATGGTTACAGCATCGGCACAGGTGTTGCCGCCGAGATCATTGGTACATTCGTGTTAGTCTACACCGTCTTCTCCGCCACTGACCCCAAGAGGAGTGCGCGTGACTCTCACGTCCCTGTAAGCCCATTATTTTGCCGTTATTGATTATTTATTTAAAAGAATGTGATATGATTATGTCACAACAGAGAAATTAATTAGTCAAGGCTAGATAATTTAGAAATTCACCGCATTGATGGAAACAGTAGAAAACCCGTGTCTTATACGGCGCACTATTCGTCATTGAAGATTTAGCCGTAGAAAGTACTATCGGCCTAGAGTAAAATAATTAAAAAAAAAAAAATTATATTTCGAATCATATTTCGTTTTTGAAATTCATATTTCGAATCGAATTAGGCTCCGAATGGTAACATGCGGAACAACTGCGGGAGGAATGCAGTGCGGTTCTAGTAGTAAGAAAAATATATACATACATATGTATATGCAGATATTTTTGTTACTATTGAAACCGCACCGCACCGCACCGTGCGGTTCCGTCACCATTTGAGGCCTTAAGTAAAGAATAATAGAACGTACGAGATATCACGGATATTTTTGCGAGTGTAACTTCTAGATACTTTCATTATAATAAATGATATAAAGGACATCGATCGTCTAAACCTTTTGTCTTTCATGCCTCTCTCCATCCGATGTTTTTGTGTATGCCCCTTTACTTGTACATGGTCCCAACTCCATTTGTAACCACGTATACTTCTCCCAAACATAACTATATGAATAATATTTTGGACTCTATACTATTTGTCTCGTAAATAATTAGTAACACTTCATTTTTGTTGTTGTTGTTGTTGGTGTGGTAATTGAAGGTATTGGCTCCATTACCAATTGGATTTGCAGTGTTCATCGTTCACTTAGCTACAATCCCAATCACGGGCACTGGCATTAACCCTGCAAGAAGTCTCGGAGCTGCAATTATCTACAACAAGGACAAAGCTTGGGATCATCATGTACGTTACTATATCATATATTTACTTCTTCGTCTTCGATATTACCATTAGACAAGATTTCAATTTATTAATATTTTTCTATTATTACTATACAGTGGATATTCTGGGTGGGTCCGTTTGCGGGTGCAGCCCTTGCGGCTTTCTACCATCAGTTTGTGTTGAGGGCTGGTGCGATTAAGGCGCTCGGATCCTTCAGGAGCCAACCTCATGTTTAACTTTGATATTTTCTTCCCCAAGTATCAAAGAGAGCAAAAAGAGGAGATAATAAGAGAGGTCTTTTTCTTTATCTATGTAGATGGTTGGAGCCAAGTGACGTGTAGTATTCTAATTTCTAGCTTTGCGAGGAGAGATTTTGAAGTGTCACTTGTGGCCCAACTTTGAATTGCTACTTCTATAATTAAATCTATGTCTACTCCTTGACTTAATATCTGCTCTATGCCTCTATTTATTACTTTGCTAAATTGCGTATGAACCAACTTAAGTACCAAGTGTTTCACGTGAAAGTGAATTTATATCTGTATTTCGTTTTTATGTGTATGATTTTACAATGATGTTTGATTAACAATGGAATAATTGTCTTTCGTAAAACAGAATGATGACAAAATACAATAGTACTAATATAACAAGTAAGCATAAATGCAAATGAAATATCTTTATGAAAAGACAAGGATAAAACAAAATGTTTTTGCTAGGAACTGATGAAAAAAGCAGTGGACTAGTACAGGTCTCCACAAGTAAAGTAAAAAACTATTTGTTTCCATCAAACTACGTTGTGGTTCCCTTTAGTTTGGAAGGTGATCTCGTAGATGTTGTTGGCAATATGGTATAGTGGACTGGACGGTGATGGAAAAGACGCATCGAGAGGTCAAATAAAGTGACCATCAGCGTCATCGTAAAGGAGCTTAACAACTTTTGTGTTTCATGCGCATCATGTGATAATAGGCAGGTTTCGACAGAAATCAATGGACAAGCTAAAGTGAAATCACATGATGATAATAGGCAGGTTTCGACAGAAATCAATGGACAAGCTAATCTCTCTATTTCAAAAGTAAGGTCTTAATCATCCTTCCTAAGAAATACAAGGAAGCATATGTTTTCCGTCCATTTAAGATTTTATAGGGAGATTTGCAGAATAACACAATTTTTTCAAGTTTGTGAGCATTTAACACACTTTGTGCTATTGAGACACTTTTTATACTGTAGAACAAATTTTTATACCAAAAAGTCCTTGCAAACCAGAGATTAGAAAAGGAGGACAATCATCATCTCTTCACCATCGATTTCTCTTTATCCTCTCAACCTTCTTTTTAGCTACATCTGCTCTCCAACCACTGTAGCTGATTTAGATATGTTAGAAGAATCCGGCGTCAACTACTCCGCCAAATCTCTCTCTAATCATCTCTATTTTTTCTCTTGAATAGTTTTTTTTTTTTAGTTACAAACGGTGAAGAAGGATAAGGTTTCGTCGCCGTCAACAAAGCCAGCAAAATCCGAAAGTGAAAACATAAGAAGAAGGTTCGTTTTCTCAATTTTACGAGCGATTAATCTATCTTACAAATATAATTTTAAGTTTTGTTGGAATGTGTAAAGATTTGATTCATATTAAGAAAATTGTGTTTGTGAATCCAATTGAGGTCATGAAAGCTTTCGTCTTCAATCAAATAATCAATCGTTGTTGGAACTTTACCAAATACGTGATTATCTCTGATCCTGAAGTTCTGAAATTGTTTATTTTTTCTGGGTTTGTTATCAATTTCATTTCTACGTTTCTTTTAATCCATGTTTCTTGGTGAATTTTTGCAGAGATAGGTTCATCGAACAAAGAGTACGAGTTTTTGAGTGAGATTGGGTTGACTTCTCACAATTTGAGATGTTACGTTGCTGGCAAATGTGAAGAAAACGATCTCGATGTTATTTTTTGTGTGTATGGATATTTATCTAAGCATCAATTTAATTTTCCAGTATTTTGGGTTTGGGTTTTAGAATGTGACACTGAGTTTTAATTATGGATTTACGCAGAGAAATGAAAAAGGTGGTGGATAAATGGGTGAATACAAGAAACCGCCCAAAAGAAGGGTTTTTTAATTAGTTTCTGAATCCGTTTTTGATCCTTAAAGACTAGATCAAAGCATCAAACCTATATGAAGAAGAAGAAGAGTATTACTGAAAATTGGTATAGTTGTTTGGAGATTCAGAGAGACTTCAAAACTCCTCAGTTACAGCCTGAAGCATGATTTATTATTTTCAGACATCATTTGGTCGTGTCTTTTGTTCACTTTTTTTTGTTTTCGATGAACAAGTTTTTATGGCCGAATGGACAAGTGCTTATGGCTGAATCTAAGTGGACAATTTGAAAGTGTTTAGTCAATATGATATTGGAATTTTTGCTCACGAGTTCTTTACTTCCACATTGTTCCAAATAATGTAGCATTGCTAAGTATATACTTATTTGTAATAAGTTGTCATATATGATATGAAATAAATCGATTGGAAAGGGATTTATGGACACCAATGATAAGTTTGAAATTAGGCTTGGGAGCTTAATCAAAAATTTGTCATCAAGAAACCTTGTCATTCGACTTAGTGGCTATGGATTTGACATGAATGCCATATAAACTTTGTGTATGCTATTGGTTATAGTGGTATAATGCATACAATTAAGGAGGAATATATAAGTTTTATCTATGTGGAATACATCGATTGGACATGGTTCCATGGACATCATTGGGTAGAATGTTCACTTTTTATTTGCTCATTGATGGTTGTCCAAGTGGTGTAATCTATATAGTCATCATGTTCGCAACAAACAAATACATAGTTGTCCATTGATGATTGTCCAAGCGGTGTAGTCCATATGGTCATCATGTGAATCACGCAGTCGTTTCATATCGATACACAAGTTTATACACAAGCGATAATCATCAATTTCACATACATCATCCATTTTTCTTTGACCATTTGTTCACCTATATATGGATACATTCATCATTATATAGCACTTAGTCATTCTTTAAGTAGTAAGAATCTAATGGTCAATAAATGTCTTCTATAAAGATTTTATAATTCGCAAAACATGGAGTGACAAATGAATAAATTTGAGAGATAGTTGCATATCTTCTACATATATAAAACCAATGATCAATTAATTGGCAACTTTTTAATAAATCTTACCAAAACAAAATGTCCACGATGACATAATCTTACTGAAACTGAAACATTGCTTGAGACAAATCTTGTAATATAACTATTCATACAATTTTATCCATATAAATACATAGTCATCATAATCATACAATTATCCATATAAATAGGCGTCCATCTACATTTTTGAACATGTGTTGATGGCTAAATGGATACAATAAAATGCACTAACTAACATTATATTGTCCATGACTTCACTTAGTGGATGAGTTCACATTGTCTCTCTAAGCAATAAGTTATTTACCATGACCAAATTGTTTTCCTCTTTCCGAGACACTTTGCACAATGAAAACGTACTGAGGAAACACCTTGCACATGGAAAACGTACCGAAGAAAGTTATCCAAGCGATACTCATCCATGCTTCATGATGTAATCAAAATGTGATATTGTGGATGAGTTGCTATGGATAACTCTTGTGGATGAGGTGCATCAAAATGCATGTAAGCTGAGAAAGATCCAATAACTCATCTTCTTTTTCACTAGAAGAGCAGCTTGGACAAAACAAATCATGTGTCTCTTGCTTATCCAACACGTTCTCTATAATAACACTATATCACTTACAAAAAAAAAAACCAGATTCATCAAACATGATATCATATAGAGACAAAACAATATCAACTCAAACCCAAAAGATTAAATTTGTTCCTCATTTCGATCAGTCTCACTCTAATTCAATCTTTTGAGTAGTGACAAGATAAATGCTTGACAAGAGAACACGACCAAGATTAGAGAATTCCCAACTCTGTTCTCTTGCCGCCGTCATTATCCCAAGGGTGGAAGAACCACGATTGAAGATTAGCCAACACTGGCACGAGAACATGTGTCTAGTATCTTAATGACTAACTAAACTAAAGCATGTCTTTATCAAGTCTTACAAAATCAGTGGGGATCCTATTTTCACGAAGTTAAAACATATCATTTTAAGAAGATGATTCAAAGGCTTTTTCAGTTATGAACAAAGAAACAATCGAGAAAAGTGAGAGAAGCTTGTCAATTTGAGACCAAACTTCATTCTTCAATGATTTCTTCCACTTTATCATTCGTCATCTCTCTATATAAATCTTAGATTTAACAATTGGTTCAATTACGAAACTAGAACCAGAATTAAACATCCCTATGGACTTCCAATCACGATAATTTTGCTGAAAACTATAATCCGTTAAACAATTACTAAAGAGAAATGAATCACCAAAAACCTAATGACTAGAACCATAATTGAACAATAACAACATAACAAAAATTGAACACAAATCATAAGTTTATACCATTGAAGGAGATTCAAACAAATCAAATCTAGATTCATACCAAAAGTCCAGAAAATAGAGAGCATTTAGAAAAATAGAAAGCATTTAGAAAAGAGGGAGTTGAGTGTTTTTACTTGGTGCGAAATTCGTCTTCGATATCAAGGAGGAGATATCGAGGAGTGGGTTACTCATACCGAGAAAGATTCTATCGTAGTTGGAAGAAGAAGCCATGATGATGATGATGAGAAGAGGTTTTAAGAAGTTTAGGTTTAGAATCAAATCTGATTGGTTTGGAGGTAAGTTTAGTGCTGAGTGAGGATAAGAGAGAAAGATAAATGATGAGAGAGAGATGTGAACATGTATACAAAGGAAAGAAGAAAGGGAACTGAGTTTGGTGCTAAATGAAAAGTTGGATTGAGTAACAAGAAGATTTAGTTTGAGGATAAAGGAGACAATTTACATAGTGAAAATGTGTCGACTTCCAAAAGTGTGTTATTGTGCAAATAGAATTTACAAAAGTGTGTCATAAAGCAATTATCTCGATTTTATATTTGTTTTCTAAAGGTTTTTAACTAATCGTAATCGTTTGTGACATGGTGTATGAGATGTATAGCTATGTTTTGGACGGTTGCCTTATGTGGGCTTTTTTATTAATAAAACAATGTTTTTCTCTTCGTTTCCAGTATAGTATAATAGGAGATAAATTTGGGAACCAAATTGTTTATCTTGCGGAATAAGTATAACTACAGTGAACTGTCAAAATCCTAAATATAAAGTGAAACTCTTAAAATTTAAAATGTTTAATTATTCATCAAGCAAATAGTTTGAAAAAGCAAATAAGATCTGCTTCGAGATTAATATCGGTCATATGACCATACTTTTTCCTCCAAAACTTTACCGAAGAATATATATATTTTGATGATTAATGTTTCCAACGATTTATAAAATTTCCAGTGAGCTTTACAAATTTAATTTGTAGTCAGCCATTATTCTCCTGCTTATTAAGAATTTTTTTCTATATGAGAATTTAGCAAAACAAGAATTAAAAAAGGTTGGTCTACTTGTGGCTCACTGGGTCGAACCTGGGTTTAGATTTTGACTTGACCATAACGAAAACTACTCTAAAAAATAAACAAAAAAGTTTAGGTTTCTTTTGTTCTTCTTCTTTGAGTTCCTCTCTCTCTCTCTCCCCTCAACTTGTCGCCGAAGAAGAAAGAAACAGGTCGTTAATGGCAGCTAGGTTACTTGCGTTGAGACGCGCTTTGTCTCTCTTCAGCAACCAACAACATCGAATTCCTTTGTCCCAAGGTCTTATCTTTTTCTTCTCAACTTGCGTTATCTTCCCAATCTTTCTTCTCGATTAGCCGCGACAAAATTGTGAGCAGTAATACTTTAAATTGCTGTCAAAAAATTTGATTTTTTTTTGTTCCTTCTCTTTGTGAAAATTAGATTTGTTGACATCATATGAAAATTCGGGCACTATAGTTTAAATTGGTAGCTTAAAATCTGTATACTTTGTACTTTGCCTTGATGTTTCTTTCCCAAACACACAATTTGATGAATTTAGTTTTTTTTTTTTTTTTTAAAACCATGAAGATTTGTGGTTTTTACAATAGAAGGGGGATTTGAGACATTAGTGATGTTGAGTACTCGCAGTCACATGTTTAAAATCGAATATCGTCTTTGCTCTGTTACATTTTGGACTTAGAGAAGGCCTAAGAAACTGAAGTTACGAATGCGCATAAACGTGCTTTGTCTTTTACATATCGATGCATTGAACATAGGGTGTCAACACTGGCATTTTAGGAAGACACTGGTTAAGTTTTCGAGTTTGGTTTTATTTTTTCCTGACTAAGATGTGTTAACATGGATTAAGAAGTATTCCATTTCTAGCACCTCCACCTGTAATCTAAACACTGTTTGTATCTTTGTCTGCTTATTCTTCTCTTATGAAAGTACTCAATTGTTAAGTTGTGACCAATACTTACATATGTTAAGCATGCATCTTGTTTTCATAATGAAATTCTAGTATAAGCTCTGATCTTTTTGATGCAAACATTATCCTAGGAGATACCTATGATGGCCTGTTATGGTACTGACTGTTTTAGCTGCGTGCGACTACAACTACTGCTAACTTTTATTGATCATTCTCTATTATTTGTTTTTCATGAAAATAGTCTCAACAGAGCAGTTGTCGCTATCAAACTCACTCTTCAGCAGAAATAATGTATATGGAAGATTATTACAGAGACAATTATGTGTAGCTCGTGAGGCTAATGAAGCTTCAGTAACCAATGGCTGCAACTCCTCAAACTCTGCTACTGAATCGGCCAAAGTTCCCTCCCCTGTGACAGCCTCTGAGGAACTGATGGTGAAGTACAAGTCCCAGTTGAAAATAAACCCGAGGCATGACTTCATGATGGTCTTTACTTGCAAGGTTTGTGATACAAGATCTATGAAGATGGCGAGCCGAGAATCATATGAAAAAGGCGTTGTGGTGGTACGATGTGGAGGGTGCGATAATCTACATTTGATTGCAGACCGTCGTGGTTGGTTTGGAGAACCAGGAAGCGTGGAGGACTTTCTTGCTTCTCGCGGAGAAGAGTTCAAGAGAGGATCCATGGATTCTCTTAACCTTACACCTGAAGATTTAGCTGGAGGAAAGATGTCCACCGAATAGAGAGAGCTCTTCTTTGCTTTTGCTAATTAACTATTATGGAACGGACCTTGACATTATGTTCCAGTATTATTATCTTTTCTGGTAGTTCACTGTTTGGTATATTCAAATGCAGAAGACGTTATGCAATTATGTGTTTGGAATGTTCCATATAAATTGAGAGGTTCTATTGATATAGTACAAAAACAAAATCTCAAGAGAGACAAAATGAGTAAAATCTCAAGCTTCATCAGTTTTAGGTGTTCAACTTCTCAATGATCTTTGCAAGGGCTGAATATGTGCCAATGGCTGAACATACTGCTCCTACTATGATAATTAAGATACAGATCGTCACCTACAAACACACCCCAGGTCGTTACTTCGACTTCAATATGAACAAATTCGATCTTCGGTTTGGCTATCAGAAGTGAGCAGACCATACCTGAGTAGGGGTTACTTTTCTCCTTAAGATGCTCAAGAAACAAGCGGGCGGTAGTATCAGCGTCTGTGTCCAGAAAATTGGTCAGGCTTATCAAATTCATCTATGAAATTGCAAAATATGAATTTGCTTTACATAAACAGAAAAGGATGAAACAATATGTAACTAACAATGAGCATTGTCAAGAATGATCCAATCAGTGACATGACAAGGCCTGCAAAAATTCTGAGTGTCAAATACCACTACAAAACGTATCTATGATTGCAAAGAAGTGAAATCCGATTTTCAAGACCAGAGCCATCAACCACTCGGCCATCTCTTTTTCCTTACCGAAGAAGGGAATTGCAAGTCCAACGAGCAAAGTAGAGAAGGCTAATGCACTTCTAATGGCGATTGCGTAGAAACGTGACGTCCCATGGTTTGTTGCTATTAACTCCTCAAGGCTCATTGCAACTGGAGATAATGTCAAAGCATATGTGCTTTCTTTCCGTTAAGGCCACACAAATTTTCAGTTTATGAATAAGCTAATGAATAACTACAGAAATCAGTCAAAAGCTTTTGAATATTTCTTGAGAAAGGATATTTGGTAAATGGATTAACTACCTGCAAAAAAGCACATAAAAATGTCTTAGATGACCTTATCAAGCTAGCAAATCTAGTGTATTTTGTGAAAATCATCTCCATTTTCATTTAATAACCAGAAATAAGCAGATGATAGATGAAAAAAACATACTGTAGTCCACAAAGCAATCTTAGATGCTACCAAATCTTGAGGCATGTTAAGAGTAAACTGTGATTCTGTTGATTCTCCAAACATGCTATATCCCATAACAGCTACACCCGCATACATCAGAGTACAAATTCCAAAACTGTGAAAAAGAAAATAAAAAATAAAAAACTAGAGAAAAAAAAAATGTAGATTTTCCAAAGATTTTGTAATGTCTTCTTATAAGATTACCATGTCAAGAGAACAGCAGGAAACTGAGAGGGTTTGGCCATAGAAGTATAAATATTAGGGAAAACACCATGTCCTGAGTAACAATAACCATACAGTCCTACAGAAACCGGTAATGTTGCGAGGTTTAGAGGAGTTCCTTTGCTGTGAATTCCAACATCATCAACCAAACCAATCCAAAACAAGCACAAAACCACCAACACTGATGCAATCACACCTCCGGCTGCAAAAGTAAGGATATGTTTCATTATAAGATATGCATATCAAAAAGGAATCATTAAAGGATCCAAAAACTCATCTTTACGTTTAATGTTTTATACCTGAAATGTAACTTAGTATGCTGAGATCTCGAAGCCAAACGGTTGGGAGAACAGCTAGGGTGGTAAGCAGAGCAAATAGATGAGGCGCATCTAACTGAAACCCTCCAATACTTAGACTAGCATTTGGAAACATTGATGAAAGATTATCACTTTCCAAAATTATGTATTCAACACTCATAGCCTGCATGCAGATTAAAACATATATCAAACTTTGTGTAATTAACTTAATCATTTCAAAGGAACATTCAGAATTCATCTAATAAGACAAGTAATTATAAAATTTTCTGTCCTATTTGCAGTGTGGTTAATGATTTTTCAACATTTAGAAAAGACCAAATACTCTATCAATGAAACAAGAGAGAGGGAAACACTATGGACCCTGGGTAAAGGTGTTGTCTACTCCACCTGAGGTCCCTTGTTTTGACTAGAAATTCATTTTAGGTACTTATTTTAAATAAATAATAAATTGTATTTTGTCTGTATTTATGAAATGTAAAGCAAAGTATTGGAGGAATTGGAAGTTGTACTTACATATAGCTCCAGGTAAAGTATTATCTGCAATCAAAAGCAAAAAAAAAAAAAAGAGAGGAATATTATAAGCATGACATTATTGATATCTAATAAACCTCAAAATTTTATTATGTAGATGATGAGCTTCATCAATAAAATTCTGTTACTTACGGAGACAAGGATGCGGCCGGAAGAACCAAAAGCTGCATGGCCAATATCAGGATAGGTCTGGAGGTCGGGGTGGCTATCGAGGCAGTAACGCAAAAGCAAACCGGTGTAAAAACAAAGAATACCAAATGCAAAGAGAATGATAAGTCCCAACCATCCTCCTTCCTTCACAGCATATGGTGTTGACAATATTCCAACCCCACAGAGAACATTCACTCCTGCACATGTATGTCATCACTCAGAGAATTTTAACTAATTAAGGTTTGGTGTCAGTGAACAGAGCAGACTGGTCCGATTTTGTTTGCTCACCCTTCTCAAGTTTTGATAGTATTGTCTGTAGTGGATAACTTTTTAAGAAATGGACTAAATTGTTTTATTTTTTGCCGGACAAAATGTAAGAACAATTTCGGGGTTACATGTCTATTAACTAATGTGTTAGATCTCTTATTTAATTAGTATAGCTTCAAGTTATCACTTTAGAATAAAATAAAAAGTTAAAAGCATAAGTGTTATGAAAAACTAATAATGTGTGGAAGTTATTTTCGTTTTTTTTTGTTTCTTATATGTGGATCAAAATTTGCGAATGGTAACTAAAAAAAAGTCTTGACTGCGAGTGCCATCAATAACATGACCAAGTAATAATGATGAAACTCACCATTAAGAACAGCCTGTCCAAACGAGCTGTCATTGGAGATTGCCATTTCATGAGACATCATGGATGATGGTTTGGACGGAAGCAGGACATGAGAGCTACGTTTATGCTTTGGTGCTTCTTCATCTACTAGCAGAGGTTTTGTAACACAAGGTAATGATTCTGGAGTATGTCTTCTTGTCAAGGTTGAAGACAAGAAAGAGCTTCCTAATCTCGACATTGAGGAATTAGCCAGAAAACCCAAATTGGGAGATGGTAGACTCCCATACAGATCAATCGACTGCCTAAAATATTATAACAGAGTAACATAAATGGTTAGGATCCAAATCAAAATGTTGGAAGTTGAGAGAATCATCATATATTACATACCTGTAACTCTTTGGCCATGCCGTTGAGTATGGACTAGCTTTAGACTGATGTTGGTTTTGATTGTAAGCGTCAGAAGAATCAGAAAGAGTTCCATCTTCTTCTTCTTCTTCATCGTCAGACAAGTTCTTTCTCTCGTCATCTCCTTCATCGCTCTCAAGGTAGAGGCTTTGATCAGAAGTTGAGTGATTCATTCTCTCACAATGCTTATCCGATTTATGAATGCTATTAATTAAGGTTTCAGAGAATCTTTAAATTACACAAGAAACAAACAAAAAATGAATTCACAAAGTAGGAGTCTAGAGGAGTGAAAGGGCAAACGAGTACCGGTCGAGGACAACTAGAGGAGTAAAGAGCCGTTAAAACGTGAGTCATTCATATATATCAGTGTTAACCATGGTTAGGTCAAGTTTGTAACTATAGTACAATATAAATCGACGCCTCATCCTTTTATAACTCATTGAATATGAGAAATAATGGAGACTTTGATATATATTAATAAAAATGTATTAGTTTTACTTTTACCAATTATATATCATAAAAGGAAAACATAAATTCTCATTTTATTCTATATACAAAAAGTGTAGAAGTGGTAATAAATAAAAATCTTCAGAATTTCCTCCAAATTATCTTATTTATTGTAATAATTAAATAAAATAATAAATAATTTATATTACCATTAATTAGTGAAAATTAAATAATAATTAAATAATACAATTAAAAATTACTAGCACCTTAAATTTAGTATTCCAATTGAAGATATTTATTTGAAAATATATTCTTATAAGCACAATCATTTTTAAAATCAAATAAAAATTATGATAGAAAACATAAGTAAGACTGTTTATTTATATTTTTATCATAAAGTTTTTTTTTTGTCACTAGAGATACTTATACTAAGAAAAAATTTATATATAAGAAGAAATATACACACAAATTAATAGTAAAGCTTCATATATTTCAAACTAGGTAAGAACATGTGTCATACACATGTGTTTTATAAATAATTTTATTTATAATATTTAATTTTATAAATAGTTTATAAATCTTGTGCAATATAATTTTATAAATAGTTTTATTTATAATATTTCCAAATAGCTCTATTTTAATATATAGATGATGTTTTATATTCAATTTTAAAGTGCATTTTAAAAATCAAAGCATTAAATATATATGAATTTCAACATATTATATATGGTAATAATAGAGAAATTTTAAAAATCTAAATTTGAAAATTCTATAAATATTAGAATAAAATGAGGTGTGTTTGGTTAGTGGTTTATATAAGATGAAAAAAAAGTATTTGACAAATATGATAGTAGAAATAAAAAAAAAGTGAAAAAATTGTGGGCTTTCGAGCAAAAAAAATGTGCGAGGATAAACATGAACTCAATTCTCTCCTCCTATTCAATACACGACTTCTTATAAGATTCAGATATTTGTATTTTAGGTCTTTTATGTTATTTTTATACACTAACATTAACAAGAAAATTCCGAAGAAAACACTATTGGCGAGGGTAGAACCACGTCCACATGGTGTGTGGATCTGTTTTTCTGATAGTTTGGAATTTTGTTATGTTAGAATGGCAATATTTTCAAACCAGAACTCAAGAACATGTTCATATTTTATCAAAAACAAAAAAGAACATGCCCACATTTAATCTCTTTTAATTCGCCGCTTCCAGCTATATAAAAATATCTTCATCCTCACATGCTTTCTTATTCATTATAGTTATTTTCAATTATTTTCCAAGTAGAGTTATAATTAGCACGTACTTGGTTACGTTGTTTTGGGATGATTTCACACTTGTGCATTATGATCTATGATGGTTCATGTTTATCTGTGTAATAGATGATAAGAAGCTTGACACATGCAAAGATGAAGCACCGGCCACTAAATTTTTATTGGTATTATTATTATGAAGTAGTATTAAGTGTCTGATTATTCGTTAGTAAATCTTAGAAATGTAAATAAGATAAAGATCTAACGGGTTCAGGGGGTAAATCCTTTTTATTGAAGTCGATGCCATTCTCTTTCCAGCGGCAAGATATTATCAAAGAAATATCTAGTCCATAAGGTCACAACTCTCTCAGATATGACAAACAAACAAACAACTAATAGTTTGATCAGATCACTAACTTTGTTTCTTACAAAGATGATCTGCAAGTTATATTCGAAAACAAGCATGAAATATACTATGCGAAAAAACTTGAAATCTCGAAAATAATCTTAGAAATGAGTTTTGATTGGGTCATGTAGTTTGTCTTTGTCGACCAAATTACTAAAGGGATGGGTTTGTGTCTGTATTCATTCTTTCGGTTATGTTTGGAGATTCAGATAATAATTGGGGTTTAGTGCTTTATAAATTACCACCTAAACAATTTTCTAGATTGTAGAATAACTGATGTAAGAAGAAAAAATATTAGAAAATAACTTTGAAATAAGTTTTTTTCGTCTGACAATCCATTAACAATCCGCAAAGCCAAAGTGTCTTAGATTGAGATATGTATTACCCTAATGTGTAACAGCATATTGAGAGTCACAGAATACAAAGCGATTACATTTTCCATAATGTTTGCCATTCATCTCATCCTGAAACTCTTTGCTGATAACGACTCCCTCTAGGAAAATTGGACTCAGCATCATTTACTATACCATTATAGCATCATGATGTACCTAGTCGTTTGTAAACTCTTCTTCTCCCAAGTAGTAAAGAATAGTTTGGTTACACTATTCTTTAATCTTTGTAACAAAATTTGATAGCGTAAAAACAAACGAAATTTGATTTGAGGTTAAGAAGTTTTAATCATTTTGATACAAATTTGAAATAGATTTTTTATATGATTGTTCTCGAACAAAATATCTCAAAAGCATACAATCAAAAGCTTGTAAGCGAAACATTGGGACTCGTGGCAGGCAGTAAGGACAACTCACTCATCTAACCGGTACATTAGACATGAGATTACAATATTTGACGTATCATCATCCACATGTTGTTCTCTTATTGGTTTACATGGTTAGATCAAGATTATGTAGTTGTAGTAACAGAGAGAAGATCTAATAGCATGAGGTTAATTTAACACGTGTTAACTTTTGCTTCGTTCAACTTTAGATCAGCCTTTAGGATCGAATTAGGTGTACAATTAGATTCTCCCTCTCTTCCCATGTTTTGATCTCCAGTTCTAATTTCCACGTCGGACATAAGAATTTCTTTCAGTTATATTCTTTTTATTTATATTATATTATTATTACACAAAATATATATATATATATAAGAAAAAATATTTCGTAATTATCAACCATTAGATAATCGAAAGTATATATATCCCCCACAAAGACACTTATTTAAAATCTAAATTTCAATGTTTTGTTAGCAAGTATCATTGCACTAAACCATTTCTAGCTAGCTAGTTTCAGATTTTTATTTGTTAATATAACCTTTTTATTGTCAACTATTAATGTAATAGTTTTTGTATCGCTTATGTCTTTTTTTTTTTTTTTCATATTTCCTCTAAAAAAATCGTAGGTTGAAATAAAATCGAATAGTAACATGGAACTATGACTTGGAAAATCAAAATTTAGAGAAGGTTTGGAGTAATGAGAAGCACGAGCATTATCAAAAAAGTGTTCTATGTGAGTTGTTCTATTTCAACGCCGACCACGCAAGGATACACATAAGTAACTTGGTCAATACAAAGATCACAAGCAAAAGTACACACATATATATAGAGCATATATCTTCCTCATCAAGAACACACGATATTATAGCGCAAAGGTTGATAGCTAAACTCAGTAAATGCCGAGCTACATTTCCTTCTTTGTGTTGTTCTATATATTTCTTTTCTTTTTTTCTCCTCGAACAAACTGTGTATGTGCATCCAGGCCTTTATCAGAACCCAATAATTCAGGCCACACGAGCACGAATACAATTTACACAAGGGGTGGTGAACAAGGCGCATTTCGCGGTGGAGCTATGAACGATTGTCTGCCAAAGGGATTTCACTTTAATTCAGCTCCTAGCCGCTACATTAACAATCTTCCTTTAGGTTCAACACTTTGTTCTACGACAGAGAAAGCCATTCCTAAGCCATAAAGTAATGAATCCCCTACAATATAATTTGTATGCATGTATTTGTATATTTCACCTTTTTTTTCTTCCATATATTTGTTTCTTTCTCTCTATAAATATGCTTGGGTTATTTCTTGAATAAAACCCATACATGTAATTTTTAATTAATTGTGTTTGTATTATCGTGTATAATATTTTAAGCAATGTTACATATATGAAAGAAAAAAGTAAATTTATAGATAAAGTTGTTGTTTAGAATTAATCAACACAAAACAATTTTTTTTTAGCTCTCACAACAAAAACGTTTTATGTTGTGCTCTCAATTGCAATCGATAAGATACGACCAAGTGTCAATAGCTCAACTGGTAAAAATTCTCGGACAAAGCTTACAAGTCACTTATTCGAATGGCATTTGGAAGAAAACTATATAAAATGCTATGTTCTCTAGTTTGAGAAGATGTACGGATCTAGATCCAAAACCTCTTATTCGTTAAAAAAAAAAATGTTCGAAAAGTTTTAGAGCAATAGTCATCTTATTAAAATACCAATAACTAAATAATCGTCTTCCAATAATCCTAATTGACTTTAGCAACGAGCCTAAACTTATGAAGCTTTAACCAATTTCCAAATTATTTCATAACGATTACACTAAATACAAATAATATAAATTATTTTTTTTCACTAATCATCTTACAAATTTACATATTGTATTTGATGAGTTTTTCTTGATATATATTTTTTCTTGTTCTCTCTTTTAAATATGTAAATGTTCGTAATATATAAAATAATTTGGAAATTGGTTAAGGCTTCATAAAGAGCCTTTTTATTGGTAAAAGACTAAAAGTCAAGGACGATAAAAATCATCGAATCGAAATTTTTTTATTTGACGATCCTTGTTCATCTTCTTCTTCTTCAACTCGGTACCATCTTCGACCAAAACTTGGATACGATCTCTCAGCTGTAATCTCATTAATTATATATATTTAGGGGTAAGCTATTAGCTATGGGATGTGCTGCTTCTCTTCCAGGCAAGTTTTTTTGTTGAATTTTGTTTCTCGATGTTGGAATAAAAAGTGAGAATTTATGGAGACCCTCGAGTAATTTCATCACCAATTTTCAGAAGGTGTAATCATCTCATCGGGGTTTGAATTCCCCAAAATTGGGGACTTTTGATGATTTGGTTAGGGTTTCCAAATCGTTTTAATGATTCTTGTAAATTATTGTGTAGCAGAGAGGAACTCTGGAACGTTAAGTGGTCTTAACAATTCTGAGAATGCAGTTTCAGCTGATGCTAAAAATCTACGTGTGAAGGTGCGATTTTTTGTCTTTGTTTTTGCTCTCATTTTTAGAACATTGAGACTGCTTTTGTTGCCTGACCGATTCGTGAAATTTTTAATAGCTTTGAAAGTTCATGCTTTTGTGATCTATGGTCTTAAACCACGCATGTTGTAATGATGTGATAAGCCTAGTGATGCTATTAGAGCTTTAAAGAAAATACACTCTTTATAGAATGATACAACCTTAGTAGCAAGCAAACCCTCAAATTCCTTCTTTTACGTAGCTAAGTATATAAGAGAGAACAACTGACTGTATTGCTTTATCTTGTAAAGCTATTTTTGAAACTCTTAGTATGCTACTGTAAGGTGATGATTCTTTTTCTTCTTGTTGTTCAGCAGTATTTTGCCTGTGCAGTGTAATTGGTCTCAACTTTGTGCAAGACTAACCGCTCGCTTTTCTATTCACTTGAATGCAGTTAGTTCTATTAGGAGATTCTGGTGTCGGTAAAAGCTGTATTGTCCTTCGATTTGTCCGTGGTCAGTTTGATGCTACATCTAAGGTAAGTAAAAACCTTGTTATATAATTGTCTTTATTGACCATTTTACACTTTTTTAGAACACTGTGGTCTGATATGTGGCATGTGAAGGGCTATTACAGTATTCTTATCTGCATTGAATCTCAAAACTACTAGTTATGTATCAGGTAACTGTTGGAGCCTCGTTCTTGTCCCAAACGATAGCCTTGCAAGACTCTACCACAGTGAAGTTTGAAATATGGGATACAGCAGGGCAGGAAAGGTGTTAAATCCTTTACCCAGATTTTTTTGCTTAGTTTATTAGATAAACGCTTTGCCTGCTTGCGAGTTGCGAGGACTAATCTGTATTCACTTCAATTTATAGGTATTCTGCTCTTGCACCACTATACTATCGTGGAGCTGGAGTTGCTGTTATTGTATATGATATAACAAGCCCTGAATCATTCAAGAAA
Source organism: Turritis glabra (assembly GCA_900406565.1). NCBI lineage: Eukaryota > Viridiplantae > Streptophyta > Magnoliopsida > Brassicales > Brassicaceae > Turritis > Turritis glabra. The sequence goes on along the minus strand of OVBN01000181.1, from coordinate 1,452,242 downwards.
GCACAGTATTGGGTTAAGGTATTTTTTTCATTTCAAGGGGTTCAAAGGGTTCCATTTCCTTCATGTTCTTAGGATTCATGCAATAGCTTGCGGAACATTCTATAACCATATTAAGAGTAAATATTCTATAACCATAGAAAGAGTAAAAACCCATTTGCTTTCCTTGGACCCATATGATTGAATTGACTGAACCATTGATTTTCCCAAATTCCTCCAACTTGGCAGCTATCTTGTTACTGATATAGTCGAGTGACTTGCCATCCTTTATGACAGCCACTAAGAGGAAACAAAGTATCCAATCATAACCCAGTTTTTTTACTCAAACATAGAAGATACTAGGATACCGTACTGTGATTATTGAACAACTTGTTGACGTCTCTGACATTTTTGTCCTGTTAATTTGCACACTGGCTCAATACCATGAAACCATTTGGTACAACTCCGTGTAGGAAAGATATTAACATTATATTGAATCTAGTGCTGTTGTTTACCCCTGCCCTTGAATCTGACAGGAACTGCAAAAGCATGGAAGCCCAGATATTGTTATGGCTTTGGTTGGTAACAAAGCTGATCTACATGAAAAAAGAGAAGTACCAACCGAGGTGAGTTTGCATAAACTTTTTAAAACTAGATTCAGTAGAAATTTTGCTGTCACTTGCTTCTTCAGCGCATATCACATTTTCGTAACAGGATGGGATGGAGCTTGCAGAGAAGAATGGCATGTTCTTTATTGAGACGTCAGCCAAGACAGCAGATAACATAAATCAACTGTTTGAGGTATGCATTTCTTTATTGCCTCTGGATTATGATCGATTGTCTTGTCATCTGCATTTATTAAGCTCTTGTGATCCGTTTCTTTCATTACTTTGGATTTGGAGAATGAAAATGTGATAGGCAGCGAGATCTTTGGTTACTGTGCTAATTCCAGGCTTCCATTTAGTAACTTGTTGAAAACGAGCCATATAAAAGTTATTTTGAAATAGTTTTTGGTGTATATGGATTAACTTGTTGGGAGTATATGTACATGTCTGATAGGAAATTGGGAAAAGGCTACCTCGTCCTCCTCCTTCGTCATGATTGGAGTGTTGAATCATCTCATCTTCAGGGAAAGCAAAAAAAAAACCTGTTTCCGGACTACTAATCTTTTCTTACTTTCTGTAATGTTTAACAACAATATTTCTCTACTCTGTTAAGTGTGTTGTATAATGTGAAGATTTGAGGTTGAATGAAACTGGGGAATATATTACGAACCTCAAAAGTGGAAACCTAAGCCATGAACTCATCAGTACATATTTGAGTGGGATTCATGTGATCCCATCAGAAGTAGAGAAGAGTAAAGCTTACTTCAAAAGATCAATGATTATATTGTTGACCACTTCAAAGAGACTATAACAGGTCGAGAACTATACAAACGCTCATTGCACATGAGAGATGATTCCTTATATACTCGGACTCTGAACAATACGTCAATCTTGTAATAGCTCGTGACTAAAGGTTATGACTTTTTTTATACTCTATAAAATCCTAAATTAAGAAATAAATTGACCATTTCAAAGAGACTATAGCAGGTTGAGTCATCCACTAAACGAACGCTCATTGCACAGGAGACGATTCTTTATACTCGGAACAAGACATACTCAGAGCCCGCGGCCAAAGGTTTTGACTTGTGATCATTTCAAAATGCCAATAAAAGCTAAAACTCTTATTATGTTTGGTTTGGTCAAATCTTAATAATATAAATTTATAATGGAGGCAATTAATAATTTAATACTGTACACAACAAACATGAATTAGATCCAATGCTTAGATATAAACTTAAAAACGACAAAATAAAATAGAAACTTATTTAAAACAGTTGTGATTGGTCTGAAAATGGACAAAATGTGACTTCTAATGTCCAAATATACGTATTTATTGTCACGTTGGTGAGAAGACTATTTCGTAAGCGATATGAATAGAGTTGTAAATTGCAATGTGTAATTTTGGCTTAATGGCTCTATAACATTGTTGCTCCTTCCTTCACCAAAATTCTTATTTTGTGTCTTTAAAATAAAACCCTTTGAGAAGCCCTGGAGAGCAATATCTAAGGGATGGGATCAACGAATTGTTCCCACGAGGAGCTGATGAGTCGACTGGTTGACGCTGTCAAAGAAATTTCTGGGTTTTCGTCTTCTAAGGGTTTTATCGGGAAGATCCAAGGCGATCTTGTTCGTAGGATCACGCTTCTCAGCCCTTTCTTCGAGGAATTGATAGACGTCAATGTGGAATTGAAGGATGATCAAATTGCAGGGTTTGAGGTTATGAGAATCGCTCTTGATTCAAGTCTTGAGCTTTTTCGATCGGTCAATGGAGGAAGCAAGCTTTTTCAGGTTACTACTCATTACTTGCTCTGTTCTTTAAAGTTAGCAATTTCATTCGTTTTCTATTCGAGTGTTTAAAGATTTTGGTGTTTAGGGTCTTTGTCGTCTGTAAGAATATCAAGAGTTTTGAGTATTGTCTTGTTTCTCTGATCTTGGGATGACCCGAGATCAGATTGAGTCTGCCATAGTAGAAGAATGATAGAAGTTCTGGATTGAAATGGGTAAGTTTTGTTTGTCATCATAGGTGTCATTGCTTTGGTGATCGATGATTTATGTCGAATTGTGATATGTGCATTGTTTATTTTTTTTCTCTGTGCGAGCTCACTGCTGTCTCTATATCGCCAAGAATTTACCTGAAATCAAGAAGTTGAGACTTTGTTTGTGTTCTCTCTGCTGGCAGATTTTCGATAGGGTTTCTGTTATGCAAAAGTTCCACGACATGACAGTGGAGATAGAAGCAGCGTTAACTCAGATTCCTTATGATAAGATTGATGTATCAGAGGAGGTCAGAGAACAGGTATTTCTCAAGGCATAGTTTTTTGTGGTTTCAAGTCAAATAATTTGCAAAGAAACTCTTTAAAAATTCAGACTTTTTTTATCTGTTGATTAAATCTGAATTCTAATGGTATGCTCTCTGAATTTGTAGGTTCAGCTTCTACATTTTCAGTTCAAGAGAGCAAAAGAAAGACGGGAGGAGTCTGATCTACAGCTTAGTCATGATCTAGCCATGGCAGAGAATGTGATGGATCCTGACCCTAAAATCCTCAAAAGACTATCACAGGAGCTCCAACTCAGTACCATTGATGAGCTGAAGAAAGAATCGCATGCAATACATGAATATTTTCTTTCATATGATGGGGATCCTGATGACTATTTTCAAAGGATGTCCTCACTTCTTAAAAAGCTGGTAGACTTTGCAACAATGGAAAGTTCAGAACCCGATGCATCCACCGGCAACCAAATCATTTCGAGACATCGTTCTCCTGTTATACCAGAGTATTTTCGTTGTCCGATATCACTTGAACTGATGAAAGATCCTGTTATCGTCTCCACTGGACAGGTCTGCTTTTGCAAGTTCCTTGTGCATTGTAGTGAGTTTGATTATTACACTTGTGTATTTGTTGTTATAGCTGATTTTTCGACCTTGCAGACATATGAAAGATCATCCATTCAGAAGTGGCTCGATGCTGGTCATAAAACCTGTCCGAAATCTCAGGAGACACTTTTGCATGCTGGATTAACCCCTAATTACGTGTTAAAGAGTCTCATTGCTTTGTGGTGTGAAAGCAATGGTATTGAGCTACCACAAAATCAAGGGAGCTGCAGAACAACAAAAGTAGGAGGAAGTAGCTCATCAGATTGTGATCGAACATTTGTCCTTGCCTTGTTAGAGAAATTGGCCAACGGTACTACAGAACAGCAGAGAGCTGCAGCTGGAGAATTACGGTTACTAGCCAAGAGGAACGTGGATAACAGAGTTTGTATCGCTGAAGCTGGAGCTATACCACTCCTTGTAGAGCTTCTATCCTCACCAGATCCTCGGACTCAAGAACATTCTGTGACCGCCCTTCTCAATCTTTCTATAAATGAAGGGAACAAAGGAGCCATCGTCGATGCAGGAGCCATAACGGATATAGTAGAAGTACTTAGAAACGGAAGCATGGAGGCTAGAGAGAACGCAGCTGCAACCCTTTTCAGTTTATCTGTTATAGATGAAAACAAAGTGGCAATAGGTGCTGCTGGAGCTATCCAAGCCCTTATAAGCTTGCTTGAGGAAGGAACCCGAAGAGGCAAAAAAGATGCTGCAACGGCGATTTTCAATTTATGCATATACCAGGGGAACAAATCAAGGGCGGTTAAAGGCGGTATCGTTGATCCGCTGACCAGATTACTGAAAGATGCAGGTGGCGGAATGGTAGATGAGGCTCTGGCCATTCTGGCTATTCTTTCGACAAACCAAGAAGGGAAAGCAGCGATAGCTGAAGCAGAAACGATCCCGGTGTTGGTTGATATTATTAGGACAGGGTCACCGAGGAACCGGGAAAATGCTGCAGCAATACTTTGGTATCTATGTATTGGGAATATGGAGAGGCTAAATGTAGCAAGAGAGGTTGGTGCAGATATTGCCTTGAAGGAACTTACTGAGAATGGAACTGATAGAGCAAAGAGGAAAGCTGCGAGCTTGTTGGAGCTCATTCAGCAAATCGAAGGTGCTGTAGAATCTACTGTTCCATGAAAGCCTCGTGTTATTTGTTTCAGCTTTGGATTGAGTCTGACAAAATAATCTTATGTAATGATGTTATGTGTAATTTTTTGACTCAGTTTTGTGTATATCTTATATGATATTTGAAAGTATAAACAAACCTTTTATTTGCGCTTGGTATAATTTTTTTACACATTTAATATAAAACAAATGTTTGTCTATTAAAGTACGAAAGAAGTAAAGCCGAAAATGATTTGCAGAAGTTGAAGAAAGATGTGTCAAAAAAACACTATTCAATTTGTACAAGAAGATCATGTTGTATCTCGCCCCAAAAAGAAAAAACTGAAACCAAAATGATCCAGAAGACGAACAACGACATACAAAAAAATAAAAAATAAACACATACACGCTCAAAACAGAAAAGATGAAACATAATGCTCTGTTACGAATCAGCCTAGTTTTTCCATGAACGTTTCTATCAATGTTGCGCCATTGACGATTTTTGTTGTAGCAATAATCAAATCATAAGCCATTCCTTCCTGAAAAATAATTATGCAGACGCAAGATTGGAGGATTCAGCAGACAAAAAGAGTTGTCTTTTAATAATAAACTCTTGAAGTTTGCATATTACCTTAGAGGCAAGATACCGTAGAGCAGAGATCTCGGCAAATGTTACACCTCCAATGAAGACAACAAGAACGATTGAGCGTCTTCCATCGGCAACCCTGTAAAAGATGTCTCACATGAAACCTCTCACCATTAAAACAGTTCAATGTTTTATTGTTTTGAAGAAACTACTTTTGTGGCAGCAAACTAATTGTTAATGAGAAACTTACCCATTTGAAGCTCCATGCAATGAATCAACTGATGGACTACTTGGGAATCCACTCTGCAGAGAGAATGTACAGAGTGATATATTTGCAATCGAAAAATAGTCGAAAAGAGAAATACAATAGCATAACAAATATGGAAGCCTTTTCATTTTATCTCTCTAAATTGGGAAAAGGAGAAAGTGTACTGACTCTTTTAGTTTCCAGATGTGGTCCTGGCAACAGTTTCAAAATGTCTTCCATAGGGCGCCTGTAAGTTAGATTGAGTCATCAAATAAACCACACAATTCTTTCAACATTCATATATGGATTAGTTAAAGCTTTCTCAAGTTCTGACATTTATGCTCAGCTTTTATTTTGCTTCATGGTAATTTACTTGTTTAGGAAAGCCAAAGTGTTAATTTCACAGGCAACATAGGCAAAAGTTTAGGATAGAATGCAAAAAAATACTAACCATCCAGAATGAATAGCTTGTTGGATAAGACGAATGCTAAGAGGAGCATATCCAGAATAGACATAAGCAATATCGTCAGGCCTGCACAAGAAATTTATTTTCCTCAAAATTTAAGCCCTTCACTTCATGATTAATAAAAGTTGGTGCAAGGCCTAGCAAATCAGATGTACGTAGACACAAAATCAAAGCAAAAATTCACCATTTGAAAAAGGCGATGATCCCATACCACAAACAAGGAGGAAAACAGATTACTAATGCTATGAAAACTGAATATTCAGCCAATGATAATGTTAGATCATGCATTAGAAAAAGAGGGAGTCCTCATAAATCAACAAAAGTTGCAAGTCGAAAAAGAGATTTCAAGGGCATTAGAGATTGCCGGATTCAGCCAATGCTGTCGTTAGATCATGCATTAGAGATTACGATTGGTATCCTCAAATATAGCAATGGAAATAGAGCTTTCAAGTTTACATATTTCTGGACTAGACATCTGGACCTACTTCATAAGCTTAATCCCATTAACAAAATCAATGAAGTATATCATCTCTTCAGTAGGAGACAGCATAACGAAAAAGAAGATTACCTTGACGTATCAGTGTCTTCAACTATAAGTTTCAGTGTACGTTTCACTGTTAGCCAGTTGCTTTTAAATTCCTGCAGGGACCAAACGAAGGTACAACAAGTCATTAGAATGTCAAACTTACCTAACCATAGAATAAAAGAAATTAACTCAATTCTAGAACGAAGCCAATAATAATAAAACCTGCTTCTTCAACAATCCTGCTTTTTCCAAGTTGTTCAATGTGACCACATGCTCAAATCCATAACTGTGGAGTAGTTCCATTCTGGAAGTTGAGACCCGAAGACAAGTTATGATTAAAAAAACAGATAATTGAAATATACAATACAGAATGACTGATGGAAGCTTAACTTGCCTTATATAATCAAATTGCTTTTTAGGTAGCCCTGAGTTTGTAACAGAAAATAGAACTAATAGACGTAAGACATTAGTGAGAGGCTCTTGTTTATGGATCATCTCTTCTATGTACTCAAAGCATCTGCATTTAAAAACTAGAGTTAGTAATAATCAATCATATCACAGATTTTAATAGCCATTATGCCATCAAAGTATAATGTTATTTCACATCCCTTGTAACAAAAAGAATCATGAAATCTTAAGTTTTAAATACAATTGAAGTGTTTCCTTAAGAAGAAACTTACATGTCATAACTTTCTGCCTCAACAAGTGTTTGTTCCATATCAAGTTGCGAAAGAAATGATTGCTTAGATGTGAAGGTCGTCAGGTGCTGGGCAAGATGTATATGCCTCTGGGAAAGAAAAGACCATAAACAATTAGATTAAAATGAAACTAATTGTGGTCTGACTGTCTGCGAGATAAAAGAAAAGGAAGCAAGGAACGTAAAGAAAACGACAATACTTACTGTCATCTCTGGTAATGAGTTAAGCTTCTTAACAAAGTCCTTTAGCTCAGAAACTGTCTGGGTCTGTGCAGTAAAAACACATACCCCATTCAAAATCTGGGTACAACTAATAATCTATGGTACTAATAATGTGCCTTAGAGGTCTCCTGATCGATGGCTAAGAAATTTGAAAATAAATATGTATGTACCATAACCTCTACCATGAAAACAAAGCCTACTAAAGGAAGAGAGAGATAAACGTACAGAATTAATTTCAGTGTAGTCCTCCTTCATGGATGTTGCCTTCTGACGTAAAACCTGCAATCATACTGCGTCTGGAAGATGAGGAAATAGAATCCCATGTCATAAAGAATGGAAGCCAAAAGGCCAAAGGTCAACCTGTACAACGACTTCAAAGTTGAGATCCCTTGTCTCCTTGAACAACTTATCACTGTAAAATTAAGCATCCAAGAAAAAAATTAACACTCAATCGTGACATACAACTGGACGTATTGGCTAGTAAACAGATTTTCGATTTCAGGTAAACATTTCATAAATACTTCCCACAAAGTTATGGAACGAAATAGACAGACACACAAGAAGTAGCTTGGGAATTCTAATCTAGCTATCAGTTTAGGAAGCTCTTTTGTGCGCATGACCAATTAATACATGGGACTAGTAGCAAAACATTGTGCCTATATCATTCCATGCATCATATTTGCTCACAGAAATCATAAGTAAAATAGAAGAAAAAGGGCCACTTGTCTCACACGATTGAAGGAATCTATATATGAGCTAAGCAAGTAACCTTGAATTAAGGGGAACTTTCATCTTTCTTCCCTCCTGCTGAGCACCCATCACAGATGAGTCGACTTCGACAGCTCCATTACTGATACGCAAAAACTTTGAAGAAAAGTTGGAGTCAGCTAACAGAAAACCCAATCGACCAGCATAATTTAAATCCAAATTGTATTGTTGTTGGTAATCATTGCAGCCAATGAAACCAAATAGTTCTACACCATTGTTTTACCTTCCCCAAATTCAAGAAAAGTACATAAACTCAGCAGGATAATGACAAAGCCTGCAGAAACTAATTTGGGTCTCACACTTGTGTAAAACTTTATTATGAGAAGAGAAACAGAAACACTCAATATAATTCAAATTACTCCAAAACTATTATACATGAAGTCAAAATCAACCCTCAGAGATTAAAAAAGTGCACTGCCAGAAAAATCTAGTCAAGGTACTAATAGTCAAAACTGCAGTATTCAATTTGTGTGACATTACCTCGTCTATCAGTCCCTCATAAGTTAACTGGGAGCACATAGGAGTAACCATGTCAACCTGAAAAAGAAAAGTAAAAATTGAAACTGATAGCGCCATGTGAATACATAGCTTACAAGTATGCATTATAAAGGCATCAGCCAGTCCGAATTCCAGGTTAAGTGGGATTGTAACAAATTTCTCGACCTCTTAACCTTTATATGCAGATTTCCAAATCAATTGTTTGCGTTATATCAAATAACTTTCCAATGTTTACATCAGACAGAACTCTTTAGCATTCAATTCTTGAAGGACAACTTTGTGTTTAAGGATTTAAAATAACAGGAATACACATGATAATCTTACCTCTCTATCCAACAGAATGAGTGTATCCACTTCAGGCCTTCCCACCTAATATAGAACAAGCAACATTTAGAATAGTGAAAAAAAGTAACTAAAGCATTTTCTACAAATATAATATAGCCGAGTCACTGAATATTATAACATTTAAACTGTTTCAGGCAAATTTTACATCATTCGAATTGACAGGTTCCTCCACTTGCATGCGGTTTAGTATATCTGCAACACGAACTGATGCTTTGCCCTTTGCCCTCACTTTCGATATAACTCCAAAAGAAAACTATGAGAAGAGTTAGTCATGAGTTAGTATTGTGTGGATCATAATGTAAAGAACAATGAAAGATTCAAACCTCAAGCTCATGTATGGCTTTTGCGACATGCCAAAGTGAGCTAACATCCCCATCCACAAGGCAGTCCTATCATTTAAAAACCATAAAACAAGATAAATAGGAAACCCGTGATTTTAAGGCCTCAAGGACAAGGGTACATAAAGTTCTAAGTAAGAATTGGACCCATGAAAATTCTACACACTTTTTCAGAGAGCTCAAGCTCAAATGAAATCACATCCTCATCTAGGGGAACCATATACAGAGGAAACTCCTTCACAGTAACCAGGTTATGCACTTTTTCCTGCTCTAGAATCTGAAAATAGCAGGATAAAATATTTATCATCCATTATTAAAAAAGTGGTAAAACAAGCAAAGTAAAGCAGACATTGTATAAGAGGATGACAATAACCACATACCTTCTCACACGCAACTGACCTACGAGGGACAAAGTAAACGTAGTAGTCTCTTTGAATCGCTTTTGAGATATCATTCTGAATGTGAGAAGCAATGAATTTCATAAAACTGAGTTGAGAGCGAACAAGATAAATCACTTTTGTGCATTCAGTCTGAACTGGTTCTGCAGAAAGATGCCGTAACTCCAAACCAAGTTCCTATCAAGCAAAGAAAAAATAAAATCAGACCAACGCTAATGTTAAAACCAAAACTCAACCTTTAAAAGATCTTCCTTTTCTCGAGATTTCAAGTTTACAAATTTCCTCACCTCTAATTATTATTCCACAAGATGAACTAAATCGGAAAAACCTGGAATTACCTTCAGCGTAGACGTCTGGATGATCAATGAGACGGAACCACTGAGCTTTGGATCAATAACCAGACACTTAGTTCCACGAATCTACAATCAAAGACACCAAAAAGTCTTGAGGAATCATCTGTAAATCATCTCCCAAGTTCATTCATCTTAATGTTTCTCAATCATGCGACATTGGTTCAGAATACAAGTGAGACAAAGACGTTGTTTTTATTTCACATTCTCAATAGAGATATGCTTGATCAAATAGGTGAAATTTCTTGTTCCCCAAAGAAAAAGAAAAAAACTAAAATTGACAATCCTCGGCGACCCTTTTGAATCATATGAAAAGAGAGTAACGAGACTTACGTCTTTAAGCAAGTTTAGGAGCTCCTTCTGAGACTTCTCCCTGAATAAGAATTGAGCCAACATATGAGAGAGGAAAAGAAGAAGAAGAAACGATCAATCAACATTGAAATCGACTCACCTAATGGATTTGAGATTGAGAGGCGCATTTTCCAAGTTGGGGATCTGCGCCATGGAGACGATGATGATCAAGAGGTGATCGACCTTTCTCCGTTTCTCCTGCACCGTGTGACAGCGACGATAGTCCACCGCAGTGGACGAACACGGTCGTGATGATAGATAATTAAAGCACCAAATGGGCCTTGTACTCTTTAATTGGGCTTCACATATAAGTCATAGTCTAGTTCGATGTTAATTAGACCCGTAGCTCAGGGGTTAGCAAAACTTAAGAATTAAATTGTTTTGATACCTCTAAATCTTTTTTTTCGGAACTTTAATATATTTCAGAACACTAGCTTGTAGGACTATAATTACCTTGTTACGAACGATGAAGTAAAACGTAACTATAGAATTTGGTTTCGGTGGAATAGCATGGTGAAGTATATGGGCTAATAAATTCAATTTCTAAACATATCTTTGCTAAGCATATTAACATTTTTAAAGACTTACATGAGATTGTCTTCATATGAAAAAAATTCAACGTTCTCAACAAATAATTTTTTTTTCTTTTTCATTAAATAAATCCTACCAAATCAGTATTATACGTACCATTGTACCAACTTGATAGCAAAAAAAAAAACGATAGGAATAGGTGACTGGTACAAATATGTCAGTAGTCAAAATATGGAGTTTATTCAAGTTGTGGCCGACCAGACCACGGTTATCAAATTTTTGCCACTGTTTTAATGATTGTTATGTTGTCATAAGGGGACAAAAAATTGGTTTAGGGATGCTGATACCGTAGATGCCGATATTAATTGGGGGATCCACTCAATTAGATTTGTATTGTTATCCATATTTAGTTATGGACCAAACACATTTTGGACCCGCTTGTAGATGATGGTGAAAACGTTTATAGTCTCACTTGTATATGTTCTTGAAATTTGGTTCTTGTCCGCTAATGCTGTACAATAAGATAAATTTTCACATGTTATTCATCCATCACACAACTCGTGGTAGACCCATTGCCTTGGACCTAGATCGTCTATTTACAGTTTTAGACTTCATGCGTTTGGAGATAACCCTAGATGTTGCTTGCATAATGTACTGTAGTTTAGTCTTGTATACTTGAAAAGACTTTATATAATAGCATCTAGAATCGACATATATAACTAAAATATTTCGTGGATCAAAAGGGGAATAAGAGAAATGAGAATTGTTTGTGATGGCATATGAATATCCACCAATGTTATTTGGTCTTGGATAGTTTGACCAACGTAATTTGCATCCTAGCCATTTCTTATATCTCAAGAAACTTTGATCCTTGCTAGTAGTTTTTAATCTTGGTAAACCAAACCAATCTTGGTAAACCAAAAATTGGGATGATGGAAGAGAGAGAGAGAGAGAGAGAGTTAAAAAAAGCCGAGTCTGTTAACATAAAGACGTCAACCCACTAATCCACGAACGCGGGAACCATTTCATCATATTCACAGTCGTGCCTCCCTCTCTTTCTCTTCTTCTTCTTCTCCTTCCACTTCCCCCACGAAATTTTCAAATCTCTCTCTCTCTCTCTCTCTCTCTCTCGCTGCCCTTTCGTGGTTCGTGTGACGAGCCATCTAATGACTTCTTCAAATTCATCCTCCGCCGTCAGATCGTCGGCGAAACACGCGGCGGAGCGGATTCAGCAGCATTTGCCTCCCAACAGCAACCACGCAGTATCTCTCTCTTCTTCTTCCTTGAATTTGCCTTCTAGAACCTCTATCATCGCTCCCGGAGTAGCTCACTCTTCTCGCCCTAAAGATCGACCCTCCGCTTCCTCCGTCTCCAACGCTTCATCCGTCTCCGCCTCTTCTCCTTCTACGCGCCGCTCCGGCACTCCCGTTCGCCGATCTCAGTCTAAAGACTTCGACGACGACAATGGTCTGTTCCTTTCTCCCTTCTCCTCTCTTCAAGTATTTGACTTTTGCTCTAGGGCAATGCTACATTCGATTTGGAGATTGTTGATTCGAATTGGTGCATTGGTTTTGGTTAATTTGTTGGTATTAAATTTATCTAACTTTTTACTGGGCGGCTATATGTTGTTGCTCTCATAAAATGCACAAACTTGGTATTTGATATTTTTAAATTTTTCATTCTTGTCTTCAGATCCTGGGAGGGTAAGAGTTTCTGTAAGAGTTCGACCTCGAAATGGAGAGGAGCTTATCTCGGATGCTGACTTTGCTGATCTTGTTGAGTTACAACCAGAAGTGAGAGTTAGATGGATGGTTTCTGATATACTAAAAACTGAGGTATTTTAAGAACCTTAGAATGTGTTTTCTTGTCTGCAGATAAAGCGGCTTAAGTTGAGGAAAAACAACTGGAATTCTGAGTCTTATAGATTCGACGAAGTGTTTACAGACACAGCTTCGCAGAAGCGCGTCTATGAAGGAGTAGCAAAACCTGTTGTCGAGGTTAGAAAATATATGTCCCTGATTGTCCAGATCGGAATTTATCAAGTTATATTTCAGCCTTTCAGGTTACATGTTTTGATTGTTTTATCCTCTACACTGAATTTGCAGGGTGTTCTGAATGGATACAATGGTACCATTATGGCTTACGGTCAAACTGGTACTGGAAAAACTTACACGGTAGGAAAAATTGGTAAAGATGATGCAGCTGAGCGTGGTATTATGGTTAGAGCTCTAGAAGACATACTTCTGAACGCATCTTCTGCTTCTGTTTCCGTGGAGATCTCTTATTTGCAGGTGTGACTCTGCACATCTTCTCCTTGTTTCCATGTTGAGTATTACTTCAATGCTTAGATGCTGGTCTTGTTGTTGAACATTCATAGACATAAAGATCGAAATGAGTCTAGAGTTTTTATAAGAACCATTTCTAATATCTATATTTCTTCTTGTAATTCACAGCTATATATGGAAACCATACAAGATCTTCTTGCACCTGAGAAAAACAACATTTCAATCAATGAGGATGCCAAGACTGGGGAAGTATCAGTACCAGGCGCTACAGTAGTCAACATTCAAGATTTAGACCATTTCTTGCAGGTTTTGCAAGTCGGCGAGACAAACCGCCATGCAGCCAATACAAAAATGAATACAGAATCCTCACGTAGTCATGCAATTCTTACGGTGTGCTTCCCTATAATATTTGGTCTATATGGTTTCTTATACATCAACAGAATTTATGTGTTGTATCTGCCGACTAATGAAATGTATCTTCTTTGCAGGTTTACGTTAGGCGGGCTATGAATGAAAAGACTGAAAAGGCAAAACCTGAATCTTTGGGAGATAAAGGCATTCCTAGAGTTAGAAAGAGCAAACTTCTAATTGTGGATCTTGCTGGTTCAGAAAGAATCAACAAATCTGGTTTGAACTCCTTCACTGTTTATATAACCATTCATGTTATATCAAGTAGTTTATGCTGAGTTCTTTCCTTTTTTTTGAAGGCACTGATGGCCACTTGATTGAAGAGGCAAAATTCATTAATCTTTCACTGACATCCCTGGGCAAATGCATAAATGCGTTAGCTGAAGGCAGTTCTCATATACCAACAAGAGATTCTAAGCTAACAAGGCTTCTTCGTGATTCTTTTGGGGGTTAGTTTACCAAAATTTTCTTAGCCTATCTATAGAACTCATAAGCGTGACTTACTTCTGTGTCTATACATTTTTTTCATATCTACCTAGTTACTCTCGTGTCTGTTACATAAACTCTGATATGGTCTTTTGTCTCTCAACAAATAGGTTCTGCGAGGACTTCACTTATAATAACAATTGGGCCATCTGCACGGTATCATGCAGAAACCACTAGCACAATAATGTTCGGACAAAGGGTGAGTTTTCATGTTTCTCTTATTTTGTTCTCTGCAGAATCTATAGTTTCTGACATCTAAAGAAAATCATAAACGAGAAAGACAACAGTATTCTAATATTTAACAACCTTATATCTTTCAAAGAATTTTATAGTAATGCCTTCTTGGCCATGTCTCCCTTTACAGGCTATGAAAATAGTAAATATGGTAAAGCTTAAAGAAGAATTCGATTATGAAAGTTTGTGTCGGAAGCTTGAGACTCAGGTGGACCATCTTACTGCAGAAGTTGAAAGACAAAACAAACTAAGAAACAGTGAGAAACACGAGTTGGAAAAAAGATTGAGAGAATGTGAAAACTCTTTCGCTGAGGCAGAAAAAACTGCCGTTACAAGGTCCAAGGTAATTTTCTCTTATATTGATTGGCTACTCTTCGTTTACTTAGAGTAATTGATATTCAACAATCTTCTAGAGTTCTAGTTTCTTGATATGATGCCTATTTTCCTATGATATTCTATATCTGGTGTTTATATTATGAGGGGTGAATCTGACTTACAGGTCCTGGAGAAGGAAAACGCCCGCTTGGAGCTCTGCATGAAAGAACTTTTGAAGGAATTGCAACTGCAGAAAGATCAGTGTGATCTAATGCATGACAAAGCAATACAACTAGAGATGAAACTGAAAAATACCAAGGTACACTTTCTCTCATATATTGTTAGCAGTTTCCCCGGTAACTACTTAAAAAATGTTGTTGGATTCAATACTTCTCTCTTATTGTCTTTATTAACTACTTGCGGAAGTTCTTGTATGTTTTCTTAAAGGCCCATCATCAAATACACAACGTATTTACCAAAACAAATATATATATATATATATATATATATATTTTTGAGCTGTGGACTCTGACAGTGTCCTTTTAATTGTTAGTAGCAGCAACAGCTGGAAAATTCAGCATATGAGGCAAAACTTGCAGATGCCAGTCAAGTGTATGAGAAAAAGATTGCGGGGTTGGTTCAGCGTGTTGAGGATGAACATTCCCGGTCAACAAATGCCGAGCATCAATTGAATGAAATGAAAAGTATTTTGAGTAAACAGCAGAAGTCTATTCACGTTAGTTAACATGACACCTTTTCAGCTACCTTTACAGCTACCTTTTAAATGCATTAGTTCTCTCCTCAAACTAAATGGTATTTTTTGGTGTTAATAGGAACAAGAGATGGGAAACTATCAATATCAAAGGGAACTTGCGGAAACCACTTACACATATGAATCTAAAATTGCAGAGCTGCAGAAGAAATTAAAAGATGAAGATTCTCGGTCTAACGCTGCAGAAGAGCAACTTAGACAAATGAAAAGGCTTATAAGCGATCGCCAAGTTTTATCACAGGTTAGGCTTATACCTTATTTTTTAAAATGGATCTCAATAAGCATATGATACTTTCAGCTTTATGTTTCAGTTGAGTGTGACAAAAAGGGTCAATGTATTTATCCTTTTTCTTTTCAAATATTGAAGATGAACATATTTTACCTTAATTATTTGTGCTTCAGCTCTTGCAGAATTTTCTGTCTCCAATTGTTTTTTTTCTTGGTTTTGGGTTCAGGAAAATGAAGAGACGAACGAACTCAAGTTAAAATTAGAAGATCTTTCACAAATGTATGAATCTACAGTAGATGAACTCCAGACAGTGAAATTAGACTACGATGATCTTCTCCACCAAAAGGTGTAACGCTTAATTGTCTGCTTGTACTTGTTGTTCAGATTGGTCATATTCAAAATCCAACTGTTGATTTTTTGCTGATGAATATGTCTAAATGTACATAAAATTTGTGTTGCATAGGAAAAACTTGGTGAAGAGGTTCGGGATATGAAGGAAAGGCTCCTTTTGGAAGAAAAACAGAGAAAGCAATTGGAGAGTGAGCTTTCCAAACTAAAGAAGAATCTAAGGGAAAGTGAAAATGCTGTTGAGGTGAATTACAATGAGCTTGTTTCACCTTTTTCACATGCATTGTACTTCATAGTCTTGCTAAGTCCATTTCATTCCACAGGAAAAGAGATATATGAAGGAAGATCTTTCAAAAGGATCATCAGAATCTGGAGCTCTAACAGGCTCACAGAGATCACAAGGGTTAAAAAAGTCACTATCTGGTCAGAGAGCTACCATGGCGAGGCTTTGTGAAGAAGGTATAATTTTTTCTCATGGATTGAGCTCTTTTTAGCTTAGACATTGTTCTATTTCGTTTCATTGTGGGAGAATCCAATTGACACCTTCTCTACTTTGATTTCAGTCGGAATTCAGAAGATATTACAACTCATTAAGTCTGAAGACTTGGAAGTTCAAATTCAAGCTGTGAAAGTGGTGGCTAATCTAGCCGCTGAAGGTGCAGTTTCATCTCTTTCTATTAGCATGTGTGAATAGCCTCAAATTTTTACTTCCCTCTACTAATACAAATGGATTCTCAATTGTTGAAATATCGATTTCTGATACACTGGCGCTTTGCCTTGACAAATGGATTCTCTTTGTTTGTCACAGCACCTAAATGATTTGCATCATGTGTGTGTATATGTGTAGAGGCTAATCAGGTGAAGATTGTGGAGGAAGGGGGTGTAGAAGCTTTGCTTATGCTACTCCAGTCATCTCAAAATTCAACAATTCTTAGGGTGGCTTCTGGTGCAATTGCTAATTTGGCAATGAACGGTGAGCACTATCTCTTGCCGGTCCAAGTGCTTGTATGATAATGTTGTTCATAAATCAGTTAAACTTACTCAAGAGAAGCAGAGCTAATTCATACTTATAGTGGTCGCCTTGTGGTTATGTCATTTCTTTACAATGCTTGTTTGCTTGAGTGTTGGATCTGTAAGTTGCAGTAGACGGTTCTTGGTGCCATGGCTTTTTCCTGCTGTCAAGTTATTAAATTTGGAATGGAAACGATGTGATTTGTTTATTTATATGTTTTCATTGGTTTATTAACCACAGAGAAGAGTCAAGATCTAATAATGAACAAAGGAGGTGCTCAACTCCTAGCAAAGATGGTGACTAAAACAGATGATCCACAGACTCTAAGAATGGTAGCTGGTGCACTTGCCAATTTATGCGGGAACGGTGAGTCCAAGATTATAAATACCAGTTCCGATGACTTCCAGTTTTAAACATATTTGTTCATCTGCATCATTGCATGTATTCAGTGTATAACATATGCAAAAGCAAAGATAATGGAAGATGTTTTGTGTTGGTATGCTACTAAGTACATATCTAACTCTATATACTGTCGTGTTTTGCACAAACAGAGAAGTTTCTTAAACTGCTGAAAGAAGAGGAAGGCATCAAAGGACTACTCACGATGGCACAATCTGGAAACATAGATATCATTGCTCAAGTGGCAAGAGGGATGGCAAATTTTGCAAAGTGTGAAACTCGAGAAATTATGCAAGGTGTGCAGTCATATTTGCTTATAAATTTACCTCACAAATTGCACACCTGAGTCAATCGCTATAGTCCTTAAAGAGGATGTTATGTGTTACAGGGCGTAGAAAAGGTCGTTCTCTTCTCTTGGAAGAGGGTGCTCTTGAATGGTTGACTTCAAACTCACATATTGATTCAGCATCAACACAACGTCACATCGAGCTTGCGCTTTGCCATTTAGCTCAAAATGGTAAGCCTCACTTTTTCATTCTGCTATCTAGAAGAGCCCAGTTCTTTTATCAAATGTTGGGACATATGACTAATATCTGTATCTCCTTCATTTCGATGCAGAGGAAAATGCGAATGACTTCAAACGGACAGGAAGCGTGACAGAGATTGTAAGAATATCTGTGGAGTCGAGTAGAGATGATATTCGCAGTTTAGCAAAGAAGATACTCAAAACAAACCCTTACTTCTCAAGCTGAACCGGAGGTGAAAGAAAAGACATGTACATAACATAACTGGCGAGTGACACAGATTCTTAGCCGAGTCTGTGAGAATGTCATTAGATTGACTTTGTGATTGGGATGATATATATGGACGACGACGACAATCAAGGAGAGACAGCTAAGATTCTTACAAAAGGAATGTTAGGTTGTAATAACTGATTTGATGTTGTATACTGTCTCTGTTGGATGTGGACTCCATTGCTAATTTTTGTGAACAGTTTTCGTGATGTTTCCATATGTTCTTGATCATTTGTGTAACAACTCTGTAGTCAATACTCCTCTGGTGTGAACAATTCTCCTATGTAAGATTGATTTTGAGAAACATAGAATACACGATGAAACTCGACTCTAATTGAATCTGCTTACTATTACTACGTTTTACTTTGCTAAAAAGTAATCAAAATCTTATTTGGAATCCATTTTGTAATCGTTGTTCCTTCTCATTAAACAAGCATATAAATGTTATGTGAGTGGTCACACTTTTCTTCTCATGAGATATGGATATAACAAACAGAGATAGTTCATCATGTCTGTAGATGTTTTCACAACTCCTAAAGATTTAACTTCAAATGAATCACTCCTTTGTTCTTTGTCAATCTAGTTCGTGGCATTGTTAGATTCTTCTAATCGTAAAGGCCTTCATCGTACCAAATATCGACCAGAAAGTCCACCATCTCCTACATAAAGATCAAATGGGAGATTTAGGTATCGAGAATGATTTTGGCTTCTTTTTATAACTCAGGTAGGAAATGGGGTTAAACTAAGCTTACGGGTAAAGGAATCGGCTCAGAGAAAGGTTCATGAGTTGAGAGAAGATCTTCATATGTAGTAGACCAGCTGCAAGAGATTCCAGATTGTCTTAGAAATCATTACTTTTACTAATCATTAGAGTATCATTTTTCTGATTCTTTGACACTGCAAAAAAGATTGTGAAATGAACTTAAAGTTGGATGGAACAGACAAATAATACCTTATAATCTGATCCTTTGCAGTGTGTTTTCTTTGTCGAGATTGATCTCCCACCCATTTTTCCCTGTTCTCTTGCCACATCTTTGCACCTGTAATCAAGAAAGATGCTTATAGATAGTGCTCAAGAACATAAAAATATCAATTTACAGAACCAACAAGTTGGAATCTCCGTTGGTCACGCCCAATAGGGTAGGGTCAGGACAACAATTTGGATGTAGATTCTTGTCATAGTTTATAACAGCAATTGATAAGAAACAATCATCGTGTTAAGCTGAAGTGTGAAATGTACCATGATTCACAAGAGTAAGATTGTTTTCGGTGTTCGTTTTGACGGAGCTTTTCTCTTCTTTGACTAATTTTGAAAGCTCAAGATTAGGTTTGTTTTCGGTGGACAGACAATTTGCGGTATAAAGCTCCATTCTTCTTCAATCGAATGATCATTCCTTTACGAATAAACCCGATTATAACCAATTCACATCCACATACAAAACATCAAAGGTTTCCACACAAGCTGCTAAAAGAAACAAGAACAAACCAATTAAAAACCCATTTCGAAAAAGCATGAAACTGTTAGAAGATAGGGCTGGTTTTAATGTACCTCATTGACATTTTCATTAATCAGCTTGTGCAAAACCCTAGAAGATTCAAGAAAAAAAAAAAAAAAAAAAACCAGATTTCTCAGAAAACAATACATTATCCAAACCATATACATCAAACTCATTGCAAAAGAAAATAAGATCTTTCTTTTTAACACATTGCGTTCAAATTCATTAACAAATCTTTATCTATAAGGCAACCCAAAAAAGAAGAGATTTTTCAGTTACAAAACATGTTCTGTTTCTTTAAGGAAGGATATTGGAACTGGAACAATGGCATTTCGGGTGAAGTATATATTTAAAGATCCAAAATAAAGAGATCAGAAGCGTTCAAGATCCAATCTTTTTCTAGGGAGAAACCAAAAAATACGTGATGAAAAAGAGAAAGATTACTACATAAGAAAAAATAGAGGACAGAGGATTGATTACCTTAATGGGGAAGTATCAGCAGAAAATTTGGTGGAGGGATTGAAACTGAATTATTTGTTTTCTTTTAGGTTTTATATGTAAAGGAAAAAAGTTTAGATCTTGAGTCAATGAAAAATCAACTAAAAATAAATTTTTAAAAGGAATAATTCTGAGCCAAAAATAGAATTAAAAATTAATTAAAGGAGTTTACTTGTAGTTGTAAATGAGTAAATCTTTGTATCTAGATCTATATTTGGGCCAATGAGACAGAAAAAATTAAAGCATGCCCCACGCAGCTCAAGTTTCTATCTCAATCTTACGTGGATGTGATTAGGAAGATAGCTCCATTCTTTATTGTTTTGGAAAATTTGTCACATGTTCAATATAAAGTTTTCTTTAGTTATTTGAAATATTAAATAAATTATTTGAAATCCTGATAAATTCAGATTTAATTATCAAATTGAAAACTCACCTAATTATAGAATTTTAATCCATATATGAATTAAAAATTTTACACATTAATGTGGTATTTATTTCTCCTCAAATTCTAACTCAGAGATAATCAAAACCATTAACATCAAAGATCTTATTAATTAGAATTATGTTACTCCCTCCGTTTCATAATATAGGATGTTTTAGAGAAATTTTTTTGTTTCATAATATAAGATGTTTTCAAATTTCTATGCAAATTATAGATTAATTTAATATTTTATGATTATCTCTATTATGCAGTCTTTTTTATGATTGGTTAAACTTTTTAAAAGTAGATACTTCTTAATATGCGTGCTTTAAGCTAAAACGTTTTATATTTTGAAACGGATGGAGTAACATTGAAAGTTTATGGCTGAGATAAGTTTTTCTTATGACATTTATCTTGTATATATGAAATTAAATGTGAAGGGTAAAATAGGGAAAAAATGAAGAAAAAAATTTCCATTAAAACTCAAATCAAATATTAGGTAAATGCACTTATGTGGTTCAATAAGAATTTATCCAAATTGATAACTTGATATAACAAAATATTATATTCGTCATGTCATATTGTCATGTATAAAAGAAAAGTTAAATTTGGATGGAATTGAGAAATCTAACAAAATGTCATGAGCTAAATAGGCCGGATATTCCGGTATTCGGATCGGGTTCGGATAGGAACCGATCGGGTTTGGATCTTTCGGGTAGAGGAGTTTAGGATCTAATAAGGTAAATGTAAAAAACTTGGTTCGGTTTCGGTTCAGATTTTTTCGGGTTTGGGTCGGATCGGATATATAATTTCAGAACCGCTAAATACCTGATTCTTTTCACGTATTCGGCTCCTAAATTATTAGTATGTACTTATATTTCGGGTATTTTCGAATTCGGATTCGGATTTTCGGGTAGAGGAGTTTAGGACCCAATAGAGTAAATTTAAATTTTCGGGTTCGGATTCGGATCGGGTTTTTCGAGTCGGTTCCGGTTTTTTTTTTTTCCCCAGGGCTAGAGCTAACAATGTTTCTTCTTATGGAGTTTTTATAATATGTGATTGATTACTAAAGCTTAAAGTCGACTGCTTTATATCCATTCATTGCCTTTCTAAATTCTAAATGATGTTAAACTCTGTCTCAAAAAAGCTTAAGATTTAATGTACACAGAGATCGGATGTTACAAGTTAACCATATTTGGGTTTGCAAATCGGCTCAAAAGGTTTCATCACTTAGAATTCAAGCTCACACGAGCAATCGATCACCAAGACAAAATACAGGTTTTCACAATCTGTCTTTCATTACACAGTGTTTTGATACACATAAAGCTCATAAGGTACATATTTCTATTTTTACATTCATTAGTTCAAAGGGATAACAATATCGCCAATGTTGTTGTGCCATGGATCCGCCAAGTGAGTTGCCAGGTTCTCCAATGGTCCTGTCCCCGGGTAAGCTGACTGTTGCACACAGAATCCTACAAACGCCAACAGTGCAAGCCGCCCTGACATACCCACCAAATAAACATTAACATTAGCTTTACAATTTTATATAAGTTTGATGAAGAAAGGTAAGTTGTTGGGTGTGCTTACCGTTCTTGATCTCCTTAACCTTCAATTCCTCCAACTTCTTGGGGTCCTTTGAGTATCCAAGAGGGTCAAATGCGCCTCCAGGGTACTTCTTCTTCTCGGGGTCTTTCTCCATACTCCTCTGGTGCTCAACAAATGCAATAGCTAAGAACTCAATGGCCAAGATTGTGGGCAAAGTACCCCACGGGACCGGGTTTCCCAAGTAAGTGGCTTGACCCCCTGGTACTGCTGCCCATTCCTGAGCCTTAACCCAATTTCCGTATCCCAATGCCTCTGGTACCAAAATCCCTGGCTACAACATCACACACCAATTCCATTAGATCAAACTTAACAAGACTAAACCTTTATGACAAAGATTGGATATTGAAACTTACAACAGCGAGCATAGCCCATCTACAGTGAATGAGCTCTGATTCTTTGTATCTCTCAAGGTTCTCTGGAACCTCTCCAAGCCCGAGTGGGTCAAACCCAAAGTCACTGCACATTTTTGTACCCAATAACTTAGAAAAATTGAACCTTTGTTAACAGCCTCCATTGTTAAATGAGAACCCTAATGTCATCAAAAGGCGTTTCAATAATTTCTCTAGAATCTTTAGATACACGTACTAAAGGGATTTCAAATTCTGAAAGGAGACGACTTTCTGAAATATGAATACCCAATAACATAAAAATTTAATCTTTTAGAAAGCTTCCAATGTTGACATGCATCAAAATCATCATGTCATCAAAACAGAGTAATCTAACAAACTAACAATTCTGAGTTCTTTTGACACATAATCTAACAATTCTGATTCCAAATTGAGCAACAAAACAGAGTAAAATGATTCGAAGCGTACCCAGGAGCAGAACCGTCGAGGTAAGCTGGTCGTGGCTCGCCGGGCATCCAGTGAGCAGCCATTCTGATACGGCCGACGTTCCCAGCATTTGGGAGCGGGACTCCTGCGGATACGAATTTAGACTTCGAGGAAGAGAGAAGCGAAGGGTACACGGCGGCGATGCCGCAGCTCATTAGCGAGTTCGACGCCATCGTTTCTCTCTATCTGTCGTTGTGTTTGCCACCAAAAGGAGAAAGATGTGGACGAGAGGTGTTTGGTGGAAGTGTGAATGTGAGAGAGTGATCGTATAAGTAAGGTTTTGTACGATGCGAATCTAAAATCAGATTGCAATTGGCTAGACAGAGCCTGCGTGGCTTTTTCATTGGGCCACGTGTCTTCTCTATATCATGTTCTGCTCTTTGATATCCTCCCATCTGCACTGTGTGGTTCAGATTAAGGCCGAATCTACGTTAATTACAATTTTGCCATTTATCTACGCCAGAGAGATATCAGATAAGTCTCCTAGTTTGGTCATTGGTGAAACACATTGTCACCACATGGAGGTTATAAGAAAAAAAACACTTCTACCACTGTTTTAAGACCTGACCCGGAGCGGTAAATCTGTGACCCGTCACTAATCCGGTCCCGATTATTGCGAAAACTCGCGACTTATCAAACCAGTAAAACTTTGAAAAACATCATCCGTCTTGAAAGGAGTATCTAACGAATGCTAGATTTTGAGATAACGTGTTTCAAACCATTGGAGTGAAACAAACTAACAACGATATAGTTATGTTGATAGCATTTTCGACAAAACAGGGACAAATGTTGATGATCTTGCAAGTTTGGTCCTGAGACTTTTGGCATCCAAAGACAATGTGGATCTTAAAGACTCTTGGTAAGTGATGACTGCGGTAAGTTTTCACTTTTGTCCTTTCTTCTGATATTTTCTTTTACTATAAGTTGGTGGTTTCCAAAAACCATGGACCAAAATTTTGCCTTTCTTGGTGGATTACCATTTTCGGCATATGATCATCACCACTCTAACCTCTTCACTGAAGTGGAGTGACTGTGAATATCACCTAGCTCGCATTTCTTCCTTCTCACATTCCGGAATTCTGATAAACAGAACAGAGAGGTTCCAGTGATCCGGGCATTTTTGTTTCCAGAGTGCCAGTAACTTTGCAGATACGCCGTACCAGTGAATGGTCAGAATCTTTGGAACTAAATCTCTTAAAATTTGTTTCTCATTCATACTCATCTTCAAGGATGAACACAACAACCCATGACTTGAGTCTCTAGTCAGGAACATTTCAACAAACAACACAAATCTGCAGGCCAACACATATGAAAAGGAACCATTTTTAAAAGGAGACTCAGATTCAAGGCACATTCAACTGTTCTATACCTAAATCCATCATACAATATGTGTCTTTTAATGTTACAGCCATAAACTCTTAGACAGCAAAATGACATTTTTCCCCCAGTGATAGATAGATAAGATCAATTTCTCATCAGTACAAAAACCAAATCCAGGTATGGAACCAGAATCAAGAGCACATAGCTCTCTCAACCGCTTCCTGCAGTTCTCCACTCTTAAACGCCTCAAGAGTAATATCACAACCACCGAAAAACTCACCGCCGATGTAAAGCTGAGGAAACGTCGGCCAATTCGAATACTCTTTAAGCCCTTGCCTCAGCATCTCATTCTCCAGAATGTTCACATCTTCAAAAGGTACATTCAAATTCTTCAAGATCTGAACCACCGTGTTCGAGAATCCACACATCGGGAAATCTCTATTTCCTTTCATGAACAGAACCACTTTCTCCGAATTCACCAGTTTCTCCAGCGTATCTTTGAGTTGCGGCGTAAGCGCCGACGCCGAGCATCGGAATTTTGTTGGTTTGAGCTTGAGATTTGCACCGATGCCGTAGAACGACGGCTGCCGGTTGTGGACGGCGAGTGCCGCCGTCGGTTTAAGAGAGAATCGGATGGATTTAGGCTTGTTGACAACGGAGGAGGAAGCGACGGCGACGGGAGTTATCAAGGTCGGCGTTTTGATAGATCGGAGAGCCATTTTTTGGGGAGATTTTTCTGATTTGGAATTTTGAGAAATTGAAAGGGTAACTAACGATTTATGAGCCACAAAACACATAATGCGATTGCGAGGGAGAATGGAATATAATAAACCCTGTTGTCAAACACCACCACTAGCCACTAATGCTTGTCCCTATCTTGGGTACATATTACTTTTCTTGGTTAATTAACAAGTATAAAGCTTAAGCACCATTTATCATTCATGGTTTTCTTAATGAACGAACATTCCGGTTCGGTTTTGTAGTTTTTTGGAGTTCCGGGTTTTAGATTTTAGAAAATTATCAAAAAAGAAAGAAAGAAAAACATGTAGAAAGAAGTTATGTTGTCCAAAACAAAGTTTTTAAAGGACAAACCATACGGGCACATAGAAGAAGTGATAAGCCCAATTTTAATGATCAAATACAATCAAACACGAGTTGGCAAGTTGTTGAAGCTCTAGAAGAAAGTGCCAACTCCTTTATCATCTCTAGTTTCGGAACATCACTTTCAAATGACGTGATTGTTGTAGTCTTTAAGTGAACAGCATTCTTCAAGATATAAACTGTGCAAGATCTCTCTCTTCTGGTGCTCCTGTGTATGCCGACCAGTTGAGAGTTTATAGACTCAACAACATACATTCAGGAACAGTGCTTGGTTGATTCCAGTAAACCATATCATAATTAATATGATCCTGAGATCAAACAGAAGATTAAACTAAAACCATATTGTGCACCAGACCAACATAAAAAAAAAATAAAAAAACATAGTTTAACGAACAAACTTACATCAATTTCGAAAAGGTCTAGTGTTTGTAAGTTAGAAGAATCTTTGAGCAGCCGGACAAGCAGATCCGACGAATGCTCTTTGCATCTTCATAGCTTTAGATGTTCAAGTTGGTTGAAGACAAAACCTCCATCATACATAGCATGCTCACAATATGGCAATTTAACAAATGAATATAGAAATGAGTTGATAAATGAAAAAGATTACCTTGGAACATATTGCAAGACGCTTGAGGGATGTGATTGATCCAATAAGACTCTTGATGTTAGGTAATTCAACATCTACATCTGCCTCGATCAGGTTAGGCATACTCTCAATCAAACAGTAGTGACTCTCTTTGTTATGATCTTTGAGTTTATAATAGCCGGACTTGAACAGAGTTTTATAAAACATTTTAATGGGGCTCCCACTCTATGGGGCCCCTACTTCCAGAAAAAAAAATTCATTTATATAATTATATATGAGTAAGTGATGTCTCGTATTAAAAAGAGAAGCTGACAAAAAAATAAAAACAAAAGAGAAAAATATTGGTGTAAATATATCTAAAAAGATATTAAGTGGGTCCTAGTTAGTTATGAATTAGATATATAAATAAAATTTTTAACAAAATTATAAAAGAAGAAAAAGTCATTACCTTTTATTACCTGTACGCCATACCACGTCACGAGAATAGTCATGACTTCTCGTTTTCCCCCGTTCTATTGAAGAAGAGCGTAAGAACTTAGTCGCAGCTTTTGCAGTTTTACTCAAAAAAATCAGAAAAGTTTTTGGATTCTTAGGTAAGATTAGAAATTCAAATTTGAATTGTTTTTGACAAACGTGTATTCGACAGATTTTTTTAGTAAAATTGTTTTCTATTTTTTAGTGTAACAACTGAATTATAATATGTGTATAATTCGAATAGTGTAACAACTGAAAACTATGATATCATTATTTCGAATAGGCCCAAAATCTCAGGTCGGGCTCTGCTAGTTTTAAAGAAGGAGTTTCTAATACAATCCCACCTATAACATAACAATAAGGTATAGAGTGATAAATTCTGCAAAGATGGGACAACAACAGTTATAGCTTTCCCATGCTGTTGGTACTCACCACCAATCACACCACTCATTAAAAGGTTTAATTATCATATGGGCATGTTCCTGGGCCTGATTATGGGCCAAGCTTTCCTGTTAAACTCCTTTTTCGTGTTTGGGCAAAATTTTGGAGTCCTAAATACACTTTCAAAGAGCATACATTTCATATGACGCTATAGTTAATATGGTCCATAATGGAATTACAAAGTCCTAGATAATCTGAAAATATGAAAGATGTGGCGAGGCTGGAGAAACTCTGAACCGACAGACTACTAGTCGAAGTAATGGACCAACTTGCTAGCTACGACGACTTTTACGAAAAATGAGATGTATTGTTCCAGAAAGATATTTGAACTGGGCCTCTTGGCTCAATATAAATATGGGTTTGCTTTGCAACCTAGAGGCCCACCAATCTCCTCCGATGCAAGTGGACACAAATCCCAAGAGAAACAAAATCAAAATCTCAAGAAAACCTATTAGCCTTGTTTCCAGCAAGAGGGCAGAGAAGCAGAGAGAGAGAGAGTGAGAGAGAGAGAGAGTGAGATAGAGAGAAAGAAAGCAGCTTCTTCTTCTTCTTCTCCTCCTCTTCTTCAAAGCTTCTCTCATGTCGATTTCAAATCCTTCTCTGCTTCTCTCTCTCCACATTTCTCAACCAACATTCTTCTTCTGACACTTACCAGACCAACCAACATTTCACCGCCAAAATCAAGCAGCACCAAGTCACAATCCGCCATTAACAATGCTTCTTCCAAACTTCTCAAACACCATTCTCCTACTCTGCCTCTTCTTCACACTCCTCGCCGCCACTAAACCCCTAAATCTCACTCTCCCTCACCAACATCCTTCCCCCGATTCTGTCGCTCTCCATGTCATCAGGTAAACAAAAGCTCCTCCCTCTCTCATTACACATTTTCCCAGTTTAAAAAAAAAAATAAAAACTCAAACTTTATTCTTCCTCCTCCTCCAAAATTCACAGGAGTGTCAATGCATCTCTTGCAAGAAGACAACTAGGCTCCTCCTCCTCCTCCTCCTCATCATCATCATCATCTTCATCCTCCTCTTGCCGTACCGGAAACCCAATCGACGATTGCTGGAGATGCAGCGACTCAGACTGGTCATCAAACCGTCAAAGACTTGCCGACTGTTCAATCGGCTTCGGACACGGCACACTCGGAGGCAAAAATGGCAAGATCTACATCGTTACAGACTCCTCCGACAACAACCCAACAAACCCAACTCCAGGAACACTCCGTTACGGCGTAATCCAAGAAGAGCCACTCTGGATCGTCTTCTCTTCAAACATGCTCATCAGATTAAAACAAGAACTCATCATCAGCAGCTACAAGACCTTAGACGGACGTGGATCAGCAGTACACATCACAGGAAACGGTTGCTTAACTCTACAATACGTTCAACACATCATTATCCACAATCTCCACATCTACGACTGTAAACCTTCAGCTGGATTCGAAAAACGAGGTAGATCCGATGGAGATGGGATCTCAATCTTTGGATCTCAGAAGATCTGGGTTGATCATTGCTCGATGAGTCATTGCACCGACGGGCTTATAGATGCTGTGATGGGTTCAACAGCTATAACTATATCTAACAACTACTTCACGCACCACGACGAGGTGATGTTGTTGGGTCATGACGATAACTATGCGCCTGATACGGGGATGCAGGTGACGATAGCGTTTAATCATTTCGGACAAGGGCTTGTTCAGAGGATGCCTAGATGTCGGAGAGGTTATATTCATGTTGTGAATAATGATTTCACTGAGTGGAAGATGTATGCTATTGGTGGTAGTGGTAATCCCACCATTAACAGCCAAGGAAATCGTTACTCTGCTCCTTCTGATCCTAGCGCCAAAGAGGTAACTTTTTTTTGTGCAAATTTTACATTTTTTTGGTTGGATTACCCATATCGAAAAATCTTTCCTTTTTATGTTGTTTGTGTGGAACACTTCTTCTCTTTAATAGCTTTTGTTTAATTGTCTGAGAACTTTTTAGGGTTTAGTATGATTTTTGTGGATAGATTTTAGGCTTTTTACCATAGAGAACTTTTTTCATTGAGTGATTGACAAATGTGCAGTTGCCATTCGTTGGTTTTGGCTAAAATGTTTAGAGTATGGTCCTATCTTCCTATGAATCCAGTTCATATTACACATGGACAGTTGTTAATCTTTTGCTAGTAGGAAAAAATATCTTCAAATAATCGGTTAAAATTTTTGATGTAAATGGGAAAAATAGGAAGAATCTTATTTTTATGAGAATTGGGTCTACGAGGAGTGAGATAGTGATGGTATGTATAGTATAAGTGCATGACAGCCATGTGGGCTGCTTCTTCTTCTCTGTCCACACACTTCTTTTTGTTTGTTGTTAAGATACCACCACGCGCTACGACGGCGCGTGGATCAGAGATTGTTTGCTGATTGGGTGTTGAAAAGCAGGTGACGAAGCGAGTGGACTCGAAGGACGATGGTGAATGGGCGAATTGGAATTGGAGAACAGAAGGAGATTTGATGGAGAATGGAGCTTTCTTTGTGGCCTCTGGTGAAGGAATGAGCTCAATGTACTCTAAAGCTTCTAGTGTGGACCCTAAAGCTGCTTCTCTCGTAGACCAGCTCACTCGAAACGCTGGCGTTTTTGGCGGTCCCAGGTACTACTTTTTTCCCTTTTTACCCCTTCTTTAAAAGAAAACATTTTTAAAAAATAAAAAATTATGCATGATCTTTCGTTTCTGTTTGATGTTTAATTAAATTAGCTGTGAAAGTGCGTGCTTAGAGCGTATGATTTGCTATTGTCGTTAAGTCAAGAACTGATAACAACCGTATTTTTTTTACTATTTATGTTGTGTTTAGTCTCTATTTTGGAGTCTAGTTATGTCACTATGTGTTATATAATCATGGGTTTTGAAAGTTGTCTAGGTCGAGTTAGGTTGTGATTAAGAAAGAAAAGTCCAAAACTTAGTAGTATTTTGAAAACTTCTTTTGGAAAAAACCAGTCTAGTAGCTCATTGAATTTGAATAAAGAGTTAATGTAACTCATTGGTTTATTTTAAAAAGTAGCTCATTGAGAATATCAGACATTATAGGATTTTGGCAGTATTCCAGAATTCAAGTAGAGAGATGCACGTGATCGTCTGCTTGGGGAACCGACCAACTTGACTAATGTCTGAATTAAACAACACCCCACTTGCCATTTTTCATATTTTACTATATTCTTCAAGTTTCCATCATTTTTGTTGTCCCTTTGGGATTCTTGGGCGGTCGAAATGTCTGTCCTAGTGTTAATTAAGACTTGCATGATCATGATGCAACTACATTTTGATACATCAAATGTGATTTAATTGTCCCTTACTCTGTAAAACAAAAGCCAATAATTTTTTTGGGAGCAATGATGTCATTATGATGGAAATGTGGTTAAGTGAGATGGTGGACCCTTAAGTGGAAAGATGATTCCTTTTTCTATGGATCCATAATAATAAGTCCTTTTAAATCGCATTTATTGTATCCTTTTTGACTTTTTTTTTAGCTAGCGTATGATCAAATCTTATAACTTCTAATGAAATGGTTTTTGGTGAGGGCAGGGATGATCAAGGTCAGAGTGGCAATTCTTACTCACCGTATGGAGGTGGCGGTGGGAGCAGCGGTGGAGGGACGGACGATATGGGTGGTATGGGCGGTACGACAAGAGGAAGCAGCAGCAGCAGTGATGACAGCAATTTCTTCGGGATGATATTCGGAAGCGATGCGCCGCCTCGGCCGCGTTTAACGTTATTATTGTCTTTGTTAATGATTTCAGTTTTGTCATTATCAACTCTATTATTGTGGTAGAACGGATGGATAACAAATAGGATTTGGACCGTTCAATTGATTGGTTTTTGGTGTAAAGTAGCTCTCTCCATTATTTTCTTACTTTTCTTTGATTTTTAGTTGGATTGGCAACAATACAAAACCGAAATGGGATTGTGAAGGCAATGTCAAAGACGAACTTTGTCTCATCCAATCAATTGCATTGATTCATCAGGATGTAACATTTTCAATTTTCATCTTTCTGTTGGTCAACTTTTTGTTTCTTCTATGTCCACTACCTTTTTTTCTTCCAACAAAAACTACGTTAAAAAGTGTTATGCTTAGTATCAATAGAAAATTGTACAGTGTGTTACATTGCTGAAATCTTCTATAGGAAGTTCGGTTATTATCTCTCAAACAGGTCGGAATTATCGATTTTTAGAATTCGTATTGTTTCCACATCCAAGGTCGTTAGGAATCTAGTCTCGATGAGATATGTTGAATCATTTATCTTTTGTCGTCTATAACTCAATACACATTTCTGAATCTGAACCTGGATTATGACATGAAACATCATTAGAAATATAGAACAAACCAATAAACCAAGTCCTAGTCGAAATCAGCGTATTCATTAAAAATATGAGTTAAGAGTAGTTAAGAAACATATCGTCATCATCGTCTATGCTTGTAAACACTTGTAGTTCCTACCAAAGTTTTGCAGAAGCTGCAATGAACAGCACTAAATTTATCTTCTATGACATGATCTCGTCGGCGACATGTGGATTAATATTCCCGGTCGCCATTTACAAGAGACCAAAAAGAAAGAACAAACAAATAAATAAATTATTAGAGAGTTTCTAAAGACATTACTTTTGAAAAAAAAAAAAAAAGATAGCTAAAAAGTCATCAATGGAATTTAGTTAGCAGCTAGAGAAGCAGCTTCTTCAAGTCTCTTCCATGTCAATTCTCTTTGTTCCAACAACTTGGATGCCTTAGCTTCGTTCTCGGGATGTTGTTTCTCGCACTCCACAAAGAGCTCGGTGTCCATCTCAAGAAACATTCTTCTAACGTTCTCAGAGAGACCGTGCACCGCTTGGTTCCAATGTCCTTTCATGTTCCTCTCCAATGCTTCAAAGATTATCGGGAAGATCACGTCTTTGTTCTGAGCAATCAGGCCTACGATATGTTCATTGTTCCACAAGAAAAGAGCTCTCTCTGCCACCTGCAATCCTCATATCCCTTATCAACAATCACACTCCATAGCTCAAAATGTATTAACTCGTTGTATCTATGACTAGCTTATTAAGTACAAAACTCACAAAGAACGAACCTGGAAGTGTGCGCTATTAAGACATTTCCCAATCTGTGTAAACAGAGGAACAACACATTGCTGAAACTCCGAGGCCTCTGTAGCATCCAAGACTTCTTCCAACTCTCCCAAGAACAAAACCTCCTTTTGACAATTCGTAAGCGGCCAATACTTCAACAACCCGCGGATCACGGTATCAGCCAACTTGTAATCTTTCTCCACAAACTGTGTCACGCAATACGACAACTGCTGGTGGTAAATCGAGATACCCTTAGACTTATGTAGTGGCAAAATGGCTTTCACAAGATACAACCTATGCTCCTCTCTCATAGGTACTGTAAATCCATTGATCACACTTCCTAGGATCTCCAATAACTCTCCAATACCAATGCACCTCTCAGTCTCATACAAGAATTTGTAGAAAACGTTATAAATCGAACACCTGATAAAGGGGCGGTGAAATATAAACTTGCCATAGATCCTATGAAGAACAGTTTTCAAATACTCCCTCTCCCTAGGATCCTCAGAGTCAAACAAATCAAGTAACCTCGACACAAAGGTGTGATTGATGAACCTTTTCGCAGTTTTAGGCTCGATTTCGGAAGACACTACATACCGCAAAAGAAGCTCGTAAACGAGCTGCAAATGAGGCCACCATGGCTCAAGATAAGGCTCTTCTTCTTCAGGATCATTCCCTTCAGGAGGAGCTCCAGTGTTCTCATGGTGTGCCGGTGGGAGACACCGGAAAATGTTAGCTGAAACCATACGTATGAGCTCACTCTGCATCGTCTCATTGACTTTACCAGACGAAGAGTGAAGGAAATCAACCAGTTCAAGAAGTGTCTGCCTTTTGATCTCTTTCTCGCGTGGCATAATCAAAGTATCAGAGAAATCGCAATGGCAAGAACACATGTGAGCCTTCTTAATGAAGAGGAGAGGTCGATCTGAGGAAGACACGTCTTTTAACAACGGAAGTACTTCGAGGACCGGTGTTGATGTGAACATTGGGTGATTCGGTGTCTGTGAAGGAGATGGAGCCGTCGTTTGAGATTCGCCATTAGAAACAGAGGATGCGGCGGCGGTTGTGGTGCGGCTGCCTCGAACG
The DNA here is from genome assembly GCA_900406565.1 of Turritis glabra. Lineage (NCBI taxonomy): Eukaryota > Viridiplantae > Streptophyta > Magnoliopsida > Brassicales > Brassicaceae > Turritis > Turritis glabra. The sequence goes on along the minus strand of OVBN01000181.1, from coordinate 1,419,110 downwards.
ACGTTGTTGCTGGAGGTGGTGTTGTTGTCTTGGTGATGTTGATCTGATTTGTTGAATTTCTTCTGACCCAGTTTTATGATTTTGTTGAACATCTTCGGTTTTGATTCAAAACGTAACCTTTTGGATTGATCAGAACCCTGTAAAGAGAAAAAAGATTCGTCGTGAGAGAAAATGAGATTTAATTTGTGGGGATTGAAACGAAGATGTATATTATTAACCTCTGAAGCGATGAATGGAGGGGGAATCTGAGATCGGAGATGGAGAAAGAAGCATTAGGCCAACGGGTTTGTGGAAGACGACTGTTCTTCAGGCAAAAACCAGAAGAGGATTGATGTAAGAATGAGGAGGAGGAGGATCACTTTTGGGGAAATGTATTTTTAACCATTTTTATAAAGGATAAATTATTATTATTGATTAGCTTTTGGTAAATCATTGTTTTATTTATTATCCGAGTAAAATTTTATTAATTTTGAATAAATTACATAATCGCATAATACAGTTAAATATAAGATGCAATTTCATAAAACAAATACACTTGATTGTTAGAGAAATATTCAAAACCACCATTTTTTTCTCATACGTACCCTGGTATTAAAATATATGTTAGAATCTAATTTTCAAAGATTCTTCTTTTCGAATCAGATATGTATTTTTTTAAAAATAATATGTTTACCTTTAACTGTCATCGGAGATATTGGGCCGAAGCCTCTATCATTTACCAGTGGCTTGATGTTGGACCCTGCAATTAGGCACCAAGAAATTTGACCCTCTCACTATATGTGTGGGATAAAACTGGTTTTGTCTGTGTTAGGTCCAACAAAGAGAAACATATAGTATATGGATTCTGATTTGTAACATTACAAAACAGTGGAACCATAGCAAAAGGAATAAGGTTTCTTCTTTTCTTTTTTTGTAATCAAACACTTTTATCTATGAGTTTAATAGATATACAGTACCAAAGAAAATTATCCGATAATAAACCTAACCTAAACCTTAAATTGATTGATCATTTGACCGAATTAACCAAACTCTATTTGTTTTCTAGACTCAAAAACTAAAAGTCTAAACTTTCAAGTTGGTGAACTCTGTTGGGTTTCACTCTTTTCTTTCTGCAAAATTATGGTGGGCTTTTAGGCCTTGTAACTAACTTTTGGTTTGTATAATATCATACTGTTGAGAAAAAGAAAAAAAAAAAACTTTCAAGTGACATAAACGCGTGTCATGAGCTTCATTGTGTAACTCTACATGCAAACATCCCACGTGTCTCCACTCTGCATGTATCTCCAACACTTTTGTCACTTCAAACTTATGTAATCATCCCTCGCTCTCCTTATATACACACAAACCCATCGACTCTCTCGGGGATTAATTAAGGCCACCTCAGAACAAGACCCATCTATACAACAGCGATCATGGTGGCTAAAACCTTAGCACAGCTAATAACATGCATCATCTTCTTCTGCCACGTGGTGGGTTCCGTAGATGACCTCACCATACGCCAAGTCACGGACGACGATCGGCGAGTACTCCCGACTCTTCTCGGGACTCACACGGAGAATAAATTCCGGGTTTTCATGTCCGATTACGGCAAGAACTACTCCACGAGGGAGGAGTACATCCACCGTCTCGGTATATTTGCCAAAAACGTCCTCAAGGCGGCAAAGCACCAGATGATGGACCCCTCCGCCGTCCACGGAGTTACGCAGTTCTCTGATCTCACGGAAGAGGAGTTCAAGCGGATGTACACTGGAGTAGCCGATGTTGGCGGCAGCCGTGGCGGTACGGTTGGAGCGGAGGCCCCCATGGTTGAGGTTGATGGATTGCCTGAAGATTTTGACTGGAGGGAGAAAGGTGGAGTTACTGAGGTCAAGAATCAAGTATGTTCTTCTATCTATGATTATATATATAGATATATATGTATAGTTTTCCTACAGGCTTGGATTACAAATTTGATTGCGACGTAGAAAGAACAAGATCTATTGATTTTTTGGAGCCAAAAACATAAGCAAGGGAAAATAGTGGGATTCTAGTTGGTATTATTTGTTTTATTTTGTAAATTATATACGTAATTGGTAGTTTAGCTTCCCGGCGTAATTGATATTAGTTGGATATATAAATCACTTGGTAGTAAGTTGATAGTTTATACAGAAATGTGTAATTTATGATACAAATTTGTTGGAGGTTAATTTGATGAGAAAATTATCTCATGTAAAACTTCAATGGGCGTTTATGTTGCATGTGATTATGTGAAGGGTGCGTGTGGATCGTGCTGGGCTTTTAGCACAACAGGAGCAGCTGAAGGAGCTCATTTTGTCTCCACCGGGAAGCTCCTCAGTCTGAGCGAACAACAACTTGTCGATTGTGATAAAGCGGTCTGTTTTTAACCATTAATCATTGAATTTATTTTCAATCTGACTTGACCCAGTTATTTTTTTAATTTGACAATTTCTTTGGTATATATATGAGTATAGTGTGATCCAAAGGACAAGAAAGCGTGTGACGATGGATGTGGTGGCGGACTCATGACAAATGCTTATGAGTATTTGATGGAGGCAGGAGGCTTAGAAGAGGAAAAATCATATCCTTACTCCGGTAAACGAGGCCATTGCAAGTTCGATCCTGAGAAGGTTGCGGTGAAAGTAGTGAACTTCACGACTATACCACTGGATGAGAACCAAATCGCGGCAAACTTAGTCAGACATGGTCCCTTAGCAGGTGATTCAACCAACATATATGTTTGTAACTAAAAACAAAGATATTGTGTTGTTGAAGTGTGAATGCTGGGAAAAATCTCTTTAACGCTTTTTTTGTTGTGTTGTTTACACAGTTGGATTAAACGCGGTGTTCATGCAGACGTATATAGGAGGAGTGTCGTGTCCGCTTATATGCAGCAAGAGAAAGGTTAACCACGGGGTACTTCTTGTTGGGTACGGATCAAAAGGGTTTTCGATCTTGCGGCTTAGTAACAAACCCTATTGGATTATCAAGAACTCGTGGGGGAAGAAGTGGGGAGAGGATGGGTACTACAAGCTGTGTCGTGGCCACGATGTGTGTGGGATTAATTCGATGGTCTCTGCAGTAGCCACCCAAGTTTCGTCCTAGATGGGTCTTGTCTTTCATGAAATTCCTATATGGCGCTCTTGGTTTTATTTTAGGGTTTGATAAAGTTTTAGGACCGTAGTTGGGGGCTTTATATCGGGCGCCGTCTTATACTGTGGCCGTTGTCTTGTAGTAACAATAGATGATTTATATTTTCTTCTTGCGAGTGTTTCTCATTAGTCACCACCTAATCGTAGCGGGATGATATCGATGGAAATAGAACTTGTTATGCGAAAGAAAACTAGTTAAAAATATGGAGAATTTATGGAGTGCGCTGGTTTGTATGAAAGCTTATAGCTTTGGAGCTAGGATTGATTGTCCGAGTAAAACTTATATATCTCACGTATGACATACGTGAACACTTGTTGGATGGAAAAGGAAGAACAAAGGAAGGTGATGTAATCTTTAACTGCGACGAATAGTAACTAAAATTTATTCGGAAAATTGATTTTAAAAAATGTTTTTGTTTTGTTTTTGTCCATTTTGTAAATTGTTGACGAAAATAATTTGATTTTTGAAATTGATAAATTTTGTTTTGCAAAATTTAGAATACATTATCTATTTTATGTGTATGTTCTGAAAAAAATAGATTACGAATTCTAGACAATATACATGTTCTGGAAATTTTTAATTGCGAATTTTAGGTATTTTACATGTTCTACAAATTTTGGTATAGATATATGTTCTAAAAACTATAGGTCTAAGTTCTACAAAAATTAGAATATGTTTTTTACACTTTATTATATGTTCTACAAATATTAGAACTTGTTTTCTATACTTTACACTATATTCTACGGAAGTTAGAATATGAATTCCACACTTTACTCTATATTCTACGAAAGTTAGAATATGAATTCTATATTTTAATTTATGTTCTACGTAGTACAAAATATGTATTCTACGAAGTTTAGAATTAACTTAAACAAGGAAACTGAATCCTAAACTAAAAGAAACTGAATATTTATGTAATCTCTTATTTATGCAAATCTATATATTGTTTAGATTGCGTTATACTCTTTAAAAAACATGTTCTGCTGATTTTAGAATTTGAAAAGCACTAAAAATCGATTAGGAGATAAGAGCAAAATCGATTTCATTTTTTTCATCTTTTCTCTACAAATCCCTACTTTTCAACCTAAAACTTTATCCTTTCATTCAAGAGTTGTTCTTCTAATATGCTGCAAATCTACGTAACGTGTGGTATTTGGAGATCTGTTGACAAAGAGAATTGGAGATTTATTGTTGATGAAGAAAAACGTGGGAGATTACTTACTTTTCAATCCAATTCCACTCTTGAAGAGCTAAAAATGATAGTTTTAGAAGACTACGAAATAGAACAGAATATGGTTGATGTGGAATTCAGTTATTTACCCTTTGATCTTAGTGTTGATTCTCCTCCGGGTATTATGATGAATGATCGGCAAGTAAAGAATTTTGTTGCGTATTTAAAAAAGAAGAGTAACATACGGTTGTGTGTGACGTTTAAAGTCAGAGTTGATGATAGAAGGAACATTGTCAATATCGATTTGAATAAAGAGCCACACGATTCAGGTGGGGGAGACGACGATGGTATTGTGCGTGAAAAACCACAAATATTTGTGAATAAAGGTAAACCGAATGATGGTAATTTCATAAATTCTAATGACGTTGAAGTTGGTGATGGTGTCAGATCTATGCTGGTAGATTCTATGATAAAGCAAGGGCAATATTTCAAAAGCAAGGAAGCTTTACAAGCAACTTTGGAAATGCATGCAATGAAGTATAACTCTGACTACAGAGTTACAAAATCTGATACGAAATGTGTTGTATACGCTGTGTAGATAGCGTTTGCAAATGGCGTGTTCGTGGTGAGTGTTTAGCTGGGTCGGTGTATTGGAAAATCAACAAGTATGTGGGTATCATACATGTACACCTTAAAAAAAAAAGCAAGTTTGGTAGGATACCATCAGCAAGAACAATTGGACATCTAATCATGCATAGTTATGAGGGTGTCAAGGAGGGACCTAAATCGAATGACATCATTAATATTATGCGTACAGAGTATGGATGCGAACTAATTTATTCCCAAGCTTGGGAGTCTCGTGAGTATGCAGTTAACGAAGCAAGAGGAATCCCAGAGAAAAGTTTTGGTAAGATACCAAAATACTTGCACATGCTAAAAGAAGCGAATCATGGTACGTATACGATTTATGAAATTGATTGCGATGGTAGATTCAAATATCTTTTTTTTTTCATTTGGTTAATTAATAAGAGGGTTCTACAAGGAAATTCGTAATGTGATTGTAGTTGATGGAACGTTTTTAAAGAGCAAATACAAAGGAGTTCTACTAGTTGCTATAGCCGTAGATGGTAACTCTAACTTGTATCCTATTGCATTTGGGATTGCCGACTCTGAGAATGATTGTTCGTGGGAGTGGTTTTCAATGCAACTTAAGGTTGTTATATCGGATGACGATGGTTTAGCTTTTGTGTCAGATCGACATATGTCGATGGTAAATCAATTGGAAAAGTTTACCCATTGGCTAGACATGGTATTTGCATTCACCACTTGATTAGTAATGTGGTAACATATTACAAGGGAAAAGGTGTGGCTGGTTTTATTGCAAAAGCGTCAAAAGCGTATAAAGTTGATGAATTTGATAAACTATTCACGCAAAATGACATCGAGCCCATTTTCTCACATCAGCTTCCTCTAGATAACTTCCAATCACAGGACTGATATTGCAAATTTGCGTGAATAGTTTATCAAATTCACGCAAATTTGCAATATCAGTCCTGTGATTGGAAGTTATCTAGAGAAAGCTGATGTGAGAAAATGGGCTCGATGTCATTTTTCTGATTACAGATATGACATTAACACCAACAATCCTGCTGAATCGATAAATTCAGCTTTGAGATCACCTAGAGAGTATCCAGTAATTCTTTTGTTAGATAACATCAGAGAAATGTTAACACGCTGGTTTTATGAGCATAGAACATTAAGTGCAAAGCAGACCGACCTTTTAACCATTGAGGTGGAGAAATAGATTGACAAAAGAATAAAGAAGGGTAAAACCTTTAAAGTGTATCCTATTGCTCAATTCAGATTTCAGGTTAAAGGTAAAGGAGTAGACTACGTTGTTGACTTGGAGAAGAAGACGTGTTCATGTGAAAAGTTCGACATAGGAAAAATTCCTTGCAGTCACGCCATAAAAGGAGCTTTTTAGTATAGAAAAAGATCTATACACATACGCTGATAATGTGTATACCACTGCAGCATGGAGAACGTTATACGAGGAAACCATTAATCCTATAGGTGTTCCTGAAGTTGAATGGTGTGTGTTCCAGGGAATGTCAAAGATGAAAAAGTTATAACCCCTAAGACACGAAGAGGAGCTGGTAGACGAAGAAAAAAAAGACACAAAACAGTTTAAGAGAAGATAAGATCGTCTAAAGGATCGAAGAGGCGCAAGTGCAGTCGTTGTGGTAAAGAAGGACACAACAGATCGACATGTGATTTTGCGATTTAGTAACCGGTTAAGGAGCCTGACAACACAATCATTGAAGAATTTATAGTGTTTTCTTCTTCTTCTCTAATTGGAGTTCACGTTATTATTTTACATTCATGTTAATTATCTTGAATGATTGAATCTAGTTAATGGACTTCACGTTTTAGTATTTTAATTGCATTTTAATTGTTTTGAATTCTTAAATCTAGTTAAAAAAAATGTGTTCATTCAAAAATAAACTATTTTTTTAAGTTTAAGTTACGTAATTGAAATTCATGAATCTTTATAGAGTTAGAGAAAAATCTTCAAAACACCAAGTGTAAGTGATGAAATGAAACCCACATAACTATTAATATGAAAGAGTAGTTAGGCGCAACCAGATCATGGATCCAATGAATCCAAGAGTAGTGACATTTCCACCAAGAACAATACAAAATTGAAACAAGATCACGAAACAAACTGTTTCATTAAAAAAAAAACAAATTGAATAGAAATCAAACTACAATCTCAACTAAGGTCCACAATATCTGAAGAAATTTTTGGAGGTTCATACTTTTCCATTCGGTCAATGAACACAGGATCAGATGCTGCTTCCCGTAAATCAACTGCAATCCTCATATGCGCTTCTCTAATGTTGTCATCATTTATAAGACTCATATCTAGCTTAAGCATATGACACTCTATGTATTTAAGTGCATAAACTCCACAATCACAGTGAGATTTATTCATTCTTGGTGGCACCGACACATCAATGATAGAATATTGAGCCACATGTAGATGTTTACCGTAGGATTTTGTGTGAATTTCTTTCACAATTCGAGGGATAGAGATGGCAAATGGCTCCACGTGCCTTTTGTTGACGTGACCATAAAAATCGAATACTTCAATTGTTCTTAGACCGAAATTACTGCACATCGATATCTAATGATTACCATTAACGAAGATAGGAGCGTAAATTCTGTCAAAATCTAACGCCCATTTCTTCCCGGTCTTCCCATGTGAAGGCAATTCACCGTTGGCGTACGCTAGGATCATATCATTCCACTTGTGGCTTTTTTTATTTTCTTTAAACTTCACGCATTCGTTTTTGATTTGCATGATAAACATACAATTCATGAAACCAACACGATTTGACTTTAGTCGGCCTAATGATGTGTTCTCCCGAAAAATATACATCAGAGCATCTATTTCCTGGAAAACATATTCAATTGATAAACATTAATTTTGCACATAATAAACAATGTTAAGTAGTGCATAGCATAACTGAAAACGTTGATATTTACTTCGTTGCCAAGCCAGACGTTGCGCCCCATGACTCGTTTTAGTAATGCATCATTAAGTAAACTTGGACCCAACTTAATAATTCTGCAACTGAAAAAAAATTGTAGAGGAAAATATGTTTTTTTTAAAAAATATTATTGGTAAAGCATAAATTCGTATTAATTCTAAGAGAATATAATTGAATTGCTTACTCGTTTCTCCTATGCCACGCCGCAAAAGCTTCCGATTTATCGTCGGAAACGAACACCAATACAAAATCGTTGTCATTTTTACCCGCATCCAGGGGACTCTGTCTTCTGACATCAACTTGTACAGACTCATCATTTTCGCGAAATAAATTATGTGAAGGATCAAACCCGGGTACATCTAATTTTTAAGATAGGTGTCCTATTGATTTCTGTAGGAAATCTTGTGAATCCAAATTAAGGTCTATTTCTGTAGGAAAAATTTTCGTCCGGTCAATAAAAAATAAAATAAACGAAAATATTAACAACGTTTAAAACACAATACATAAGTTTACAAATATTGTTACACATGTAGATACATATCCGATTTATAAAGTTATACATGTAGATACATTACCAATTACAACAAAAAAGAAAGAACACACAAAGATACACGTAGATAACACAACGTTACACGTAGGGCTATTTTTTACGTACCACAAATTTACACTGCACATCTCGTAGATTAGACGGTGTCGAAGTCGTTGAGTTCTTGAGTTCTTGAGTTCTGATATTGATTCCTTGAGGTCTGATACCTCTCCCTCTAATTTTCCCAATCGTGTGCCAATGCTCTCCCCAAAACTCTTGAAAGCAGATTCAAACACTCCCTTAATAAATGATTTTATTTCTTCATTTAAATAACATTGGGTTGTTGCTGCTCGCTGACAGAACAATTTTCTTTTCTTTGTCTCTGCTCCATGATCAGCTTGTTTCTTCTTCCTCTTCTTCAAACCAGACACTTGCACATTAGTAACTTCCGTTATCTCACTACTCTCCAAACCAGACAATTGGTTATCTTCATCACTAGTATGCGGGACATACTTCTCATTTTGAGGAACCTCATTTTCACCTCCAACATCATCATCTTCTTGCACATCTACAATATTGTCATCGTCCAAATCATCATTTTCAACACTTTTCCAAACATGGTCACCAAAATCGTATCCAGATCTTATCAAAGCATTCAAATTTCTCACTTCGCAATCTTTAATTTCATCAGCCCTCAAAAATTATACTGACTCAAATACGTCATAATTTTCTGTTTTGGAAATGTATGGATAAACGACATCCTACAATAAGAAAATTTTAAAAAGATGTTAGAGAATGTCAATTGTGAAGGTAAATGTGACTAAAATTATTTGCAGAAAATCAAAAGAAAAATATTGTTCAACTAACCTTTGGTCCAAATGAATCCTCTAGAGTGATAATGTCATCATAAGATAATTTTGCAGCACCTTTCCAATTACAACATCGAGGAACTTCTGTTAATTTCTCTCTAATCTTCTCTCCCAACAATTCTCCAATGAGAGGAATTGCTTCCATAACCCATATTTGAAGTGCGAATGAGAAACCATCGAGAACATAACTATATATATTCTTCAATTTTTTCTTTGAATCGATGATAGACCCAACTAGATGGTCAAAAGCTAGAAGACCCCACGGATAAGTCTGAACCTTATCAAGATCCATCACCAACTGTATGTATGAGAGTGCGATAACTTTCTTCTCATCCTTAGCCATTACCAACCTAACTATCACACAAACATACACAAATCTAATTCTGTCGACATCTTTCTCCCACGTGCAAGCTTCTAATAAGTACTCATCCATCAACTTCTTTATGGTTATCTTATCTCCTCTCTTGAGCACTTTACTCCAAAACCCCTTATCATCTGTCCATTTCTCTAAATCACAAGTAAAATCATCCTTGTACTTGAACTCAGTAACTGCATAAAACTCTTGCATAGAAAATCTGAGTGGCTTCCTTCCAAACACAAACCAGAGTTTATGTTTTTTCTTTGTTACCAACTGCCTACACATCATGTTGTGTATCAACCGAGCCGAATACCCTAAACCATTTTCATGTATTGCAAATACATGTGCAAAGACATGATCACCATTCACTATATCATACTCGTTTGGCAATACATTCTTGGTTCTGGTCAAGATAGATATTCGACATGAATTGTTTATATGCCCTACTTGTGGCTCATTACCATCTCTAAGAAGACGTTTTGGATACTCCTTTTCCATGCCTGTACAAAAACAATTAACAACAAGATAAGTTAGTATGAACTAAATTCAATTCAATCAAATTCAGAATACATAAATTAACTAAGACTTCAATACAAGTTAACTTCAAGAGCCTTATAATCTCATCAAAATCTAATTAGAGACAAACATTGACAACATAAAATTTAAAATTATTCATGAATATTAGTTTCAAGGTGTGTTAGTCAGACCAAACACATCTCTTTCTCAAATGAAGAGTCCGTCAAAGCCCACAGAGCACACTATATACGTGTATATGTATCTCTTTCTTAAAAGTGACAATTTTTTTTAAAAATAATTACCTTAGTATATGCCACCAAAACTACAAAGCATAATCTAAATTAGCGAACTGTGGTCAAACTACGACTTGTAAAACTACACATCAAACCGAAGCTATAAGGATCTCACCATCAGTTTCAAGTTTAAACAATAGCAATCTAACAAAATAAATGAAAGCCAAGAACAAACACATATAAGTACACACATTGAGTTACAAAAATGTGTGTAGAAACCATTAAAGCAGCAAAGAGACGAGCAATTGAGTTAAAAAAAAGAAGCAAAACACATATCTCTTCATAAATCTTCTTTAGAGACTGAAACAGAGCACGATCACAATTTCTCACGCACGTCAAAAACTAGCTTACAAAATCCCCAAAAGTCTCCTTAATCTCCCATAAATGAAAACTATATGACGTTTTCATTCAATTTTGCAGGTTCTTATACTTATACATCAAAAACCCACATTTACCATCTCTAAACTCAAAAGTCAATAAAGTTCTCTTCTTTCGAATGAATATCCAAAAGAGACGATTAAAGCAACTTCTAAAATACGAAACAGTGATTCAAACTCACATAAATCAGATGGAAGCAAGCACAAAAAAATAGTATAACAAATGAGATAAGTGTGAATCAACACTATGTGAATCCAAGCAGTAAAACCCAGAAATCCAAAGTAAAGCTAATTCGATCACAATCAATTACAAGTAAAAGACATAAGCAAGCTTAATATCAAAGACAAGTAAAGGGAAGCAATAAAAAGCAATTGCTCACCAGGAAACAGTTGTACTAGTTGATCGACGAAACAAACAGAATAAGAGGAAACTTACCTAATCATAATGGCGATCAATCATGAGATTATTAGATCTGAAAAAATTTTGTGGGGGTTTAATTTAGAAACTCAGAGATCAATCAAAAGTAATCAAGATTTCTACTGGAAAATAGAGATGAATACCTTGACGGAGAGGGCGAGGGAATCTGACGCAGCAAGGATTCTTAGCCTTTGATTTGAGAGTGAAAGAGTAATAGAGATAGCTTTTGGAGCAGCCGGAGAACTGAAGTCGTCGGTGAACTAAAGACGTCGGTGAACTGAAGCCGCCGGAAAAATCAAGTCGCGGAAGAGCAAACAAAGAAGAAGAAGGTTTTTTGGAGGTCTCCTAAGGAAGAAGAAGTCGCGGCGATAATAACGAAGACTCTTTGTGAGTTGGAGGTTTTGGAATATGTTAAAGAATCTTGGATTTCATTTCTATCATTTTTCAATTGAGGGTATATTCGAGTTTTTGTTATTATAAAACCTAGTACACCAAACTTTACAGAAGAAGGCATAGATGGACAAAAACAAAAAAGACATCCTTTTAAATCAAATGTCCCAAATTTATTTCTTACAAATTTTTGGTACATCACTTTTCTTAAATATAAGAGCATGTCCATTGCAGGTCTCTAGGAGAGTTTCTTAGAATTATTTTAATAAAAAAATAGAAAAGTGATGAGAGAGAATGAGAACCGTATGTGGTTTAAAAGACTTTGAGAGATTTTATAGAAACTCATATATCACTTGTACTTATATGACTGTCACAACTTTTTCTATTTAATTATGTCATTTATTTTTATTAACAATATTATTATTAAATTGGTTAGATATCCATTAGAGTATTTCTGATGGAGATGCTCCAGTACTTGATTTTGAGGGGAAATTTTAAAACCTTTTGAAATGAGAAGTTGTGAGTGAATGTAATTTTCATTTATGTTTATTTTCTGAAAATGTCAAAGAGCTTTCAGATCAAATTTAGGATTTCACCCAGTCGATTCTATCAGCATATCATTAATAGTCTAGAGTTTTGGCTAAGACTAAGGTGGTAACTAACGGTTTTAAAAAGCAAATTGGACGCTCGAGGGCTTCTCATCTTGAGCTTCGAGGCCTTTTTTATTAAGTGGGCTACTTGTATGACTTCTTGATCTGTCGTCTATTGATCTAACAAAAGTTTAAACCCAACAAAGGTTATCGGTTGTCTAATAACCAAAACCAGAGTTTTACAAATTAAGAAACCGACACAACCATCGTTTTCCCATCATGACATCATCTATACACCTAACTATATAGCACGTTCTCCATTTCTTGAAAACCAAAATTACACCTCGAGGCTCAAATGGCTTTTTTCGTCTGAGATATAGCTTTTTCTTTCGATTTTGTGTTTGCGAAAATAGTTACACGTCGATCCAACAAGAAAAATAGTAGTTCTCCGTTTCATTTTATGGTGTGTTTGTTAAATGCGCAAATATTACAAAATTTTGTAAAATGATTGAAGCACCTTACTATATCCTCGATGCTAAAAATGATAAGAGGAATTGTAGGGATACTAAATTAATTTAGAAAATAATTTTAAATTTTGCATTAAAAGTACAATATATCAAATTATATGGAACATTTTTTTATATTTAAACATCTTATAAGAAACTCACATAATTCATATTGTTGTCTGCCTCAATCTTATGCTTTAGAGAAAGAAAAAAAAAAAAAGAATCCGCTTTTTCCCCAATACATATATGTGTATATTGACTATTGATTAAACAATAGATAACTGAAAAAAGAGAATTTACAAATATGGTTAAGAAATTGACCAAGTCAGATTGCCATATTATGTTGATGGTGTTGTCGTGTTGTGGAATGAGACGTGAGAGTAGACCCCATGATGCTTACCCGGTGCTAGGCAAGAGTATCCCACTAAAAGATTTTCTTCTACTACTAACCTCTCTTCTCGTCTTTTTCTTTTTCCTTTTTGCTTAGTGAAATCTCAGATTTTCAACTTCTTAAAAGACAACAAAAGTTTATTGAATAAGAACACAGTGCGAACTCGAAGCCCACTTTGTTAAAAAGTTTCACTTTCGGCGTTCTTTTTGATGCGAGTAGAAGAAGTAGACAAAAGCTTACCATTTTTTTTTTTTGAAAATAGAACTAGTGTCTCATTTTGGGTTTAATGCTTAATTTTTCTTCAACCTAGAAACATATCTTCTTGTAGTTGTACTATAAGTAACCTAAACCATATTAAACTAATTTCGCAATCTTTATGCAGTTGATTTATTCGCTTTGAAAGCGATATGTAAATATGGTCAAATTTGAATCATTGTAAAGCGATACAATGTGATTAAAAAGGTGAATCATTGTTAAATATCGACATTAAAAATGTACATTTAAATTTTTTTAATCTTAGAGCATCCACATTAGTATCACTAATGTGGGTGTCTTTAAATTTAAATCTAATTAAAAAAGGGAAAATAGGTGTCTTTAATGAGTGAATAGTAAAAATATGTGTCTTACTAAAGATATCTAAGACATCAAAAATATGAATGTCTTAAATTTTAATAATAATTAATTTTTAAGACACCATGAAAAATATTAGGGATGAAGATGGTCTTAGTAGTTTAACAAAGAAACAAAACCATTTGATCTACGTTAAAATATATGGATTAAAAAAATTAAAACTATCGAAATTTTTCAAAGAAACAAAACCATTTCATCTACCTCTGTGTCGGTAGTTCAACTAGGTGTAATGGTTGTCCACCCAAAAAAGAGAGATATTTTTTTAAAAAGTTTACGAATCTGAGTATTTGGCGATAAGGATAAGACTAATATTGTTCTTGTCTCCAACGCAAGAAATTTATGGACTTAAGTGCCATTCGACAGGTGAACCAAAAAAAAAAAGAAAAAAAAGTGCCATTCGACCTAAACATGCATTAAACTAAGCTTAACCAATCTTAACAAAAACAAACCCTTGGTTAACTAAACCAAACCAACCATATAATATTTTGTAAAGTTCGCAAGCTTTAATTTTTTTAGATGGAAGTAAAATAAATGTATAAGAAATACAAACTATAACAATCCAAACATTAGATATACTATCGCATAAGATGGCTATAGCCTATAATCAAACAAAACCAAAGCCGCATCTACACTAAAACAAAAATAATTTTGGTTTGACTTTGATACATTTCTTTCAAACTAAAGTAACCCGAACTCGGACCGAATCACATCTACTCGAACCCAATCTTTGTTGTAAACTGAGCTAACCATCGAATTATTGTCCCTATGACGTCACGTAAAGAAGCAACCAAACTAAAGATGAAATTTGTTACTAGACATATTTGGACCGACGCATAATTGATAGGAATGAAGAAGATCTCAACATTTAAAATAAAATCTATATAGTTTTGTAAACAAATGAAAATATTGTTTCGAGTGTCGGTGGATTAGACCGAACCGACAATCAAAGACGTGGGGTTACTCACAGGTATATGTGACGTTCTCCGCACCGTCCCTCCCTCGACGCACGCACACGCGCAAGAACCAAACGACAACATTTGTTTTCTTTTTGGAATCAATCAAATTCCAACCAAATTAAATAAATCAAGATAATGAGTTTTTGAAAGCATCCCAAATGATGTGATCACATGATACGTTCTATTCATTAGGCTTCCTAAGTTTTACATTTTTGGCACCCACATGAAAATTAAATCAAATTAGTCAAAGAGATTTTCATGGCGTTTACACGTAGTTTTTCAACATTAAAATAGAAGATGACAAAATCTAACGTGAGAAGCTACTATTGATGATATAAAGTGGGATATTATGGCTATTGTCATTAATGGTGTCGTATCACGAACCCCAAGAGTGTTTTATTGGATGACTTGATTCTATCGACTAAGAGATTTGGTTAGTAGTAGTAACTCGTGAATTGGGCTAGTGGAATGTTTCCGTGATTCATTCCCTAGATTTTATCAATCATAACTTCTGCGTTTTAAATTCATTTATTTATCCGATTCCGCAAGATCAGTGACTAATAGTCTAATACTAACACTTTTTTTTAGTTCAATTAATTTTGTTTTTTCGTGTTTATGTTAAATTGCGCAAGACATAGTTTCATTCCTTACAGTTCACAAGTTAGAATCTGAACTGTTCTCTTTAGATTCAAAGTGTCCCAACTTCTTTCCACATAAGCACAAGGCAACAAAACAAAATATACACATTTTAGTTCATTTGGGTTGCATAAAGCTGGTTAATAACTTATCTCGAGCTAGTGGAAATGTCAAAGAAGAAATCTTGATGATTATAGGAAAACAAAGACAAACCGAAATTACAGGAATCATATTGTTTTTTTTTTTTTTTTTTTTTTTCTGGCAGCATGAATTAAGGAGCTTGAGCCCTTTTTGCAAGATGATAGGTGTTTCCCCTTTTCTCATCATGTCTCGGAAACTCAAACTCAAACACAAATCTATACAGCAAATCATGACCTGAGAAGAAAGAAAGAAAACCTTATCCTAAAATTATCTAAAGAAAACCATAAGAGAACCTTTTCTTATTTCATCGTTCTCTTGCGGTCACACCGATATCCTTGTCCCTTGTCTTCTGATCTGCTCTATGGACTGATTGCTTGAACGCTACGGTTGGAGCAATTCTGCAATTTCTCCTTTGATGCTCGAGAACAAGTTCCCCGGCTAACCAGTCAAGCTTCTCGAAATTGCTTTGTTCATCGATTCTTTTGCCTCCAAACAAAACCGATTCTACATTCTTTTGCTTCAGCATCTCCTCCGCTACTCCCACCAGCATATTCACATTGCTCCCACTAGGGTCTGTGTCTATGTTTGGACTGCAAGGTCCTAAGCTCGACCCATTCGCCTGCAACAAAACCCATCAATTCATAACAACGTAAACATAAATTATTTGTGAAAAACCTACAAGTACATATCCAACTTTAAAGTTTCATTTGAGACAATCACCATATCATCCAACATTTCTACTATGCCCATATACATCACACAAACCAGATAACTAGGATTTGGATATGAACTTATATAACACCAAAGGACTCTAATATTTTAGTCCAATCCTAAATTTCATTAAATCAAAAGAAATATTCTAATTTGCTTCTTTATGAAAATCAACTATTTTTTTTAAGTTATCAAATGCAATTCCGTAGTGTTACCAATAAGAATCCAATTCAGTCGGATCACAAGTATGAGTATCGAAAACCAACCACTGAGCATTTTTCAATACCTGAATACGGACATAGTTACTACTGCGGCAATGACCAAAAGCCATGGCCACAGCTTGATCGACGGTGTCAGCAGCACCGTCATTAGAAATAAGAGCGGCCGGCCGAGCCCAGTGCTTAGCCGTCCACTTGATAATCCGGTCATATTCATAGCTAACATCAAGCAACTGACCCATACCAAGAGACAACACAAGCAGATCCTCAACTCCTCGCACAAACGGAAACTCCTGCTTGTTGTGCAGCACGTGCGTGATTGCAGCCGCCGTGGGATTGCTCATCGCTAATCCTCCACCAACGGCCACACACTTGGTCCGTCCATCAACCGACTTCATATCCACCGGCTCAAACACCCCCGGCTCAGCCCAAGTCGCTCTACAAACCTCCCAGAGCCTAAAATCATAACCGTCCGTCTCAAGCGCGTCGGCGCGTGAGAAGAGAAACGGCGCAGAGCTTTTAAGGTCGTAGCAAGGTATAAGCACCGGCTTAAGCGTGTCCTTTAAGGTTAGCTCGGAGAAAGACTCTTTCATCACTTTCTTTAACTTAGCCGTCCCGGAACAAGAACCCGACCCGGTTCTCATGACCCGTTTCAAGAATCCTCCTCCTCCGGAAGACCCGTAAAGACCCTTGGCGTTTTTCGTCAGGAACTGCCACGTGTCCTCTGCTCTAAAGATGGGACGGTTACCTTCTCTTGACCCGAACAGCATCGCTGTGTAAATCCCACCTATACCGGACCCGGCGGCTACATCAAAGTAATCGGCGATTCGGGCATTCGGGTCACCCGATTTCGATTTCAGAGCGTGTTCTAGATAAGCTAAAGCCTTTCCGGGTAAAATCCCTCTCATTCCACCTCCATCGATGCTCAGAATACAGATTTTACCTCTCTGGTTCTTAACCGACCCGGCAACCGCCGAATTCGCGGGTTCGGGTTCGGGATCGGATTTGATTTTGGGCTCGTCGTCTTTGTCGTCGTACCCGAAAAGAAATTTGCTCTCAAGAATGGAGAAAATCTCGTAGCTGAGTTTATCTGTATCGATGCTAGGTTCCTGCATATCCGTCAAGAGACTATTATCATTATTATTAATATCATTCGCCGACTTGGAAGCCGCCGTGTTTCCGTCGCTACCTCCGCCTCTCTGTTTGATTAAATGCTTAACGGAAGCAGTGGCGGTGGATTTAATGGGTTTATTGCGTACTCTATGCATGATGGTTGAGAGAAATCAATCAACTGTTTGACCCCCGCCACAATTAAGACATATGAACAACACAAAGAGAGTTTTCAGACCAAAAAAACCACACCAGTCTTCGACTTTTGGTCAAAAAATGGTATCTTTCTTCTTTCCCTCCCTCCCCTCACACCTCAAATTCAAAAAGTTTTAATCTTTTTTTATCTCTTCTTTTGACGCGGAATCTTCAAATTCTGAATCTCTTGTACAAAACACGAGCGAGCTCGTCTTTTCGCCGAATCAGAAGCTTAAGAGGACCAAAAAAAGGATGAAACTTTGTACTTTTACACAGAACAAATGAAACACCAGTATATAGCACGAAGAGATTAAGAAGAAGAAGAAGAAGAAGAAGAAGAGACAAGAACAGAGGAGTTACAGAGGATGTCTGTTTTTTCTTTTTATATATCGCACGCTTTACTTTAAACCTCCCCACCAAACCCAGATTGAAGAGAAAGGAGAAGGCAGACAAAACACGGATTATTAATAAAGAGGAACGAGCAATTAATACTAATGTTTTTTTTTTTCTTTTCAATGTACAACACAGAGTTTGGTTTGGTAATCCGCATCATGGCATTCTAATGCGACTATGTAAAAAAATTACCAATCAAAATAATCTGAATAATTGCATTAGAAAACGTAAGGAAATAATTGTTTATAATCAAATTTCTATTATTTTTCAAATAATATTTAAAATTCTTACAACTTTTAACAAAATTTATTTTATTTTTAATATTCATATATTTTTATTATCGAATAATACTTAAAATGTATTAAAATTTATTAAAAACATTATGTTGTTTATTAAATATAAATATATATTAGTGATATAATATTATGTTTCGTCATTCCGTAAAATATATCCAATTAACATATTTTTTTAAGTAATTTTATTGTGCGATTTTTTATTTTGCGACTTTACTTTCTTGCAAATTTTTATTTTAGAATTTATGTCATTATGTTATTATGCAATGTTATCAATCGGAACCAGAAATTTGTAGTTGCATTCACTTTTATAGAGATTTTATTATTTCTATACTTTGAATAATTATAATTATATTTTATTAAATGCTGAAAAATATTTTCTATGATGAGTATTTACTCTAATTATACTAACTTTTTTTGGATTTAATTTTCCATATGAGACTTTACAAGGCATTTGTTTCTGTTTACAAATGAAAATTTTATAGATTAGAAAAAATAAATGTAGAGCATCTCTAATATGTAATTTGATAAACTTGAGACGTTACTTATATTTGGAAAAGAAAGGTAACTTTGCAAGTATCACCAAATCTTAGTCTGCCTCTCTGACTTTCTTATCTTACATAACAAATGTAACGCTCTGAGGATTGATTAATGTATAGAGCTTCAAATGGTTTAAAAACAAGCAACGTTGAATGCTTTATTTTTTAAATTTTGTTTTTTTCCCGCTAGATGAAATGCAATTAAGAGAAATGAAATGATAATAAAAAAAGAAAAATATTTGTATATATATTTTGACCTTTACGGAAAAGAGATGTCTAGTATTTTTTTTTTTTTATCAAAAAGAATCTATCAGAAACGTGTGTGGAGGGACTCTAGAAAATAATCATACAACTTTTTAATAATATACTAGATATATATATATATATATAATGATGTAAAATTTGACATGTCAAACTTCTAACGTGTTCTGTAATCTTTTTTTTTGTCTTTTCTTTTAAATACGGAATTCAAATAGTTATTTGCTTTGTCACATTTTGTTATAGTCAAATCCATTAATCCGTTCTAATATAATACGCTAAAGTTTGTTCTCAACAAAACAAATGTGACGCTAGCGTCTTGATTGTATATTTCTTGTCATTCCGTCTACTATTGAAAAAAACCAAACGCGAACGGATATGTTTTACTTATATATATAAGTATATGTTTGCATTTGTCACAGAAGTTGTTGCAGCTCAATTGGTGGTATTGAGTCGGACGATTTATTCAAAAGGTCATGTGTTCTAACCTGGAATTGATGAGATTAATCTCTGATTTCTTTAATTAAACTTTAAATTAAACATCGTTTTTTTTTCATCTACATTTTTATATGAATTTGTTGTATCGACCACATTTTTATAGTTTATATGGTAAATTTAAATTTATAACGTTAGTTCGTGTGATTATACGCATTATATAATTTTCTGTATATAAAATCCAAAACAACTTAGCTTATAGAGAAATCAGCTGTTTTCCTTCCTTAGTACCAACATATCACCATGAATCTTCTCATCATCTTTTTTAGTTTTCACTTTCGAGATGACCGGTTCATGTGTTGCAAAACCATAATTTAAACATAAATTTTAAATTAGCATTAAATGATCGTAATCAATCAATCAATGTGTAAATCAAATACATCCTTAAACGTGAGAAACCAATATTCTTGTAATTATTCATTTCATAGCATACAACAAAAGTCAACAAAATAAAAACAAGGACAATACATTTTCTATCATGTATAGAAGAGTCATCATCTATAGCCTGTTGTTACACACTCTGTTCCTTGCAAGGATCATCACAACTCATCCTTGCCACTATCACCCTCAATCTTCTCATCAGCTTTCTTTGTCGAGATCACCGGTTCAGGTGTCGCCGGTTTCTCAAGTTTAAATGGGATTGATGCGTGCTTCTTCAGGAATTTGTATAGTTCCACTACTGTACGGTCAACATCCACAGTGATCTGTTTTTTTTTTTTTTTTTTTAACGAGCGACAGTTAATAACAATTTCAGTAAAAAATTGCAGGTTTTTAAAACTCTGTTTGATATAGTGAATAATCTTTGCTAACCGGATCGAAGCTCTTGTTTCCACCAGGGAAAAACAGGATTGTTGGGAACCCATCAGCCTGAACAAAAAGAGATTCAGAAATAAACCAAAAACAAAATCAGATCTCTGTGTCTTCAATCACCTTAAGCTTTTCTGCAATTTTTATTCTTAATTTGGCTCTTAATCACCTTTGCTCTAGGGTGCTCATTGCTGGTACCATCCATCTTTGCTACAACTAACGAGTCAATGCCTTTTAAATACTTTCCAAGCTTATTGTAAATCGGCTCAAATGATTGGCAGTAGCCACACCAAGGAGCATATATCTATGACAAAACTCACGCTTTTTAGTACATATATATATAACTAAGATGTGTAAGCGAGGCTCTAACGTTTCAGTTCCAATTTAAGAGATTATTACCTCGAGAAGAACATCCTTTGACTCATCAAGAACAATCTCATCAAAATTATTTCCCACAATGATCTTAACATCACCATCATTCTGCGTTTCATTTAGAAGCTAGTGATCAGTATATTGTTGTGTTTCATTTAGAAGCTAGTGAATCAGTATTGTGTGTAAACTTATGTCAGACGCCTTACATTTTCAGGTAGTGGATCTGACTTGTAGAAAGGCTTCAGTTTGTCTGCTAGGAAATCTTCCGCAAGTGTCTATTTTTAAATAAAGTCATTGCTTTAAGATAACGAACAACACGTCCTGAAACCATAAAATTTCACAGAAAATAGAATGTTGGGCCTACCTTAATGTTCTTTACGGTCAAATCACCGTCCAGAATAAACTTCCTCATATCTTCATTTCCTGTGTATACAAGAACCTGCATACACAAGGAAAAATTGGATACTTAAACCTTGTGGTTCCAGTGCCCCGTAATGCAAAATTTGGCTTGTTGTATCATGTGCATAACAGAAACAAAACCGATACACAGATATTTCACACCAACTACTTTACCTTGGGGGCAGTGCCGGTAACACCAAAGAATCCAGAAACTGCTTCTCCATAATCCTCATTGTCCATTTGCACATAAACAAAAACAAACTGCAGACAAAAGAGAGGAGTATATATCAATCGCAACTTATAATTGCAAGAGGTGATTTTTTTTGTCTATAATTGTTCCAGAAAGTGAGCAAAAATGACCACAGAAAATTCAAAGATAAAAAATTACCTTTCCCTTGAAGGACTTTGCCACCTCCCTCAGAGTGGGAAGGTGCTTCTCTGATTCATTTGCCTTGGAAAAAAGAATGAGCTGACAAGGGTTTTACGAAATCCCATCTCATTAGTTAAGAGCAATAAATAAAAGAAAACTTTTAAGAGACAAATGGTCTTTACTTGGTTTTTCACTGAGTTCTCGAAAATCAGTGATGCACCTTCCCTAGTGAAGTTGATCACCAACGGGACTTTGTTGGCTGACACAAACTCTGCTATAGCCGTTTTAGTGAAATTTCCATCTGCCAAAAAGAAGCTTGGTGAGAGACATAGAGGAAATCTAAGTAGCACAAAAAAAAGTAATGTATTTGAGGAGTCTTACCAAAACGGGCAAGTTTCTCTTCCTCCTTTTTCAGTAAAACTAAGGCAGGACGCTTGACTTCGGTTTCTATTTCAAATAGCTTTGCAATATCAGGGCTTGCAGTTTGGTAAAAACTGAGATCGTCTTCTAGTCTGGATGCAGCCGCAAGCTCCTCACTCTCTGACCCCTGAGCAATAGAAAATGGTGAGAAATATGGCAGAATAGGATATTAAAAGCAAAAACACTTGTCAATCCAGCATCTTTAAACTCTCTGCCACACAATGTAAAACGCACTAGACAGGAAGATCTGATATACAAGACCTAATAGCAACTGTACATATACTGCAAGGGAAACCACTTGTATCTTTGACATACTAAACACGAGAAGCAATAATATGCTTTACGCTAATAGTTCCGTTTATTTTCCTTTCTGGGTTTCTCAGGTAGAGAAGTCCCACAGTAACCAACTTGGTTGAGCATATGTTTTACAACTCTGAAAAGTTAAAAAGGAAAGATAAATCCACCAAAAACCTTGGATTTAAAGGATAAATACCACTAAGGAGTTGAGAAAACCAAGAACAACTTTAGGTTCAGCGGACAAAACACGCTCAGCCTCCTCTTTTGTAGTGATGTTGTGGATGCTAGGACTGGCCTTCTTCTTCAGCCAAGTCACAATTCCATCCCTGCAAAATTAAGTTTTCCCTCCTATCAGGACACCAATAATGGTGAAAATGCATCCACCAATAATTCGTATTGAAATTAACCAATGAGAATAAATCCAAGATTACATGACCCTCTAATGCACTATTTAACCTTCTTCCCCGGTTCACCAACATCACTAATCCTAAAAATTTCTTCACAGATTCATAACTTAACATCAATAATCTATCTTCCAAATCAAACAATCTCTCAAGATCCAGTGAAGTGTTCCTGCATCTGATAATAGATCACCAATGCCAAAGCTAAACCTGATGATCGTGTTCATATCTAAAATTTTCAGAAAACATCTCATCCTAACAGTTGGCTAAAACCTAAAACACAGACTAACTCATATTCATAACAATAATTGATCAAGCATAGAGTGAGTGAGAGAAAGTGTGAGCAGAGAAAGAAATAATCTACACTTACTTTGTCCTTTCGCCTTCGTAGGTCTTGCGCATTTCTCCGTCGACAAACAAGAAAACGGTGGGGAATCCCTGAATCTCGTACTTCTGAGCCAAATCCCCTTCCTCCGTCGCGTCGATCTTCGCGAGCGCCGCAACGCCCTTCAATTCCGTCGCCGCCGCGGCGTACTCCGGCGCCAAAGCCTGACAAGCGCCACACCACGGAGCGTAAAACTCAACCATCGCAAAGCTATTGTTGCCGACGAACTCCGTGAAATTGTCCTTGGTCAAAACCGCCACGTCTTTCTCGTCTACTGTTGGTAACGGCTCCTCCTCGTACCCGTGCTCGCCTCCATGATGAAACTCGCCGCCTCCTTGCTCGAGATCATCGTAATTCTCGAAGTCTCGGTACTGATCGTGCTCCTCGTGGTATGAACCGCCACCGCCGTGGCTTTGTTCCTTGGATTCCTCCGCGGCGAGGAAAGCCAATTCTTCATCGAGATCCGAGCCACTGGACGCATTGTCTGCACGCGAGTTAACGAGAAGAAGGAAAGAGACGAAGAGAAGGAGAGAAATACTTGTAGATGACGACGCCATTGTTGTAAGCAATGAAGTTTATGGGATTTTGGGTTTTTATAATTTTAAGGGATTTGCAACAAAAAAAGAGTCAAGAAGACTGTAATAAGAAGTCACGTGGACAAGTCGAATGAAAGAATGACACGTGGCCATTGTGAGTCATCGTTGACTTAAGTTAGATCTAGCGAGGGACGTGGTAGTGTCATGCTCCTTGGCCCGATTTTATATAAGGGCGGAGGAGTCGTGCGTAATGCAGACCAAGAGTGTACTTATTATTATTATGTTATTTTTATTATATGTTGTTTGCCAGTGTGATCATTTTATATTTGTGGTTTAGCATATTAACACATGATTCCGACCAGTGGCGAATTTAGAAATTTTTTTACCGCGTGTACAAATATAAATTAATAAATATTTAAAATATATATATAATAAAATAAAATAATGTTTTACAAATAAATTCTACGTTCACTCGTTGTTTGAAATCGTTTGACTACTGTTTCATTAGTGACATCTTCGAGTAACTCTTTTTCAATAAAACAAATAAGATAATCACTTAGAAAATGATCTCCCATTCGGTTGCGTAAGGCTGTCTTCACTAACTTCATCGCAGAAAAGCACCTTTCAACACTTGCAGTAGCAACCAGTAAAATCAAAACCAACTTCAAAAGTCTATAAACCAAAAGATGTGCAAGATGCTTTTGTGTTTCTACCATCAGAAGAGCAAGATCTCCAAGATTCTTTAGAGATCGAAATCGTTGATCATGTAGTACATTATTAATGTAGATTCCAAGTTGTTGCTCAAGAGATAAACATTCAACGAAACTGAAGTCATCTGGATAAAACTTAGCTAATTTCACCAACTTTTACTTGTCAAATCCGCGAAAACCATCAACGGAACTTAAAGAAGCCATGCAAATAAGTAGTTCGGTGTTTACCTCAGTAAAACGATCATTAAACTCTTGAAGCAATAAATCCAGAATTGCAGTAAAGCAATAGACCTTAGGAGTTTTGATAAAACAAATTTTTGAAAAATATGAATGGGGTTTAGAATATAAGCTGTTTTGTTTATTAAATGGACTAAATTTAAAAAACTTATTTTGTTAAATGATTTGCTTTGTTTATTTTTCTGGACTTTGTCTAAAAATATTTTTTAGTGGTGCAAGATTATAATTATTATGGGTACAATTAAAAAATTTAGTACAAAAACTTATTAAATTTTTAAAATATTATGGGTGCAAGTGCATCCATATTTTATATCCTAGATTCCGAATTTCCGACTATGACTGCGATCAGTCACTGTTGATCAGATCTATCAAGAAGTCCTCGGACTATCCACTGAGTATTTAATTTAGTCTAGTGGAAACAATATAAAGTTATTTTCCTATCATTTATACAGAGGGAAGTTTTCTTCTATATGATGGTGGCAACTGGCAAATATACTCAGATTTTAACACTCTAACTAATGACTTTTGAATTGACACCATGGATGCTAATGACGGAATTCAAATTTGTGCACTTTTGGCATTTTTATCGACAGTGCTCATTGAGAATTATAAGTTTATAACCAATGATGGTTTTTTAGTTGTCCTTCAAGACCATATCATTTATAAAGATATATTAGAAGCGAATCTATATTCACGAAAATTTAATTGCTCTATGAATATCTTTGAGATTTGGCTGCTTAAGTCTTAAGCAAACAAAAAATTCAGGATTTAATGGTTATGTCAATACTATGATTTTAAACTTGATTTTGACTTCAAATGACAAGTTCAATTATTTATGACCAAGTTCGGAAAAAAAAGTGCACAAGTTAGTTGTGACCGCGAGAAAAAACAACAAATGCAATATAACAAGATCAGATCAAGCAAGCATCATGCAATTAAAAGACGTGGATATTTGCTGAACGTTATCAAGATTCTAGCTCACATTGCAAACGTGTATTTAAATTCAGTGTTAAGTCACAAATTATAATTTTAGCGATTATATATATATATATATATCTCGGCTATATTCTTAGAATAAACTTGCATATTGTTAGATATTTTAGGTTATATATGATTAAAATTATACATCAACTTCTAGAAGCGAACAAGCTGACGGGAAAAAAAACACATCAAAAGAGCTTTAGTATTCATCTTTAAGCGTCAACAGTTCTGGAGAGGCTATTGAAGCAAAAACACAACCATAAGTATGACAATAAACTATCAAGTACAGATATTAAAACGAGAGCATTGTGAACATTTGATCGATAAAATAATAATAAGTAATGATTTGGGAAGATATTGGCGTCAATATATAAACCATAGACGAATCAACATTTCAGCTATTTGACAAGATCATGAAGAGCCCTAGAAGGCCTTCAACGAGAACCCTTCTTCAATACCTTTCTCCATTATCGCTCTCTACTCCAACATTACAATGACAACTTTTAAGTGATTTCTATCAACAAAACTGGACTAATTGATTTACGGGTAATTAACGAAACAAGCTTTACCTGGATTAATTCAGTGATCATCCCAGGTCCTTCCTTAAACCTTTTCTCCTTCCACTGAATCTCCTCAGGTTTGTTACAAGCCAATGCCTCCAATGAACCAACGGGTGCTTTAATCGTTCCTACATGCTGCAAAATCCTCAGACTACCTGAATCCAAAGAGTTCTTGGGATGTTAAAATATACAAACACCACACAACATATTATAAGTGTTCAGCCAAAAAGTATATGCGCGAAGATAGAAAACAGATTTTGGAAATCATTATGGATATGGAAAGATCTACTTGTAATGAAGGCTTCTTCCCAAAGCTCACGGTCAGACCACGAGGGTGCTCTCTCGCAGTATGGAATCCCCTTGCTTAAACACACTCTGACAAGAAAAGCAAAATTATGGTTGGTCAGGCCATAAACAGAGACTATTATAATCAACATTCTTTGTGGTCTAACATATTCTGGCCTTTATAAATTTTCTTACTCAATGACAAGGTCTCTTATAACTCCTGGAAGCACACCATCAGTTATAGGTGCGGTCTGCACCTCAAACTCGCTCAAACTCCCGCCGTAGAGATTCTCAGATGACTTCACCTAAAATGAGATCCAACAGTAAATCATGCAATGGCAAAAGAAAAATCAAACTTCTAAAATGCACATAGAAGGTTCTTGTTGTCATAAATGTGATACTCATTTAAGTTAAGGCAATAAACATCATAATCACATAGATGACTTGTGCTTGAACAACAATATCAAGGAAAAAAGTCAAATTTTTGTTAGTACCTTGCGGCAAACTACGAAAAAGTTTGTGATGCAGCCCTCAAGCAAATGATCACCATCGTTTGACAAAAGAAGTTCAGTGGTCATAGGAGGTCTAAACTTCTCCAGAGGCTTCCTCAGCCTGCCTAAATCACAATCCATACCAAAATTAAGAAAGAAACAATCGACTTATCCACAGGCTAAATCCCTGCAAATTGAGCTATCAGAATCCTCAAGAATCGGTTAAATGAGCTCAAGCACAATACCTAACCCAGTCTGAGTATTTAGCAGCAGCAACATCTCGACCACGACCAACTAAAGCCAAACTCGCGGCATTTTCTTGAATACCTAACGGGAAAGGAGAGTATGCACCTATATGCAACCAAACATCGAGAAAATCCAGAACCTTTCTCTCCTCGTCATAATTGTTCCCATCATCTAACCTATTCAATTTCTCCACATTACCAGTAACAAGAACAGTTACCGCTAATTCTTCTCCACAAATTCTTTCACTTTCCTTCACCACAATAGACTTCAGAGCCTCGTTCATAGAACCATTGACTAGATCGTAAATACTCGAATGACGAACTGGTTGATTCAACCAAAACCGCGGTGATGACCCAGAACTGAACAAAAGATCGGGCTTTGAATTCAAGAGGATACGAATTGAGCTAGAAAGTCTCTTCATATGTCTCTCCCAGAACAAGAAACTAGTGCTATTGTTTATCGTTCTCGTCGTTGTATAAGCACCTGTAGATTTCTCAAAAACTTATTAATCGAAAATTTTCAAACTTTTGCAGTCTATATAGTTTTAATTGCGTACCCGTGAGCGATTGAAGGAAGGTGGTGACGGGAGGAGCCTCCAAAATGACACCGTTGTGGTAGAGAAATCTGCAATTCGACATTTTTGCTTCTCTCTTCCTTGTGCTTTGGGAAATTAGATAAAACGGGAAAAGAGAAGGTTTTTAATAGGGCTGGGCTTGTATTCGGTTCGGTTTCAGGTAGGAACCGATCGGTTCCGGGTATATTAGGTATGAGGCTTTTATATCCATATAGGTACCAAATTCTTTTCGATTCGGTTTCGGTTCGGTACCAATCGGTTCCGGGTGGGTTCGGATCCACATTCGAAGAACCGACCAAAACCCGAAATTAAACGGATATTTTTTTATCTGTTCGGTTCGGGTATTTTAACCCGAAATTGCACAAAAAACCGAAATAATCGAAAATAACAACAAAAACCGAAATTAATAAAATTGTAATTCAACACTATTCAAATGTAATTCAACAGAATTTAAAGACAATTCCTAATTCAAGTCTTAAACCACACACACAAACAAAACACAGAACACAAAAGATCCAAATTCATACATAAAAAGATCCAAATTCAAATGTAATTCAAGTTCAACACCACTAAAATTTTTAAAAACTTAAGACCATCGAATAAGAACACCATTGCAACCTCGTCCTTCACTCTTCCTTGTCCTTCCTAGTCCGTTTACAATATGAAGACATTGTCATTAGTCATTAGACATTGTGATTTGAGATTGAAGAAATGCAAACAAACTACTAATTAGAGAGAATACGAGAGTTTAGAATTGGTTACCTTTAGGCTTTAGATTAGGTTCCGGTTTCTTCATAGTTCATCCTAGTGTGTTAAAATCAGGTTCCAACTCTAAAGAGAATGTTAAAATGAAATAACATAAGCTTAAAAGTAAAAATAATGAAACTTACCTCTCATTATATCATATTGGTCCTCCACCTCCGAGAGAAGTTGTTGGATTGTAACAGCTCCTTTTTCATTAAACCGGATTTCACACTTCAACCATTGCTCAGTGCACATCAGTACTTCAACCATATATGGCGTTAAACAGCTCCTATAAGGGTCTAGTACTCTCCCACAAGTACTAAATGCAGATTCTGAAGCGACTGAGGACACTTGCATAGCTAGTATGTCTCTAGCTATAAGTGACAACACTGGAAACTTGATACTATTTTTCTTCCACCAATCTAAGACATCATACTCTGTACCTTTCATAAGCTTTGGACGCTCGATGGGTTCTTTCAAATACAGTTCCAACTCATTGGCTGATTCCAGAATTCCAGAGTCTTGCATAAGCTCTGCATAGAGGCTATCAATTCTCTCATACCCGACGCCATTACTCAAAACCGTTCTCTCAAAAACTTCATCTCTAACTTGTTCTTGGGACTGAGACTGAGTAGACGATGTTCCTTGTGATTGAGAAGAGCTACCAGCGTTCCTGTTAACAAATCCGATGTACTCATCAAACAAACTCTTCAATATCTTCGAGACTGATTCAGAGAGAATGCGACACTCAAGACTGTCTTTCCAATACAGCTTTTCAAAACACATGTCAGCAAATTTCATCTTCCTCCTTGGGTCAAACACGCTTGCAACTATCATAAGCTTGTTCATCTCACGGTTTTGAGAATTAGCATTCTCACTTGTAGCTTCCCAAAATGGATTCCAGTACTTCTTCAGTTTGGTCATCATAGTCAAGGCTTTGTACTTTAGCTCTTCATCAGGACCTGGACAAGTACTTATTGCACTAAGTTCCTCGTGATTGTGACTATCTCTGCGTAAATTTTGTGAGCCGTGACAGATGTAGAAGCTGAAAGACTCAGAGTGGAGTTATAAAAGATGATAAGGAATTGAATTAACCTCTCAATGTCCTCCCAGTCAGATATAGAAGGTGGTCCGACCTTCTTCTTCCCCTCAACTGTCTCCAAGAAGTAATCGTTATAAGGTTTATCTTCAGCCTCCATCTTCTGAAATGTCAGTTTAAACTTCATAGCTTGATCCAGTATGAGATAGGTAGAATTCCACTTAGTCTTCACATCTAAGGGTAAGCTTCCCCTTGTCATCTTCCCTGTCTCAACTCGGTACTCAAAGGACTGTTGTCTTTTTAATGATGATCTCACATATTGAATACCATTACGAACACCAACAATACTGGAATCTATCTCCATCAAATCCTCCTTCACGATCAGGTTTAATATGTGAGTCGAACATCTCAAATGCAGAAAATCCCCTTTCAATATCAAAGCATCATCCCCAACCTGACTAAATCCTTCCTTGAACTTCTTCATTGCTGAACTGTTAGCTGTACCATTGTCTACCATGATACAAAAGACTCTCTTTATCTCCCATTCTTCTAAGCAATCAAGGAGAACCTTAGCTATTGTTGAGCCTTTATGATCCATGATACACTTAAAGCCTATGATAAACTTCTTTAACTTCCAATTAGAGTTAACAAAATGGCAAGTGATGACCATATAGCTAGCTGACGTATGAGGACCAACCCAGATATCTGTAGTTAGTGATATCATCTGCTTGTTCTTCACTAGAATATCATTCATAGCTGCTTTTCTAGAAACATACATTGCCACTATATCTCTTGTGCATGTTCTCCTAGAATGAGGCTGATATAACTGCAATCTGGAGTAGAAATGTCTCCAACCTAAACTCTCTACGAAAGCTAATGGCAACTCTGATAACACAATCATCTTATCTGTAGCATCCCTAAAGGTTTTCTTAGATACCATATACATAGCCATATTTCCTTCGTCATCAGGAGCTAACGTAGATTGATTTTTAAACTTATTAGCAGCTTCCCATACCTTGAACGCCTTGCAGGATTCATGGTGTTTTTCCAGATTTGAAGTGCCGGAACTGGTGCGACAACCCATCTCTTTGTCACATTAATTACAATTGCAGATGTCGTAGTCGTTTTCAGTTCTGGTGAAATGATTCCAAAGCTTCGATCTTGGCTTCTTTCTTGATCCTAAACCAGAACCACTTTCTCCCGTTGTGTCTTTCCTCTTTCGGTTACCTCCACTTCCACGTTCTGTTGTTTCAACCTCCTCTTCAGAGTCACTAACATCATCTGTCTCCACTGGTGGAGGAGTGTCAGAAGATGCCATCTGCATCATATTGAAAACAAAAGATACATTAAGTAATTTATTCTATGTTCTCACAAGACACAAAGCATTCTCTTGTTCTCTATTCTCACGAAATCAACTGAAGTCTTGTCCAAGTTTACGGTTTCAACTTTCAAGCTATGGTTTATGAGTATGACAATGTTAAAAACTTTGACAAATAATGCAATTGAATTGATCAAGTTATGAGAGATTCACAGCTCACACATATAGATACACAGAGACTGCTATTCACTCAGTCACTTATCATGAAATTATTTTCGGAATTGAAAGACATATAGAAGAGAAGACAAGACTCAGGTTTAGAAATTGAGAGACAGAGATGAGAAAACATACCTCTGAATGATTTCTCGACGATGTTGTTGCTGTCGTCGGATTTGAAAGAGTTCCGGCGACTTTAGGATTCACAGGAGACTGAGTAGATTCCAGTTTGTGTTTGGGTTTTGCTCAAAAGTCGGATAATAACACTAAATTTTCGGAAACTCAATCGACACTACGTACAACCCTAAATGGCTAAATGCCTAAATACCTGATACATAGGCTTGGTTATTTCGGTTATCCGATCGGTTTCCGGATAAGAACCGGAACCGACCGATATCCACGAGTATATGAGAACTCTATTCATCGAGTATTAAGCATATGACCGGTTTCTACCCGAACCGGCCATTTCGATTCGGTTCTGGTTCGAGTAATCGGATCCAGATTATATGACCAGGCCTAGTTTTTAAAAGGAAAAACCCCCAAAATGACGCCGTTTAATGGACGAAATTAGGGTTTAAGCCTTTTTTTTTATCTCTGGGATTTCAAGTCTTCTCTTTTTTTTTTCTCCGATCACCTTTTCTCTGCTGAAGATAGTTTAGAGAACCCAAAAAGATGAGATCTTTATTGGTTTTTAGAAAAATCCCTTCACGGCTTCGTCTTCGTTGCTTGAGAAACAATAAACCCTTTTGTTCACTGTCTCAATTTCCCAAAGAATCCGAGAATCCAGGTCAAGAGCAGAGGCTAGTTTACGGATCCACTTCTGAAGAAAATCCAGTTACCTCCGAAGTGAGTCTTTTGGCTGCTAAGCCTGAACGGAAGGACGATGCATCTGTAATCGACGTTCTTCTCAACCGGAGGAACAACCCAGAATCTGCTCTTCGGTTCTACAATTGGGCTAGACCATGGCGTGGAAGTTTTGAAGACGGTGACGTCTTCTGGGTACTCATTCATATTCTGGTTAGTTCTCCTGAGACCTATGGACGTGCAAGCGATTTGCTCATACGGTACGTTTCTGCGAACAATCCAACTCCAATGCCAAGTGTTTTGGTCAGTAATTTGGTGGATTCGGCGAAATTATTTGGGTTTGAAGTCAATTCACGAGCTTTTAATTACTTGTTGAATGCTTATTCCAAGAAGAGGCGAACGGATTATGCGGTGGATATCGTCAATCAGATGTTAGAACTAGGTGTGATTCCATTTGTTTCATATGTGAATAGGACCTTGAGTGCTTTAGTTCAAAGGAATTCGATAACTGAAGCTAAGGAACTCTACAGTAGGATGGTTGCCATTGGTGTTGATGGTGATAATGGCACAACGCAATTGTTAATGCGAGCTAGTTTGAGAGAAGATAAACCTGAGGAGGCTTTAGAGGTTTTTAGTAGAGCTATCGAGAGAGGGGCAGAACCGAATGATTTACTGTATAGTCTTGCTGTTCAGGCTTGTTGCAAGACGCTCAATTTGGCTATGGCTAATAGTTTATTGAGAGAAATGAAGGAGAAGAAGTTGTGTGTCCCGTCGCAGCAAACGTATACTTCTGTGATTTTGGCTTTCGTGAAGCAAGGTAACATGGAGGAGGCAATTAGATTGAAGGATGAGATGGTTAGTGATGGGATACCGATGAATGTAGTTGCTGCGACGAGTCTGATCACGGGACACTGCAAGAACAATGACTTGGTTAGTGCTTTGGATTTGTTTCATAAGATGGAAAAGGAAGGCCCCTCTCCAAACAGTGTTACGTTTTCAGTTCTGATAGAACAGTTTAGTAAGAACGGGGAAATGGAAAAGGCGTTTGAGTTTTACAAGAAAATGGAAGGTTTAGGTCTTACTCCTTCGGTCTTTCATGTCCACACGATAATCCAAGGGTGTTTGAAAGGTCAGAAACAGGAAGAGGCATTGAAACTCTTTGACGAGTCTTTTGAAACCGGTCTTGCAAACGTGTTCGTATGTAACAGTATATTATCCTGGTTATGCAAGCAAGGTAAGATAGACGAAGCCACAGAGTTATTGAGGAAGATGGAAAGTAGAGGTCTTGGACCGAATGTAGTTTCTTACAATAACGTGATGCTTGCCCATTGCAGAAAGAAAAACATGGACTTGGCTCGTACTGTTTTTTCAAATATGCTGGAAAAGGGTCTAAAGCCGAATAACTACACGTATTCCATTCTGATTGATGGATGTTTCAAGAATCATGATGAACAAAACGCTTTGGAAGTCGTCAATCAAATGACTTCTTCCAGTATTGAAGTTAGCGGGGTCGTATACCAAACAATTATCAATGGTTTATGCAAAGTTGGTCAAACATCCAAAGCAAGAGATCTGTTGGCAAATATGATTGAAGAAAATGGGTTTGGTGTTAGTTGCATGAGTTACAATAGCATTATAGATGGATTTATCAAAGAGGGTGAAATGGATTCTGCGGTTGAAGCTTACAAAGAGATGTGTGGCAATGGTATTTCTCCAAACGTCATAACTTATACCAGCTTGATGGATGGGTTATGCAAAAATAACAGAATGGATCAAGCATTGGAAATGAGAGACGAAATGAAGAACAAAGGTCTCAAACTCGATATTCCAGCTTATGGTGCTCTTATCGATGGGTTCTGCAAAAAGAGTAACATGGAAAGCGCATCTGCTCTGTTCTCTGAACTCCTTGAAGAAGGATTGAATCCAAGCCAACCTGTTTACAACAGCTTGATTTCTGGATTTCGTAATCTGGGAAACATGGTAGCAGCGCTTGATTTGTACAAGAAAATGTTGAAAGACGGTCTACGATGTGATCTGGGTACATATACAACACTGATTGATGGATTGTTGAAAGAAGGAAATTTGATCCTCGCCTCTGATTTGTACACAGAAATGCAGGCGGTGGGTATTGTCCCTGATGAAATCATGTACACAGTAATTGTAAACGGTCTTAGCAAGAAGGGACAGTTTGTGAAAGTGGTTAAGATTCTTGAGGAGATGAATAAGAATAATGTGACTCCAAATGTTTTTATCTACAACACGGTGATTGCAGGACATTATAGAGAAGGAAATCTCGATGAGGCTTTTAGACTTCACGATGAGATGCTTGACAAGGGTATTATACCCGATGGTGCAACATTTGATATTCTAGTTAGTGGGAAAGTCGGAAAATCTCAACCTATATGTGCAGCAAGTTTGTAATCTGGCATAAGCGGCCACGTTATTGACTGACGAGTTAGCTTTGGCTTCCCGTGAGACCCGATTATCTGACTGCTCAAGGTGCGCAATTTTCATTTTGCACGGGTTTTAATATGGATGTTATTCATGGAAGAGGGAGACTTTATTCACTTTCTGTAAAGAGACTAAGAAGAGCCCTCTGTTTTGTCAAACCAGAATAATGATACTCTGTTCTTATACTGAGCTTCTTTATTGCCTAATTTAAACCAGGTTGCAGTTTGTCAAGGTCTTCTGTTGGCGGGTGATGAAACCAGTGTAGCGTGTCAGTACCAAACTCTCCATATGATTCTCCTAACATGTTGTCTGCTCGAGGAAGGCTGCTTGATGTGAACTGGAACAGGAAAAGGCGAAGCCTTTTTGAAATCTTCCAGATCTAAACCTAGAAAGGGCCTGCAACTGACACAATGATTAATATCTACTGGCTTCTTATGTAAGTATAGGAGGAGATGAGTGAGAACATAGACGATGCTAAGCCTGCGAGGTTATAGTTGTTAAAACCTTTAAGTTACAAGAGTCGGATAGTCTTTTTATTTGTCTCTGTTTTGCCCTGCTTCTGAGATCAGCTTTTGCTTATAAAGGATGGTTTTGGGTTTTATCAGTTTATAGCTTGGTCTTAGTTGCTTATAAAGGTCAAACCTTTGACCTTGTGGTTCTGGAACTTTAACACGCTGCTTTTCTTATGCTACTGGTGTGGGTGATGTACTTTACTTATGAACCAAAAAAGAATGGTTCAAACATGAATAATTTTATGCAAAGCCATTAGACAGTAGATAGCTAAATTGCTCTATTTTCGAGCAACCAGAGCAGATTAAACTAATATTAAAAGCTTGTACGTGTGTTACGAACTAAATTATAATACGATTTTAGTCGCGATATTTAATGAACCAAGCTTGTCTTGACAACAAAATCAACATTACTAAAGTAGCTTTTTCATTTATTTTTTTATGTGCAAATTCTTCGTGATGATAACCAAGTTTGGTATATAACTCGAGCTGAAGTTGGAACAACCACTTCCAATATTTCTCACTCATTAAGGAAAGAATCAAATTTATGGTCGTATACAATAATCAGATAGAAAAAAATATATTAGTTAAAAGAGTACGTAGAACGATCCTATGGATCAAAACAATTGGACATAGAGGACGAGGAAGTGGTCATGCTGATAAATGGGAATCCTGATGATGCTGCAACTGTCTTCAGAGGTTTCATGGTCGCCATGGGTAAATATATTGATGATTGCTTACCGTATAAACCCATTGTGGACCGATTGATACCCTTATAGTAATCGCCCCTTGTCAACTTTATATTTTCCGATGATGACGAAATTCCAAGACTTAGTTCAAGATCATTGTGAGTATTTCCTAAAAAAAGACAATGTTAATGGATAAGTTGAAGATCGATATTGATTACTAAGTTGCTTCGAGAGAGAATGCTACAATTTTTATGAAAAGGTTAGCTAGCTAGGGTTTATTGCTTGATCAAATCAAAAGTAAAAATGTGAAATTTGTGGTAGTGTTATATAGATTGGTAATTTTCACTTAAATTCAACAACCAGCCTTATAGTAAACATAGTTACATTGTGACCCACAATTATCAATTACCTTTAATATGGGCACCAAACTTCACGGCTCCTTCTCCCTTTCCCAACTCATTGTATTTTATTGCTGCTGCATCCCATCCCCTGTTATTTTTTTACACACGCATAAAAATTTCCAAGTTATTCACAACATAATACAAACTCTTGTTTCATTTTTAGGTTAATAATGGTGTTTATCTGTGAAGCATATACGATGAAACATAAAAGGTAAACAAAAGAAACCATCGTCCCCAACAGTATCAAACTCTTAAAACGGACGATGGTTTCAAATGTGCACATAAAAATATGAAAAGTCGAAAAAAGTAACTTTGGCTTGGTAATAGTTTGAGGGGGATAATTAAAAGTTTTTGAAAATTACCGTTCAATTAGAAAATTAAATTTTGAGTAGAAAATTTTGTACCTTCTCGAAGTTTTTTTTTTAAAAATTTAGTTTGGAGTCATTGTATGTGCATGGTATAATTATTGTATTTAAAATAATTTTAAGAATCATAGTATTTAAACCAAAAAAATAATTAATGTGGTCATATATGATTGAATTGGATAAAAAATATATTATTTCTGTAAAATTTTATTTTATTATACATAAATATTATTAGGTTTGTTGTAACTTTTCTAGCAAGTCTGAAATTTTGTAGGACAACATTAATTTTTCCGAAATTGAAGGTTAGCCTTTGAATGGTAAAGCACTAGATGAATAGATAGAATAAATATAAATTGAATATAGATGCAATATATATAAGATAAGTGACGGATGAATATTGTCATCCCACCCACCAATTGAAATGTATTTTCCATGATGTAGATTGTAAATAGTAAAATTAGGCCATATCAGAAAGTATGAATATTTCAACCATATTTTATTCATGTAACCAGACAACTATTTACACTTTAAACTTGTTAAGGATTTCCAAAAGTAAGATTACGTGTGAAACGAAATATTAAGAACTCGGAAATTAATATCTGAGAGTAATGGTACCTGTTTTGGAAGAGATGAATCTGATCATGAGTTTTGAATTGAGTGCATTTCTGGAGAGCCAAGCCTTTGTATTTGGAACTTCCTCTTCCGAAACTCGCACTCTCTCGCCTAAGTGTTTGCACGAACTCCACCTTATTTAAACTCTTCATCTATACGTAATATATAATTTAAGATCCATAAGTATTTAATTTCGACCAATTAAAAACAAATATACATAGAAATCATTCATCTTCTTAACGTATTATGTTCAACCTTATCGATGTCATGTCTATAATCATCCACGACGAAATTGATGTCTGCATCGAGACCACGGAATTTGATAGCAGCTCGGTCGTACGCCCTGGTATATGGTTTCATTTGTTAATAAGTCAAATTGATATTTCTTTATTGTCTTCAACAAACTCTAATGTGTACATGTTGACAAAATTAAAACATACTAAAATGACTAATATTGTAGCCAATAATATATGTATTTAAGTCTATCGTATATCGAATTTTCTTTTACCTTGCTGCTGCGTAGGCAGTATCAAACCCGCCTGTTAAAACGAAAAATTAAGTGAAAAAAAGTTAGATTAATAATCAACAACTTGTGTTCAATTAAACGTGAAAGACGGAAGTAACAAACATAGGTAGTTGTAATAGTCTATTATGTTTTGTAAAAAAGGTAGTTGACAAAAATAAAAAAAAATAAAAATTAGCGGTACTTGTTAACAGACGTTGTCAGACAAAATCTACAAATCAAAATTATCACAAATATATGATACTTTAAAATTCATCGTTTATTCCTATAAATGGACACACACACACACGCGCGTAATTAAAGACGACCCAATAATTAAATAAAAATCTGATCTACTTACCCAAATAAACTTGCTTTCCACAATCCCTACAAATTCATACCAAAACCAAAATTAGAGATAAATATAACAATAATTCAATAATAGTAATAAAAAATGAAATAAACAAATTTTACCAAATATGAGATTCCCAACGACCGGTGCGACGGTAAAAAGTGACGCCACGATATTGGGAGCTTCGAGACCTTGGTCCTCTTCTACTCTTCTTCACCATTTTTTGTGTATTCCTTTGTAAAGAAGACAGATTCAACCAGTGACTGTCCTCGACTGAGAATTCAATATTCCAACGAGCATCAGCCACCGGGAAGAGATCTCCTGTTTCTTTAGGAGGAGGAGGAGGAGGAACGACGTCATCGTCACGTTTGAGAATTCCAAAAGTGATGAAAGCATCTCCGGCTGCAGAATCTGTGGTGGAGGAGGAGGAGTTAGATTCTTCTTCACCGGTGGTTGAGATCATTAATGGTACTTTCCGATCTTGATCTTCGTCATAGGAAGAAAAGATTTTAAGGTTAAGATCCAACATGATCGAGTCTTGGCTACAAACGGCGGCTTTTTTTTTTTCCGGCGAGAGGAGAGACAGAAAGAGAGAGAGGGAGAGAGGATAAGTGGCAAAATGAGAGAGAGAGAGAGAGAGAGAGAGAGAGAGAGAGTTCTAAAAGAGGGAAGAAAAAGAACGTGGGACGTGTTCACTGTGAAGGTTGCATTGGATACAGTTGCCCTTTATTTGCCTTTTCAACTTTTTTTTTATTATAATTAATTTCTAAAATTATATAAATGTACTTGCCTTGACGATGTATCGAATAAATATATCTGTACTACATATTGGTTTTCTTTTTGTTAATTAAATATGGGAGCCGTAGAGAGGGTTGTACGATGAGTTTTACACTTTTAATGTTGTAAACTCAACGCCTTAGTACGATGTCAAAATACAAAAATGAAAAATCTGTTCAATGATTTTTACTTTCCTTTAAATGAACTCGACCTAATTTTAAAATCATAAACAAACAAAAAAGTGCCCTCAAATAGGTAAGAAAGTTAAAAGAGAGGAGTAAAAACATAAAGACACTTATACTATGTGTCTATGTTCTAGCCTTTTACTAGAGGTAAAGACCTCGTGAATATATACGCGGTATATTATATGATATATTGTTTTTCCCTCGTAAAATATAGCTGCTTGAATTATCTAATTTTACATGTTTCGATCGAGTCATCAACAAGTTTAAGTATATAGATAACATCATAAAGAGTTTAAGAAAACATTTTTAATGTTGTTTAATATCAATAAAACCAAAAGTCAAACCTTAAAGGACGTATTGTATTGTGATTGGTTGAAGAGTAGTTTCTATGCTTTTCTAAATAAATAAAAATCCAAGCATTCTAATATACAGTTTATTGGCGAAGAAATTGTTAATGCATGCTCGAATGTATAATTGTCTATAAGATTATAATTTTCTTATCAATTGACAAGTGCACGATATTAAAAACGATATATAGGCCTAGAGTAGGCAAACAAAATATAATTGAAAATAAGATAGCTCCGTCAATTATAAAGAAATAAAAAGTCAATATCTGAATTTTTCAACATCGTAATAGCAATATTGGGAATGAGCCGATCTTTACAATTTTTTCAATTTGTCCTTAATTAGCAACATAAATGGATATCTACAAGTATTATATCGATGAAATTATGTTTGTTATAGATATGTTGGTAACACAATTTGACGACAACATTTTGAGGTATAGTGATGAATTATGCGGTTGTTGTTCCACTTTTTTGTTTAGTGTTGTTTTTTTGTGCTTAGGACATATTAGTATCGACAAATCATTTTCTTGATTTGGAAACTTTCCTTATACCTCGATCACTACTTATTTTCTTTCTTCCATAATTAAAAGACCTCGAAATGATAGGACTCATATGCATACTTTGATTTTCGAAAAACGTAATTTAATGATGAGACGGAATAGTAGATGGGTAACATATGGCTAACATCCAATAAATCATTTTCTCTGATTTTGTAATTTTATTCTAACATGTTGGTGTTAATAAGATTGCAATATTTATATTTTTTGCTGAAAAAATTCGGTCCTCTCTAGCTTCTCCAGTATCTTCCTCCACTCTGCCGCCTCCTTCAAAGGTTCAGATCTCGACGACTGTATCTCTGTCTCCGGCTCTCTCCGATCCAGCTCTTGTGGTTTCCCCACCCTCGACCTCCACGACGGCGAAACAAACTTTCCCTGGGGTTCACGCCCCGGCGGATGTCAGATCTGAATAAATAACTTCTCCCTTGAGCTCGCCTCCGCCTGTAGTTGCAGAGGACTCCGTTTCCAAACCCTCGTGGCGTCAAATTGTTAAGGGCTCTTCAAGTAGAATGGACAAAAAGGGTACCCCATTCCTTTTGGAGTCGAGTGAATTATGTGTGGAAATTCCTAACTCCGTCATTGAAAGGAACCAGGGTAAATGAAAGGCCTTTATCTTAGGCCAATTCCATGGTAACTTGCCTTCTCATGGTGCTCTTCACGCCATTTTTAATGGGAATTAGAGCTTCAAAAGAAGAGATATCACGGTGTCCAAGCTGGGACCTAAGACAGTCCTAATCAATTCCGGACTCTGCTACTCGGAAGAGGGTGCTGAATCAAGGTATATGACACATCGAAGGACAGACTATGTTTGTAGCTGACTATACTCCGGGTCTCTCTCCCTCCATGCCTGAACTTACTGAGGCTCCTGTATGGGTTGAACTCAGAGGCGTCCCTCCCCAGTTCTTTAACGAAGAAGCTCTGGAACACGTTGTTGGTCTAGTGGGAGATCCTCTGTACCTCCATCCCACCACTGCTAACCTGGTTAACCTCGAGGTCGCTAAAGTTTTCACTATTATTGACCTCACAAAGCCTCTCCCTGAAGCTGTCAATGCCAAGTTCCAGAACGGTGAAATACACAGGGTCGAAGTTACTTGCCCCTGGCTCCCTCCTATTTATGATCATTGTAAGGAGGTGGGCCACAGTATTAGACGATGTCCCTCGGCTCCCATTACTTGTTCAGCCTGCAAGTCATCCGCTCACGCTCTTGAAGTTTGCCCAAGATCGAAGAAGCCTCCTCCCTCATCAGGTGGCTCATCTCAACCTCCTCCCGATCAGTCCCTTCCTCTCACGAAGACTGATGATATCATTCAGAAGAAGAAAAAAAGAAAAACAAATCCGCATCGGCAAAGAAGATAGTTAAAGACTCTGACACTCACTCTGATCGCAAGGCAATAGGTCATGACCGGTATCTTGTTGGTGATATTGAATTAAAGTTTGATCAGGGAACAAAGCTCAACCGTCGAAAGTGTAAAGCCATCAAGCTGGCATCATCCTCCTCTGGTTCTGGCCTTAGCTCCTCTCCATCCTCTTCCGACTACGACGATCTTGTTGGTTCTGATTCCGAGTCTCCCTCTGAAGAGGAGGAGCTTCCAGAAGATAACTCAAATTTTATCAAAATACTCTCCAAAAAGGAGAGAAGGCACTCTCGCAGCAACTTGGAGAAATCCTCCAAGTCTAAACTAACTCGTTGATGATAGTCGACTCTTTTTGTTGGAACATCAGAGGCTTTAATAATAGTATCAAGCGCAGCAGCTTCAGAAAATGGCGTAGGCAGTATAACCCTCTTTTCGGTAGCCTAATTGAGACTCGTGTGAAGGTTCACAAGTCTTTGAAGTATATAAAATCTTATTTTCCAGGATGGAATTTTGTGGGGAACTATGAGTTTGCAGAGTTGGGCAAGATCTAGGTAAATTGGGACCCTTCGGTCCAAGTCACCATCCATTATAGGTCTAGCAAGATGATAACTTGCATCGTAAAACTTCCTCATCTGAACCAGGAAGTTGCAATTTCTTTTCTGTATGCTGTTAACAGTAAGTATGGGAGGCGTGCTCTTTGGAAAGAGATTTCAACCAAACTTTGTATCCGTGTGAAGACTCTCAAGGCAGTACCCGCATCTCTAGAGGTATGTCTGATTTCAGAGAATGTGTTAGAGACTCGGGTTTGGTTGATCTTTCAATGCGTGAGAAATTTTTCACCTGGTGGAACAACCAGGAACTCAACCCTATTGCGAAGAAACTCGACAGGATCCTTGTTAATGATAACTGGCAGCTGGCTTTTCCCCTTGCTTATGCGCACCTCGGAGACATGGGGATTTCTGATCATTGCCCTTCTAGTATTGTTCTTGGTCTTCAAAATCGGGCCAGGAAAGCTTTCAAAATTTCTCACTTTTTGATGTAGCATAAAGACTTTCTTCCAAGGGTTTCTGATTACTGGCACAACACCAATATCTCAAGCATCAAGATGTTCACCTTCTCAAAGAAGCTGAATCTCCTTAAACCGGGTATCAAAGACATCAACCGCACCCACTACTCTGATCTGGAACTGCTGGTTAAGGAAGCCCAAGATGTCCTTGCCTCTTGCCAATATGATGTCCTTATGAATCCTTCCCCTTCTCTTGCAGTTAAGGAAAAAGCTGCTCAGAAGAAGTGGATGTCTCTAGCGTTAGTTGAAGAGCGGTTTTTGCACCAGCGTGCAAGAGTTAATTGGGCTGAGGTTAGTG
This sequence comes from Turritis glabra, assembly GCA_900406565.1. Taxonomy (NCBI): domain Eukaryota; kingdom Viridiplantae; phylum Streptophyta; class Magnoliopsida; order Brassicales; family Brassicaceae; genus Turritis; species Turritis glabra. The sequence goes on along the minus strand of OVBN01000181.1, from coordinate 1,376,768 downwards.
ACTGTAGTTCTGCATTCTTCCATAGAGTAGTTGCCTCACGGCGATCTGGAAACCAGATTCACTATCTGACTAAAGGTGATGGCGAACGTGTGGAGAGCATTCTGGAAATTATAGCTCATACCATTGACTACTATAAGGACCTTTTGAGAGGCTCATCTCCTGTCCTCTCTATTGATGACCTAGACCGTATATCTGCCCTCACTCCTTACCGTTGCTCAACTGAGAATAAGGCGATGTTGTCAGCTCCAGTTACTGCGACAGAGGTTAAAAGAGAGGCATTCAGCCTTCCTTCTCAGAAATCTCCGGGTCCAGACCGGTATACTGGCAAATTTTTTAGGAAAAGTTAGGATATCATAGGTGGTGATCTCACGGATGCAGTTCTCGAGTTCTTCCAAAACGGTCAGATTTTGAAACAATGGAATTCTACAGCCATAACTCTTGTTCTAAAAGTTTTTGGTGCTGAAAAATTGGGAGATTTTAGACCTATCTCCTGTTGCAATGCGGCCTATAAAATCATTCTTAAGATTCTAGCTCGGCGTATTGAGCTCTTGCTACCTGGTATGATCTCTCCTTCTCAATCCGCTTTCGTCAAAGGCATATTGCTAGTGGAGAATGTCTTGCTGGCTACTGAACTGGTTCAAGGTTTTGAAGGGAAAAATGCCTCTCCTAGAGGTCTCCTGAAAGTTGATATAAGGAAAGCATTTGACTCGGTTAGCTGGGAGTTTGTTATTCAGATATTTGAGGCTGCGGATTTCCCTCTTCTCTTCATCAACTGGATCCGCCAATGCATCTCCACACCTTCCTTATCTATTAACATCAATGGCGAGCTATGTGGTCACTTCCAAGGGAATAAGGGTCTAAGGCAAGGAGACCCGCTGTCTCCTCCTCTTTTTGTGATGGCAATGGAAACTCTTGCGGTTTTGCTAAATTCCATTTGTGGAAGGCTCGATTGGTTACCACCCTCTTGCTAGGAACCCGACTATATCTCACATATCCTTTGATGATGACCTTATGATATTTTTTGATGGTTCACCTTCTTCCTTGCAGCAGATTGCTTCAACCCTTGATAGCTTTCAGTCAATTTCGGGTATGGGCCTTAATAGAGACAAGTCTTCTCTGTATGCTGTGGGAATGAACCCTGAGGGAATCTATACTCTTCTCAGCTTTTGCTTCCTTCGTGGTTCTTTCCCTATCAGATATCTCGGGCTTCCTCTCCATGCTCGAAGACTGCGTTGCTCTGACTACTACCCTCTCATTGATAAGATCAAGGCTCGGTTTGAGAGCTGGACGGTTAGATGCCTTTCCTTCGCAGGGCGTCTTCAGTTGATCAAGTCTGTGATCTACGGTCTCCTGAATTTCTGGTTATCCGCCTTTGCTCTTCCCAAGAGTTGTCTGAAAGAAATTGAATCTCTCTGCAAAAAGTTTTTGTGGTCCGGTGACATATCTAAGCGTGCGGCTTCAAAGGTATCTTGGAATACTATCTGTCTGCCTAAGGAAGAAGGAGGCTTGGGCCTCATAAACTTCTTCATCTAGAATATGGCTCTAAATTTGCGTCTGATTTGGCTTCTCTTTTCTACAACCGACTCTCTTTGGATTGCTTGGAATAAGGAACACCGGCTCAAAAGAGAGAATTTCTGGATGCTTGAGGAAAAACCCACCCACTCTTGGATTTGGAAGCATCTTTTATCCCTCAGACCGTTAGCTAAGGCCTTTCTGAGTTGTGATTACGGAGACGGTTCTAAAATCAGCTTCTGGTTCGATTCTTGGTCTACTCTTGGTCCTCTGATCGATCTGATTGGCCTTGAGGGTCCCCGGAAACTTGGAATTCCTTTTCCATCAACTTTGGATGTGGCAGCTACGGACCTCACGGGCTGGAGACTGCCTTGGGAACGATCTAGGAATGCATCAATCATTGCTCTCCGTGAAACTATGTTGCATTTGCCGGCTCCTAGTCATTCGAGAGGGAAGGATGTGTTTGTCTGGGGTATTGAGGGTGATCGTCGTCCATAATTCTCCATCAAAAATACTTGGGAGCTTCTTAGACCGTCTTCTACTCCGATTTCTTGGTTTAAAGAGGTTTGGTTCTCCTCAGCTGTGCCTCGCCATGCATTCCATTTATGGGTCACTATGTTGAATAGATTGCCTACCAAGGTCAGGATGTTTGAGTGGGGTATTATTCTTTCTCCAGCTTGTGTTTTCTGCTCCACGGATCCTGAAACTAGGGATCACCTCTTCCTCCACTGTGAGTACGCTGCTAAGATTTGGGACCTTGTTCTTCCCCGCCTGCAGCATACCTCGTTCAGAGGAATGAACTGGAATCAGGTAATTGTTTGGCTTGGCGTTCACTCTGGCTCGGTCTCTTCTACCCTGAAATGTCTGGCCACTCAGTGCACGGTTTACTTCATTTGGAATGAAAGAAATTCAAGGACTCACTCGGGTCCTTTTCTATCCCCGGTTGCTGTCTTCAAGATGATTGATCGCTCTATCAGGGACACCATTCTTGCTCGTCGCTCTAAAAAGCGCCGCAAAACTCTGTTAACTCAATGGTTCACCCACGCATAGTTCTTTCTATGTATTAGCTTGTTCTTAGTTTCATTCTGGTTTTTTATATTTTTTTAAATCTCTGAAGCTGCTGGTTATAAAGCTCTGTAATTTTAACTTTGTTCCTTTTGATAATATATTCAAATTTTATAAAAGAAAAAAGAAAAAAGATTGCAATATTTTTTTCTAAGCAGTTATATATACAAGAATATATGAAATACAAATCAAGAGATTCATTTCCGCTTTTCACAATTTCAGGCATTCAACAACGAAATTAACCCGTTCACATCGTCTACTTCTCCGTATCACTTTGCTTTATACATTTGTAAGTAAAGTAATCAGGTCATTATTTTCTTTATTATTCATTTCATTTTGGCATTTAGTGACAAAAATTATTGATAGGTCCCTCGTGTGCATTTCAACGTGTCAAGATATGACAAAAAATTTAACGGTCAGGGATTTTTTTGATATCTTCAACGTGTCAAATAAATTCATATGTGGTTTTCTCTGTGCGTGTCGTCATTTTAACGAATCAGGACAATCCTTTCTCTATCTTTTTTTTTTTTTTTTGCCAAGTACAGCCCTTTTCCATTTAAATTAAAGATTACGATTTATGGAATAAACATAACAACGAAAAATTAGAGAGAAGGACAGATATATTTTTTTTTTGTTAGTTATATATCACATATTTTAGGTTTTGTTTCAAGAAATTAAACTATTTGTTGTGCTTTCTCATCCCCAATATAAATCACAACACCTGAGATTTCGTGAGAGTTGATTTTGGTCATGGTTGATCTATAAGAAAGATACCAAAACGGTTGCATTTCATCTTTTATTATTTCTTCTCTGAATGTTTGTGGATCTGAGTTTTTCCACCGCGTCATCAAAAGTTTATTTTTAAATGTCATAACTAAGAAAAGGAATTAAAAAAATGGACTGTAATTTAAATTTAAATTAATTATTACAGATATTTTAATTATCCTTACACATTCATTCCTCAAGGTTTTTTTTCTTTTTCGTTTTCGCATTGGGACGGATCTTCAATTCCAAATAATTGGAGGAACAGAAAGATAATCTAGACCACAACATAAACTATACAATAAAAATGATAAATGTGTTATAGTCAATGAATAAAGAATAAGAGAGAGGGTGTGTGGTGATGTTTACACGTTAGGGCCCAAACCAAGGATGGGTCCAATATGCCAACTACTATTTCTTTATGTATTGAGAGAGTAAGAGAGAGAAACCTTAATGGAGACAGAGGGACAGTGGGGTTATGTCAATTGTCATATATTCAACCACTCACCAATCACTCCAAATCTATATCTCTTTACTCAAATAATTATGATAGATTTGATGATAAGTTGGTTCTTAAATCCCAGCCGTTCAATTTATCCAGATGTGTAAGAAAATTTAGATTTTAAGGAATCTGGCCTTTCCTTATTTGGTAAGACTAAATATCTCTATTCCTTTTAGTTCCAATAGGTAAAAGTAACCTTATTTGGTAAGACTAAATATCTCTATTCCTTTTAGTTCCAATAGGTAAAAGTAACCTTTTTTCTTACATTATTTATAACTTGCAGTGCACAATAACGTAATAACCTTAATCATTTATTATTCACCATGATAATCTCTTTTGAAGTCATCTACACTTCAAAGTTTATACTCAAGCGAAAATTGAAATGTTATCTACGGCTCTAGTCTCTTTTAATTGTTGTATCAGTTATGTCATCGTTAGAATATATATGCACACAAAGAAAAAACCATTGATTTTCAACTGCTTTGAAAAATTTACCAGAATATTACTAGTGATGGGGTTAATTTCTTTGTGCTTGTGCACTTGTGTTTATGGTTTCTTGGTTGCAACTTGGATCCAAAATTTTGACTAAATTTTTTGTTGGAAGTCTTATATTAAGCTAAGGTTGTGGGTTTTAGAATACGTTTGTAAGTCTATCATAAATGTTATCTAAGAACTAAGATTATTAGATTAGCCTCCAACCCAAAAAGACTATGGACCTAATGTTTGTAATTTTCTGGGTTATATAAAATTTTTTTTTTACAAAGTATGTGAGGGAGAAGCGATTGCTCAGACTAATAAATATGGGGCTTGTTGGTAGAGTAGATCTATAAAAAGGGCGACAGAGAAACGAGTGGAAACGCATGAAGCACGTTATAAAATTTAATAATTGAGGATTCAACCATATTCTTTGATAATTGATGGGTTTTTTGTTGTTGTTGTTGTTGTGTTCTCAATCTATATATAAAAATAATGAATTTTTGTTTTAACGTTTTCGGTTTAATGTTTGACGCACATATGAATATGATGTCGGAACAGTTTTGGGTGACGTGGTAGCTTCCCCTCCTCGTTTCCGAAAACGCAAAACTTTCTTACGAGGGACTCCCACTGAATACAAATCAAATTTTTTAATTAAAATAGTTGGAAACGTTTTTCAAATGAGAAACTTTCTCTTTCATCCATACGTCACTTTAACATTTTATTTAAGAATCAAATATCTCATAATTTAAGATATTAATTAACTAGTTTATAAATTATTATTTTTTACTTTTTATTTTTCTGCAATTCATAAAATAAAATTATCTACATATCAAACTCCATTATGTATAATTTAAATTATATAATATTATTTTAATTGATATTAGTTAAAGTCAATATAAAATATTTAATTAATATTAGATTAGTTAATACAAAAATATAATATTAGAAAAAACTGAGATTTTAAATATTAACAAATAATATTTTTTGTCAAAATTTTGATATTTTGAGAAAATAAGTATATTTTGTCATATTTTTTACAAAATGTCTAATACAAAATTTATAAAATGTATATATATGTCTAATACAAAATTTATAAATAAATATAATTAATTAGTACAATTGAATATATTTAAAATGTAATTTGACATATTATAAATATTTTTGAAATATAAAATTTAATATAATTTTTTATATTAAATATTAGTATTATATTGATGAAATATCTATAGGATATCTCACTAATAAATATATAATTTTAGCATGAATTTTTCTAAATAAAAAAATAAAAAATATTAATATTATATTGATGAGATATCTACGTAGAGTTTCTCATTAATAGAGATGTTTTTAGAGCATTTCCATTTGAAATTTTTTATGTGAGTATCTCATAGTATAAAAATAAAAAATATTTAAAAAACAAGAGAAAATGTGAGAAGAGTTTCTCAAAAGTTTTCAAATGAGATGCTCATAAAACCCATATGCAATTTGTCTTTCATGAAAGATTGGTCCAATTTTTTTATTTTATATTAAAATTTAATTGTATTAAAATATTAATATTTTTTATATTTAAGAAACTAAATGGATTTTTTATGGACGGAGATGTTTTTAGAACTAAGCCCCCAAGTTGTTTCCACTGAAATGACGAGAATACCCTCTCGAAATAAACACGTGTTCTGAAGTCTTAAACTCTTAACCAGTTTATTATGTTAAATTCTGAATATCTGATTCCGTTTTCTGTACTTCTAGCTATAGGGATGTGACTTGAGTTTGTGACACATAAAAATGGAACTAAAATAGTAAAAACAAGAAAGCAGGATATAATGGATTTAGGTGAATAAACAAAAGAATGTAATTAGTTGATGCTATATATATATATATATGGTTTTATTCAGGATAGAATTCGATTTTTACAAAATAATATGGTGCTGTTTTTCTTTTTTGGCACGATGTATGTACTCATAAATCGGATTAAAATACGTTATGACGCAATGTATTTTTACTGTTTTATTTATGAAAACTCGTTACTGGGGTATTATTAGACGTGATTGTTGAATTTGATTTCTAATTTTTTTTTTAATAACCGGAAAATCCTGAATCAAATTTTAAACCAATGTTCGTTGCATGTGAAAATGAGTATTTTTACCATTTAAAGTGTTTATATCGCAATATAATGACTTGAACTCTGATTCTTCAACCCTATGAAACTTTTTGCAACCATTACACAATCATGAAATTCATTGAATTTTATTTCTAACTGTTTTATGGTTACAAGTAATTACTGTAGTTTTTTTTTTAAAGTTAAGCACGCTTGAGCTTTGTTCCAACAAATATATTTTTTAGATTTTAAGAAAAAACAATTATTTTTCAAGTGGGATTTTCATTCTGCCACTTACCTTATTTTCAATATTTTAAATTTGTGAATCAACGGAAAAAAACACTTTCTCATTTCAATTTTTTTTTATATATTTTACGCTCAATTAATATTAGTATAAAATTTTTTTTTATCTTTTTATTTAATAGATTATTATGCTTTAAAGTCATGCTGCCATGTCAGGACTATTTAAAAGGGAATGACATGCTCGATTGGATTACAGTCGTCGAAGACTAGATAGCACGGAATGTTCGTCCGAGATTCGCTTCCCGCTTCAGAATCATAATTGGAATAAGGAGCTCTTGGAAGCGTGAGGAAGCGCCGCGGAAACGCGATTCCAAAAAAATCTAATTGGAAGCGCTCAAATATTTACGATTCCAATTTTTGAAGCCTTTTAAAATAACTATTTTGGAAGCATTTGAGTCTTTTATATTTTTCACTTAATTAGAAAACTATAACTAGGTTAAAAATAAAAGAATGTGCATCTTTGTTTTTTATTTGTTTTTCTTGTCTACGAATATGACATAGAAAAATATTATAAACAAAATAATTATAGTCATTTCATTTTTTTCTAGATTATTAGACTAATATAAACAATGTTGTGTTTGATGGAGTGTATGAAAATAAGAATAAAAATGATGTTTTATTTTTTTCTATTTTAGGCATTATGATTTTTATCTTTAGTTGAGTTACCAAATATATGTTTAATATTATGTATTGGATTGACAATATTTTTATAATCTAGTCTTATTTTGGTGTTTAATTATATAAATATAAATATATATATATATATATGTTTTCAATGCGTATCCGTTTCCTAAATTTTTTTCAAAAATTATTTCTGCGCTTTCAAACACTTCGCTTCTGACTCTATGCAACATAGGTAAGAAGAGTGTCTTGATTACTATAAGAAATTTATATATACTGTAAATTAAAGAAACATACGTCAGAGACGTTCATAATGTATCTTTATAGAATCACGATAGAACAATTAATTTTGTACTATTTACATTATCGATCTCTTTACTATCTACTTTATATATATAGTCACGGTACAATATACATTTTTGATCGTAGGTAAGCTTCTTGCTTACAAGAAGAATCGACTACACTTTGAGTTACAAGATCACAAGCAATACACAGTTACAACTTACAAGAAGAAGGAAAAAGTAGTTCCAAGAACTCTCTGTTTCTCTCTCTACTATGTTACATTGTTATTACGTGTTCTCTCTATGTTATTTCGTCTGTCCCTTTATTGTAACAGACCTAAACAACACTTTATATATAATAGCTAGCTCCTCTAAAACGAAGCGTTTAATTACACACAAGACTTGATCTTCTTCTTGCACTTCCTTATTTTCTTAGGCCTTCTATTTTTTTTTTTCTTTTCTTTTTCTATTCGATTCATCCCATCCACAACAATGCAGAAACCCAAAGCGTTGGAGACTCAAATGCTCGTTCAAAAAACATATCCATATATTCATTAGCTTTGTCTTTCCCATATTAGTCGAATGTAAACTAATTTATTTGGTATTTTAAAAATCAATTAATGTAATATGTCTATATTATACAATAGATAGTCAATTCGATTAATACTAAATTTCGTACAACATTCAACGACAAACAAGGTTAGGTCTTTCCATCCAGTATTATAATCTAAGAAGGAGTGATTGCCTTTCTCTGACCCTTACAACCCAACTTGCGAGCGGACATCTAATGCCTTATTTGTTCATTCGGTTTCTAAGGTTCTATATCATATGATGGTCAGTCATGCTCACTGGAATTATATGCTCAAGCAACTAGTATGATTCTTTCTCCTCTTTAGTAACATTAGACGTCATCCATCCAAAAGAAGCAGCAAGTCCTCTACCATAACCTTGTGTGATTCCAACAAAAGCAGTTCCAACACATTATTCTTTTGTCATATGCTTGGCAATATTGGACCAAACTTCCCAGTTTTTTAATCCATGAATGCAAATGTGTTGTTATCTCTGAATCTCAAAATGTGAACTTGGCTTTCCTATTTTCATTCCAAATATAAACAAAACATTCATAAAAAAAAAACAATATCACATTAATTGGGGGGGGGCAAAAAGTTCAAAATTTTTAAATTTAGGATGAGAGTGGAAACTATCGATCTTTTGGGGTAATATTTGAAAAAGGTGTGTTTTCGTTTTTATTAATTTTCAACGTCTTTGTTTTCTCTCCGGACGGCCATCTTTGAGATTTGTCCACAGCCAAAACCCAAATTTTGCGAAATCCAATTTTTACACCAGAAACCCTAATTTTCTTTACTTTGATTTTGATTTTGATTTGGTGTTGGGAACAATGGACGATTATACTAGAGAAATGATGGATCTCAAGACCTTAGTCACTCGAACCCTTGAGAAGAAAGGTGTTCTCGCTAAGATCCGGGTAACAATTTCTTGCTGCAATTCCTCTAGTTCATGCTTCAAATTTCGCAGAGATTTTTGGGGAAAATGAGAACGGAGAAGAAATTTGCTTGAATTACATACATTACTCGTTTTCTAGGGTTCCTGCTTTCAGATCGAAATGTTCCGTTTTTGTTAATTGCCTATGCATCTGGAATCTTGATACTTTCATGTGAATTCCCAATTATGTTGTACAGTAAATGTAATCTTTATTGTCAGCTGAGAGTTTAGTTGCTTTCTGTAGGCTGAGCTCCGTGCAAGTGTTTTTGAAGCAATCGAAGAAGAGGATCAAGTGATAGAGAACAATGAAGGACTGCCTCCAGCTTTGTTGGGAAGCTGTAATGATCGTGCAAGGCAGCTTCATGCTTCTCCTTCAGGTTTCTTTTTTTTGCCTATATCATCACTCTTCTCTTTTATCCTTCAGATCTTTTCTCTTTCAATGGTTGGATTTAAAATGGCAATTTTGTTTAATTCGTAGACCTGCTATACTTCCTCGATACTCAATAACTATTGGCTTGTTCAAACTTCAAAATGTGTCTCCTTTCTTGTCGGGTGAAAATGGCATCAATAACGGAACTTTGCTTGCTCCTATGTCTAAACACTATGAACTTTGAGGTTTGTGCACTTGAGTGGGTCATCTTGATCACTTTTATAATTTTGAAATGCAGGCAGGTTACTATCTGCGTTGATTTGTGAATACTTGGACTGGGCACAACTAAATCACACGCTCAAAGTTTATCAACCAGAAAGCAATTTGGTAATCAATATAATTCCTTTTCTTTGATTTTCTTTTTAATATTTCATTTAAGAAGATTGTGGATGAACTTTTCTCTCACTTATCTGGTGATCTCCTGGAAACCTATGCAAAGCCAAAAGATTCGTGGAAGTCTGAGTTACGCGACTTTAGTAGCAACAATGGTTTTGAGCTCAACAGAAATGGAGATAGTGGACCGCTCCTTCTTGATGTTCTTGAAGGATTCTTGAAGTTCGAGGTATTTCTTTCTTTTCTTCCCCTGTGAATACGTCTGCAGGCTAGTGGAAAACTGAATTTTACTATCTATAACTTCTTCTCTTGGTTTACAAGCTTTACTACCATACTTCAAACAAATTACAATAGTCCACCTGTAGTATGTGATTTCTGGGTTGTAGTGTTTTTAGTTCCTGTTCTGTAAGTTTAGATGACCAATACTAGTTGGTTACACTCGAGCTTTACAAACATCAACTTACATAAAATCTTGGTACTTGTACTCGCTAACTCACACTTTTCCAAGAAAATAAAGTGTCTTAGTCGAGATCAGAATTCTTCAGAGATTTGAGAATCAAGTTTAGCAAATTGCAAGCCTCGAGTTCTCTTTACATCCAAGGATTAATGTTTCCATCCTCTTACAGTAAAACCATAATCATCTGTCTTTTGCTGATCAACATTTTTTTGCAATGATTTTTTCCTTCAGAGCATGACGCAGGGCACGGGCGGTAGTTCAAGGAGAGAGTCAGAAACAGAGTCGTCATCAAGCCTTGAGTCCAGAAATCCTCCTCGCAGATCATCTGCTTCTGATAGCCTACCCCCTCAACGAAGGTACACATATCTTCAATTACTTGTTATGCCCAATCAAAGATCTTTACTCTTCCATGTTGCTTATGAGTATCTTTTAAATTAATGGGCAGGCCGGTTTCTGCATCTCAAGCATCGGGTGAATTATCATTTCCCTATTTTCTTGGAAGTGTTGGTTGAAATATGTAAGATTCATGATTTTTAATACCGACTAAATTCAATAAGATTTTTTTTTAGATAGAAGAGCCGGGCTGTCTACGTCTGGGTACAGAAAAGATGAATTCAGTTGGAGACACGGTAATCAAGATGCACATGAAGAGGTAATGAGAGCTTCTGCGGCGCTGGAAAATCTTCAGCTCGATAGGAAAACTCGGAACTTAACATCGTCGTGGAGGTAAGCTTTCAAGGCTCTTAACATGGATTGAATCCCAGATTGAAATGAAAAAGCAAGTTGTGGTAAATCTAATCCATCGACTTACTTGTGGTGTAGGAATGTGAGGGATGGAACAAATGAAGAAGAAGACGGGAGGGAATGATGTAGGGTTTGGATAAAACTCAGCTTCTGGATTAGTAATGCTTTGTGTACGTGATATATGTATGTTCTTTATTTGCAACTGCGTTTTCGTTAGCCTTCTTTTAACGCCGAACCTCTTTGTCTCCTTGAGAACTTTGGTTGTCCCAAAAAAAAAACAAAACAATTAAACAGTTAATGTTTTGTTCTGAGTTGTTATGGGAAGAGAAAGAGTTCACGAAAGAAGAATCAAAGAAAGCATAATGTGTGTTGCATGTGTTAGCAGTTGAATATTCTCACTGCCTTGTTATTTGAGTTTCTCAATAGACCAAACATTATGTTTCTAGTGAGCTCCGGTTACTTGTCTCTTTGTAAAAAGTAAAGTGTAAATATCATCGAGATGAGTGTAGTAGACACACTGCTTCAATGTCATTAGATCTCATTCTCTGCGTAATTTTCTCAATCTTTCAAATAGGATCAAAATAATATCGACTCTGGCTGGATCAAATTCTAGAAAGCTCTCCAACAAAATTTTTTTTTCTCAAATGCTCTTCTTTTAAAAATTAATTTAGTTTTGATTTTAAAAAAATTGAAAAAGATATAAAGACATTCAAACCCTTCATACTTTGAGATTATTACTGGTCCAACCGGCCAAAACGGGTAAAAAAACTCGAACTCTTTGTAATCATGTCAAATTCCTAAATCAACACCCACCCGTTTCATTTCCCATTTTTGCCTTTTTGTCCGTTTCTTTTGAGTCAAATTCGAGACTCTCGAACAGTTTCTCCCCCCTCTTCTTTCAACATTCGCTAAGAAACTCAACTCTTCTTTGTACGGGTGCAGTTAGGGACAAGTAATTTTGTAAGTTGAACTCAGTATTATCTTTTCGATTTTGTAAGTTAAATTTTCGATTGAAGTTTCGGAATCGAGTTTGTTCTCTATTTTGATGAAAACTTTTGTAGAATCGGAAAATTTAGTATGTATTTTGATGATTACTCTTAATCGATTTTGTTGTTTTGGGTTTGGTTTATATGTTTGTGGAAGAAGATAGTAATGGCGAGAACAAAGAACGCAAACGTATGTGGAGAGGCGAATCCTCCAGATGCAGAGCAAAGTGATCCTCTAGAAGCAGAGAAAATCATAGAAGATGGATATGGAGAAGAGGCAACGGAAGTTGATTCTGATGAAGCAACTGCATCAATATCTCTGGATTCAACGGTATTTCTCTAAACTGTGCACAACTAAGTATAAATTGGTATAACTGGACTTATTTTGTTAGTTATAAATTCCTAAAACAAAAAAGTACAACCTGGTAAAATTTGGTACAACTTGATTTTGATTGCAGGATCTTGCTAAGGAAACCGAACCATTACAACCTCGAAGAATGTACTTTGGTCCCAGTGAGTATATGAAGCCGTTTAAGATATCAGAAAAGTGCTATATTCATAAGGCAATGGAAACATTGGAGGGTCATCTTAAAGAGAAGGAGTTGAAATGGTTCAGGGAGTATCCACAGTTTAAACACTTCTTCCACATACCAACAGACTCAAATCATAAGGTAATGGGTATGTGGATGCTCTTTCTTCGCACAACTTGTTTAGAGAAGAAGAAGGAATGTTGGTTTATTGTCAATGGCGTTCCCATCCGCTATTCTCTCAAAGAATTAGCACTCATCTCGGGATTGTACTGTCATCAATATCCAAAGTCCTATGAAAGATTGGGCAGTAACGAGTTCGTTGGGAAGCAATTTGGTCCCGAGGCAATAATACGATATAAAGATGTGGAGAAAAAGCTATTGTCAATGAAGAAACCTTCCGATGATCGTTTGAGAGTGGCTGTCCTCTACTTCTTATCCAGCGTCATAATTGGAAAGAGGAAGGGTGGACAAAAAGCACCAGTTGTGGAGAACTTCTTTCTTAGAGCCGTGGCTGATCTAGAGTTGTGCAAAACATTCCCGTGAGGGCGTATGGCGTTTGATGAGAATATGAAAGACATCTTCCTTTTGATGGACTCATGTGGAGGAGTTGTAGGCCCACAAAAAATCTTTCCTAGTTTCATTACTCCTTTTGGAGGTAAGTATGATTTGATCATTATTCATCTATAATTTCTAAGGTTTGATAAATTTGGTACAACTTAGGAAAACTTAGTAGAACTAAGGTTTGAATGATATTTTGTTGTGTGTAGCTTCTAGCGTTTGAGGCAATTCCAGCTCTGATGAGCCATTTCTGAGAAGATGTTGAGTACGCACATCCTGAGTGTCCTCGGATATGCAAGAAAAAATTTAAAGCAAGTTCCATGAAAGGCTTTTCTATGTCGGAAGTGTATGATACACTTGGTACAACTAAGGTTAGTAATAATCTTAATGTAGATTACATTACATTTTAGGATCGAATCATGGATGATAAATTAGATTTTTTTATATTCACAGGAAATTTAGAGTATCATAACTCCATCTCTCGATGAGAAAGTTTTTATGGGACGAATCATGGATGACGAGGTTGGATGGAATGATGTGGATGATGTAGTTGTTGATGGTTGGACGAAGCGTCTAACTGAGGATAAAAAGACAATATGGTTTGAAGAGCTTTACATTGAAGATGTTGCCAGCCGAGAAATTGAGGCTACTCCGGGTACGAATATGGATCCGAGAAATGTGGTTAAGAGTAAAGTGTCTAAGGGAAAAGTGAGTGAAGATGACTTGCATGAGCTAGAGAACCGAGTGATGACAGCCGGGTGATGACAGCGTTGGAGGATGAATTTACAAAAATGAATGAAAAGATTGATGGCATGATTGATGGTCTGGATGTAAGAGTCAAATCAGTGGAAGCATTTGTAGAGTTTCTAAAGGAAAAATAACAGTGGAATGGAGGAAAAGAGAACAGTGGCGACGGTGGAGATGAGAGAAATGATAAGGTTGGTGATAATGAGGGTGGAGAGAAAGATATGGAGACGGGTATGGGAATAAAGGTGGCTGGAGATGAGAATGAAGATGAGGTTAGAGAAGAAGAGATGGGGACGGGTATGGGAAAAGAGGTGGTTCAAGATGGGCGTGAACTTGAGGGTTTAGAGGAAGCAAGTAAAGAAAATGAGGGAAGTAAGGATAAAGAGGTGGGTGAAGTGGAAGGTGAGGCAAGTAACATAATGAAGAGGACTTACGAGAGAAAGAGAAGCCGAAAGGTGAAAAGAGAAAGAGAAGAGGAAGGAGAGAAGGCTCAAGACGATGGAGAGCATGCTTAAAACGACGGAGAGAAGGCTCAAGAAGGCGGAGAAAAGGCTCAAAACAACAGGGAGAATGCTAATAAAAAGGTGAAACTTGTAAGAAAGAATGGGAAAAAGGGGTCTACTGTGTTGATTAGGAGTCCTATTATGACGAGGCGTACGAAGGTTTAAGCACGATTCACTTTAGAAGTAGTATTTGTCTTGTTTCGACTTGTTTTGAACATGAATTGGTTGTTGTTTTATTTTGATATAACTGTGTCAGTTTGTTTAACTATGTACAATTGTTGTATATTTTTGTAAATGTGGTTACAAATTTCTAACTGTCTTGGTTTAATTAGGTACAACTTGTCTGCTTTGTGAACCTCCATATATCAAAATTAAAAAACCCCCAAAAAATGAGATATCATCCCAAAACTTCTTTTTTGAGAAAAATAAATTTCCTATACCTGAAACCATCTAAATAAAAGAACTGGGTAAAACTGGTATTACTGATAAATATAGTATAACTAGTAAAACTAGTATTACTGATTGAGTTTTTGGATTGTTTTGGCAGGATACAATGAGCAACAACGCCATGATATACAAGCAGAACAAGAAGAACAAACCATATCAGATATGAGTGATGTAATATTATATATTGGTTCAGTGACTACTGGGTAATCCTGGTATAACTAAGAAAAAATTGGATAATAGAAAAATAATAATTATGTTTATAAGTTTGGAAAAATTGGATAATGGAAAAAAATAATAAACATCATAAATAAATGTTACAATGTGTATTAAGAAGAAAATTACGAAACTATATCATATTAGATTGTTATGAAACGATCTACACAATATATTCCTTATACTTTTAAGATCACTTTTTAAATAATAACCTACTTAGAATGAAAAAAATTAGAGAAATCTAGGTTTTTAACATATTAATTCATAAAAAATTAAGAATTATATGTTAATCGACTAAAATCAACTGTAAAACTAAAAAAACAAATTTGAAGGGTACGTAATACTAGTTAAAATGGAAAACATGCAAAGTAGAACTATTTGGAACTTTGGTAATAAAAATATTTGGAACTTTGGTAAAACTACTATATTCTGCATAACTATGTATAAATTTGGTGGCGCACATGTGAGCAAAATTTGAAATTTGAAACTTCACCCAAAAAAATTGGTGCCCACCCAAAAATCGAGATTTGGGTTTTTCTCCATTTCTTTCTTTTCATTGAGATCACTTATCTTCATTCCGCCTCCTCTTCCCTCGAATCAAGCATCTCTCATCTCAATCGATTTCGATTTTGGTTTCGGTGGTGGTTGTACCATTAGCTGGACTAAGTTGTACAATAAAAAATGGGATCAAAGAAATACGTAGTTGTACCATTAAGAAACCAAGTTTTACCAAGTTGTACAAAAACAGAGAGTACACAAAAATAGAAATACAGTGACAAATACATTAATCTTGGCTTTGTTCTTGGCTACCACCCCTGCCCTGAAACCAACGATCAAAGTTTCTGCCTGGCACCTGCTTATGCTTTCGGCGACGTTCTCCAACTGATGGTTTTCTAGTTTCTTGAATTCTTCCTTTTTTATCGTGTAATCCAGAGGTAGTGCATACAAATCTTGGATATCACTTGGAATACTCCATTCGGACATATGCGGCACTGGATAAATCGTCCTAACATATGCCAAAGCCCACAACTCTTCCAAGTAATATTTTGTGCACAAATCAAATAAATCACGTACCTCCGGTGTTCTATTTTCTTGTTTCAAGAATTTCATGGTAGCCGCTATTGCATGGACACAAGGATACTTGTCTATGTCAAAACAGCGGCAACTGCAACTTTTATTTTTCAAGTCCACCACATAAGTCTTTCCATCGCGTCCAATTACACTGTATTCAAGCTGGAAGGTGTTTAGCTCAATCACCATTAGTTTATGTGCAATCTCACATCTATCGTGCAATACATTCTCCATATAAAGAACAAGTTTATGTTCATTAGACCCATCAACTGATTCCTTCCTATGTTTGTTAAATCATTTTGTAAATTTTGCAACAATTGCATCAATCATAGGTAGCAACGCATACTTTTTTGCGTTCTTAAACAGAGAATTCATAGACTCTACAACATTACTAGTGTCTATATTGTACTTTACTTCGGGAAAATAACACTTTGCCCATTTTTTCAGTTCGCAAGTAGTATCAAGATACGCAGCTACATTAGGATACCTCCACCTATAATCTTCATATTGTTGTTTGAACTCACCTACTGTATAAATCTGAGCAATTTCTCTGAATTTTGCAGCAACTACATTTTTGTTGTGGTATGAACCTTTTGTTCTCACATTCTGGGACAAATGATAGATACAATACCCATGGTGAGAGCTCGGGTACATTTCACCCACTGCCTTTATGAGGCTTGAGTTTCTATCAGAAATAAATACCAATTCAGGACTATCCGGTATAATGGTTTTCAGGTTTTGAAAAACCACGTCCAACTATCATCATTTTACAGCAAACGCTATGAGATAATGGTGATGATTCGGATCGTGAGTTGTGGCAAAAATTAGACAACCACGATGTACGGTCTTCAAAAAAGTTGCATCCACAATAATCACTTTCTTCATGCCTTGAAAGCCTTCAACGCAAGCTCCCAAAGCGACAAATAGGTACTTGAACCTTTTTACTTCATCTAATACCACACTAGTTGTTGTACCAGGATTCACCTTCTCTAACATGTGCAGATAAAAATAAACTATCTTGAAACTCTCTTCTGGACTGCCACGAACATCCCTAATAGCTAGTTTTTTTCTCTATATGCAGTAGAGTATGACACTGGCATACCAAGTTTTCCTTGAACAAGATAAATGAGACTTTTAGGAGCTGGGGTCTCGAATTGACCTGGATAATCTTCATGCAAAAAGGATGCAACTAATCGTGGTGTGCCTTTCTTTTTCTGGCCTGTAGTAGAAGTAGTCCGAGAGCATGTATGCATCTTGGTGTATACTCGAATCGAGAAACGAATTGAATGTTTTAGCTTTGCAGCTCGTAAATACCATTTACACCCTTGTAATGATCCACGACATTTTACCACGTACCGATTTTTATCCGAGCTGACTATAGCCACTCTAAAACAATTAAGATTTGATGCTCTATCAACTAAATCTTGCATTTCCTGCTTGCTTTCAAATTCTTGACCTAATTCCAAACCAAAACTATCTTCCCATGGTTTCATAAACTTAGGTTCTTGGACAGCACATGGAAGCTCAACATATTCACGAATGCCAGACCTCTCCACACTTATATCCACATCATTTTCAACACGATTATCCACATTTTTCAACACCATTATCCACATCTTTTTCAACACCATTATCTACATCTTTTTCAACACCAATAACAACAATTTCTTGCGATTCTACAGGCTCATAAGGTTGTTCTACTGGTTTCTCGCCTGCATAAAGAGTAACAGCACCACCATTAACTCTATCATTAGCTCTACCACTTGAAATCAGCTCACCATAGTTCACACCAAATGAACTTCCTTTCTCTACTCTCGAAAGTTGCTCGTGTAATGGAACTATTTCCAAATCTCTGATGACTTCTACATGCAACACACTTCTACGTCCCTCTTTATCCTTTGAGGTTAGATAAACATATAAATCTTCATCATCCAAAATATATGATGGTGTCTAAGATTGCACTACCAATGGAACGAAACTCAATTTCAGTTTCGTCGTAGATTCATCTATCCCAATCTTCCTACATATCCTATCCACTAACATCGAATAAGTTATCTCCTCCATTAATGATCTCTTAGACGATATACCGTACAAGCTAGCTTCTTTTGGATACCATTGATAATCATCTCCGGTCTTTGAATAATATCATTCATAATCAAAATAAATCTTGCTCATTGTCTTCTGAAAAAAAAACAATTCAACATTAGCACCTAATGACTTGTAGCGATAATACAAGTTGTACCAATTATTTACAGTTATACCAGTTTTGTCAGTTATAACACTTCTCAGTTATACTCAGTTTTCTAGTTGTACAAAAAGAATCTAACTTTATTAACAACGATTCACTATTATTAAACCACTACAATCCATTAAAAATGTCCTAATTGACCCAGAAACATGGTTACAAACCCAATGTGCATTAATTTCCAACACCAATTTTAAATCTAATTGAAATCTCTAAATTTGAAATACAACAACCCAAAATCTTCTAAACACTTAATAGTTTTAACCTAAAACAAAATAGTATTAGAAGAAGACAAGGTAATTGACCTGTAAATTATAGGTTCACTTTCAATGGTGGAAGAATGGCTGGATTTTGGTTATCAACGAAGTCAGGAAATGAGATGGGAAAGGCGACGATAGAAGTTTTGGATTTTGGATTTTGGATTTTGTCCAGATGATAATGATGGGATACTAACGTGGAAATATCTGATTGGTCTAATTATCTCACTTGCGATTGGTCAAATTTTTATTTATTTATTTATTATTTCAATTAAAAATCGGTTTGATGGCTTGGTTTGCTCGATTTGGTAAAGACAAACCAAGGTAACTGATGGAGATTGATTAGTCACGAGAGAATTTGATCCACTCGGGCTCTGGCAATTGAGTTTAATCTCATTACTCGTATTTTTCTTTTATGTACTCTTAGTTTCGATATTGCAACGTCTCTCTCTCTCTCTCTCTAAGCCAGTCTGGCTGACGCTTCTCTCCGAACGGGATATTCAAATTCTCCGGTGAACAAAACCCGAATGCAGCAGCAGGGATCTGTTATTTTGATCTGACCTTCAATTGGCGTTTGAGAACAATGGACGATTATACTAGAGAGATGATGGATCTCAAGACCTTAGTCACTCGAACCCTTGAGAAGAAGGGTGTTCTCGCTAAGATCCGGGTAACAATTTCTTTATCTTTCTCTCTTGCCGCCATTCCTCTACTTCTGTGCCCTACATTATTCTCGGATTTCGCTTGAAATGAGTACAGAGAAGAAATTTAGCTTGGAATAACATAACATTGCTTTTTTTTTCTTCTTCTAGGGTTCCTGCTTTCAGATCCTTGGTTAGTGGATCTAACTTTTTTGACAATATTCTCGATAATGTTGTTGTTGTTGTTTACTTTTTATGTGCATCTGGAATCATGTGAATTCCCAGTTTTTATCGTACTTAGAAATTGTGTCTGTGAATAAAATAAAAAATGTAATCTTGATTTTTCAGCTCTTTAACATTTGGTTTTGGAGATTGAAGAGCTGGTTTTTTTCTTCTGCTGATATTTTAGTTGCTTCTGTAGGCTGAGCTCCGTGCGAGTGTGTTTGAGGCCATCGAAGAAGAGGATCGAGTGATAGAGAACAATGAGGGACTGCCTCCAGCTTTGTTGGGAAGCTGCAATGAGCGTGCAAGGCAGCTTCATGCTTCTCCTTCAGGTTTTTTTTTTTTCACAAGTGTTTCCCTATATCATCACTCTTTCTCTTTTATCCTTCAGATATTTCCTCTTTGAATGGTTTGGTTCTAAATGGTATGTCTGGCTTTGGAAATTTTTGTTTTGCCATGCTTTCTTGATACTCAGATATATTGGCTTATTCAAAAGTGTGTGCGTCTCCTTTTCTTTGTTGGGTGAAACTTTGCTTGCTTGCTTCTATGTTTAGGCAATATGATGAACATTGAGATTTTGTCCAGTTGAGTAGGTCATCTTGATCACTTTATAAATGTTAAAATGCAGGCAGGTTGGTATCTGCATTGATTTGTGAATATTTGGACTGGGCGCAACTAAATCACACACTCAAAGTTTATCAACCAGAATGCAATTTGGTAATCAATATATTTCATTTTCTTTGATTTTCCAATATTTCTTTAAAGAATTAACTTAAAAGTAGGTCGAAGATGAACTTTCTAACTGATGTTTGTGATCTGCATTCTGCCTTAAAACCTATGCAAAGGCAAAAGATTCTTGGAAGTCTGAGGTACGTGATTTTAGTAGCAACAATGGTTATGAGCTCAACAGAAATGGAGATAGTAGACCGCTTCTTCTGGATGTTCTTGAAGGATTCTTGAAGTTCGAGGTATTTCTTTTGTTTTCCCTGTGAAGATGTTTGCAGCAAAGAGGAAAACTGAATTTACTATCTATAGCTTTTTTTTTCTCTGTTTACAAGCTTTACAACCACACTTCTTACAAATTACAATAACAAGTTTGGTCAATTCCAAGCCTAAAGTTCTTGTCACATCCAAGGATTATGTTTCCATCCTCTTACAGTAAAACAACTATAAATTGTCTGCTGTATTCTCCTCAGATTTAGTGATCAACATTTTTCTTTAATGAATTTTTCTTCAGAACATGACGCAGGTCATGGGTGGTAGTTCAAGGAGAGAGTCTGAAACGGAATCTTCATCAAGCCTCGACTCGAGAAATCCTCCTCGCAGATCATCTGCTTCTGATAGCTTACCTCCTCAACGACGGTAAATCCAACTCCATGTTATGCCAAATCAAGGATCTTCAATCTTTCATGTTGCTTATGAGTCTGACATGCTTAATTAATGGGCAGGCCGGTTTCGGCATCTCAAGCATCAGGAGCCGCTACCTCAGGGTACAGAAAAGACGAGAACAATTGGAGATATGACAGTGAAGATGTGCCGGAAGAGGTAATGAGAGCTTCGACGGCACTGGAAAATCTTCAGCTCGACAGGAAAACTCGGAACCTAACATCGTCTTGGAGGTAAGCTTCATGGCTCTTCTTATATCCTATGTACCTTACAAGTTGGATTAAATCCAAGATTGAACTGAAAAACGAGTTGTGATAATCTGATCCACTGGTTTTGGTTGGTTGTGGTTTAGGAATGTGAGGGACGGAACAAGTGAAGAAGAAGGGAAAGATTGATGAAGGCTTTCGTTAAAATTTTCAGCTTGTGAATTTGTAGTACGTTGATATATATATATATATATATATATATGCATGTGTGTGTGTTTCTTTGTTGATGTATGGTTTCCAAATGTTGCAACTGGTTTCTTAAGCTTTTTGTTTGTCGTGTTTGATCTCGCAAAAGAAATTGTTTGAGAAAGCGATTGGAAGTAAGATGATTGACCCATGTAAATTACAGCCAAAAGCTATTGTCTTCTAAGAGAAGAAACATGTCCCAATGTTAATCTGTGAAAATGCTAGAACAAACTACACAGAACAATTAAGCCGTTAACAAGCGCAAAACTTTCACAACAATTATCAAATTTTAGTGTCATAACTTAACTTGCAATTTTAAATTAAAAATGGATTAGCTTTTTCATTAACTTGCAATTATCTTTTTAATTTGATTGCTGTGGTTTATTTTATTTTGTTAGAAAAAAACAATAACAGGGTGTTAGGGTTTTAAAGCGGCATTCTTATTTGTTTTCTTCTTTCCTCTCAAGTCTCTCTCTCTCGCTCGGACTCGAAACTATTCAGTCCCTTTCCCGGCGTCGCCTTAATTCTCAGTCTCGCTCTCTCTCTCTCTCTCTCTCTCTCTCTCTCTCCGGTAAGTCCTTACTAAGACATCTCTCTTTCAACCTTTTGTTGAATTCTCTCTTCTATCCATTTGCTTATTTTCACTTGTTCAGTCTCTCGAGCTACCTGCGAAACATACTCGCCGCCATTTGCTAGCAAATTATCGAACCCGTATGCTCTTTATCTTTTATTCGCTTGAAAGTTTTAGCCTTTCTTTAATTACTACTTTACTCTTGTTGTATTTGCTACTGTTGAAGCCATGGAAGCTCGGATTTTGCAGTCTTCTTCTTCCTGCTTTTCGTCTCTTGACACTGTCAATCGATACCGTTTCTCCTCTGTGTCATCGCCGAAACCTCTCTCCGTCAGCTTTACTCAGACGACGAGAACAAGGGCTACGGTATCTCGTGTTTTATCCTTGTCGAAGAAAGATGATGGCACTGATAGTCTTACTTACAAAGATTCTGGTGTTGATATCGATGCTGGGACTGAGCTCGTTAAACGAATCGCAAAGATGGCTCCTGGAATCGGCGGATTCGGTGGTCTCTTTCCACTAGGTATATATATTAAAAAACTGCAAAATTTCTCACCTGAATGTTGACACTTTTCGTCTTCTGATGGATGAGTGTGTGGTTTTGTTTGAGCAGGTGATGATTATCTCGTAGCTGGTACGGATGGTGTAGGGACTAAATTGAAATTGGCATTTGAGACTGGAATTCATGACACCATTGGAATCGACCTGGTAAAGATATTGTCTTTTGTGTGTTTGCGACTTTAATTATTCTGGCCTCCAAACATAAATTCATGGTTTTGTTTTTGTTGCAGGTCGCTATGAGTGTGAATGATATTGTTACTTCTGGTGCAAAGCCTCTGTTTTTCCTAGATTACTTTGCTACTAGTCGTCTTGATGTAGACCTTGCAGAAAAGGTTCCATTGCTTTATCTCTTTTCCCTTTGAGTCTTTGACTTTGAGCTTGCTTTAGGAATTGATATTAATGTATGCTTTGTTTCCAGGTCATTAAAGGGATTGTTGAAGGTTGTCGGCAATCAGAATGTGCTCTCTTAGGAGGAGAGGTATATGTTTTACAGTTAGACCCAAATTCCAGCTTTTCACAATGTAGTTTATGGCTTTATGCAATCTTTCCATAATTTTGTTTCGATTGGTTTTTTGCTTTGGTTGTTTTAGACTGCAGAGATGCCCGGCTTTTATGCAGAGGGTGAGTATGATCTCAGTGGGTTTGCAGTAGGCATAGTAAAGAAAGCTTCTGTTATAAACGGAAAAAACATAGTGGCTGGAGATGTACTTATTGGCCTACCTTCTAGTGGCGTTCATTCCAATGGTTTCTCTTTAGTAAGAAGGTAAACTTAGCTATAATCGAAGTTTCAAGCTTCTGATTTCATGGCAATAAACCACATTCCAATTGTTGCAGGGTATTGGCTCGAAGCAATCTTTCGTTGAATGATGCTCTTCCAGGTGGATCAAGTACCCTTGGTGAAGCTCTTATGGCACCCACTGTCATTTATGTGAAACAGGTTGGTTTTCTTGTAAACAAAAATTCCATCATCACATTTGTAACAATTCTACGACTTTCTCTCTCCCTGCTATTCACAGGTACTTGACATAATTAGTAGAGGAGGAGTGAAGGGGATAGCTCATATAACAGGTGGAGGTTTCACAGATAACATTCCCCGAGTCTTCCCGGATGGTTTGGGTGCTGTTATTCACACCGATGCTTGGGAACTTCCACCTTTGTTCAAATGGATCCAACAGGTAATGAATGATGAGAGAATCGTAGATATCCTGAACAGAACGATTATGTTTACACTTTAGAATGTTTGATTGTTTTCTGGTTTATTATATAGTCTGGGAGAATAGAAGACAGTGAGATGAGAAGGACGTTTAATCTGGGAATAGGGATGGTTATGGTGGTTAGTCCAGAGGCGGCTTCGCGAATACTACAAGAAGCCAAGAATGGGGACTATGTCGCCTATCGCATAGGAGAGGTTATTAATGGTGAAGGCGTAAGCTATCAGTAGAATGTTGCGTGTACCTTTTTCTGCGTGTTTTGAAGTTTCTGTTTCCCACCGTTCTTAAGAATGAGTCCATGTTTAAGAAGTAATTGTGTACGGTTTTATGAGGTTACAAACCATTAGATGAGGCATTTTTTGAAAACGTCATGTATTACTGTTCTAATTTTATAAAATATAACCAATGTAATTGGTATGAATGCGTTTAAGCTTATTGTCGCACAAAAAGATGTTGAAGGATACATCGTTATAATTTATAAAATATAAACATGTAGTTGCCTAGTTGGTATGAGACTATTCGCGGTGAAAAAAAGTAGTCCTTCCTCCCAGAGCTGAAATAGCCGGGCTTATTCCTTTGAGTTAAGTTTAATTGTGGCAGAAAAAAAAATGTTGTATGGAGAATTCTTCATAAAATTCATATATTATAAATCTGGCGGTATCCAAGAGAACCGAATACTTGCTAGTTTACAGTTACAGATTAATGAACTATACACCATTCATGCCTTGTGTATCCCACATCCTTAAAATGAATATATTTATAACATACCACAAACAACAAATGAATATATTTAAAACTTATGTCCAAAACTTCAATCCGGAAATATGAAAAAGGGTGACTGAGAACTGAGAAGCTATTGTGACTACACGTAGGACGATTTAGCAATGAACATTTGAAGATGGAAGTGAAAAAGAGAGCTTCAAGATTGATTATACCTAGGAAATGTCTTGGACCTTAGCGTCTGTTGGTTCAGAGTTAGTCTCTTTTTCCTCTGTTGATGATGGCTTCTCGTCATTAACATGCTCCGGAGTTTTTTCAGGTGTTGTGTTCTGCAAATTGCGGGTCAGTTCGAGGTGTTTCTTGGCTGAAGCCGTCTCTAGATATGTTTTGTGTAAGAAGAAGACTTACCTTGTTCTTGTCGCGCCACCCTAGTCCAAATGGCCGTGCTAGCAAACTGATCCTGCTTGGAGGAGGTTCTGGTAAATGATCATTGATATTTTTGACAGACGAATCTTGGTTCACTTGCCTGTATCGGTAACATATGTATAGATACCCATTTCAGAATACACACGGGTGGGCCATTAGTCATAACGCATCGCATGTTTATAGTAATGTACACTATATGTTTTGAGATGTCTCAGGTACAAAGAACACACCGTGGTGAAGGTTGTGCTTTGAGTTGACCAGATTGATACTGCAAAGTCGCCTCGAGCATGGACTCTGCCATCACTGCTCTCTTCTCCATTTCAGCAAGTGCAGCAACAGCTTCCTCGTATTTTTCCTAGACCAATTATCATATTCGTTCCAAAAAAGATCTAAGAAAACAGGAGACTACAAAAAAGGAAGAGGAAATAAAGTAGCATGTGAACACGCAGCTCTGAAAACATACAGACAAGGGTTAATACAGGATATACAGAGATTTCTTTTCCTAAACTAATGTGTAACTCTACTCCATGGAAGGCGAGTAACGACCTATAACCAGAGACAGTTGAAGCTCTTTAAAACTAAATAGCCTAGCCACATGTGTTAGTAGGAGTCAGTGCAAACTTTTTTACCTGCAAGACTTGAGCGGCATATCTCTGCGCTTCTGCATCCTGCTCAGCAAATCTTCGTGCATCTTCTGTTACCTTCTGTTCTTGCTCCACCCGCATCAAGACCTTCATAAGTATCAATTAATCTCAGAATTTGTATCAGCTATAAACGAAAAGAAAAACAGATTGATCATGCAGATGCAAACCTGTAGCATTGCACCTTCTTGTTCCTGCTTATCAGAGAGGAGTCTCTGAACTTCGGCCATATCTTGCTCTAACTGTTCGACCTGAAGTTCACATTCATGACAAGTAGCATTTCACATCTCAAGACTATCTCAAAACTAACTTAGCACCAATGAGCCTTCAAATTGGATCAGCACAGAGATGAGAGACGATGAACCAGCAGGAGAAGAAAAGAGAGAAAGGAAAGCAATGATGCTAAAAGTGAGGGCAAAAGTAGTCTTCCTATTCAGAACATGGATAAAGAAACATGTAACATAATGCGAGCTTATAGCTTAATTGGAAATTAACTGTCAAGTGGCAAGCTTTTTGGGAATACCTTGGCACTCAGTTGACGCCGATTGTCTTCCTTGACTATCTCCATGAGAGCCATCTCCAACTCTTCAGCTCTACCATACAATAGGAAGATTGGGAGACGTTACATATTGAGGAAAAATAAGGAGAGATATAGAATTTCTATCGTTTCGTGTCCAGTTATTATTAAGAAAAGGAACTAACCTAAGTAGAGCTGATCGTTTCTCCTCAAGCAACTTGCAGAGATCAGCCTTCAACCACAGAACCTGAAAAAGTTGTCAGTCAACTTCTAGAAGGGGCTTCATGACTGTAGGTATCAAGTGCTCTTTTCTACCTTTTCACCAGATATAATCATCTAGCATTCAAGTGTACTAATGGAAGCATCTCCAAGCCAATAGGAAGGACAAAAACTTACCTGCGCTTGAAGATCTTGAACAGAATCTACCTCCCCATCCCCAGTCAGGCTAACTAACACTTCATCTGCATTACTTGATCCTGACTCAGATCGAGACAAACTCCCATTTGTCAATGAGGCTTTGCTATCCACCAAAACAGATTTTGGGTCTTGCTTAAAATTATATAGTTTGGAGGCAAGACCCTTAGAATCCCTCCACGCTTGAAGCCCCTTTGATCTTTCCTCAAGCGCAGCTATCACAGCTGGCCTATGCTTGTTTCGCAACTCCTGCAATCTAATTTCATGTACATTTTGGTAACCCATGCAAGCAGTTAAAACGAGCTGGCTACTATCAAATGTTGATCCAGTCAGTGATTGTAGCAAAGTAACAGCGTCTCCAGCATCCTTCGTTGTAACTAATGCAGGACCTGAAGTGAATTAAAGCATAAGTTAGAGCAGTCTCGATGATGACGCCGCTCCGCCCAGAAGGTCCACAAAACATATCACTTAAATTGAAAGACCATCAGTTTCTATCAAGTACCATATAGTTCCATCAATGCGAGTGCTGTTCTGAAAAGCATAACACGAGTTCCTTCAAAGAGAAGCACATCCCAGACTCTAAGAACTGCGATCAAGAAGACAAACATTTAGAAAGACAGTGTGTTTTCATTCCCAAATCTCAAAGAGAAAGATGATCAAATTTTAATAGATTTCCATAAAAAATTACTAGTTACTCAATTCTCAATTTCAAACAAGACGGCTTTAATTCCAATGTTTAAAACCTGACCACTTTCCCATGGAAGCATATTCATGAAGATGGAAAGAAACCATGGCCCTGTAACCCAAGCCACTTGCACTCCAAGATAATCCAGATGATGAACTGTAGACATACAAAAATTGCAGAGCTTAGTACTACCTGTGAACATTCTGTCAGAGAAACAAAATATCTGTGAAGGAACTCACCCAATTTAGGAAATCTTTCTCGAACCAACTCCTCCAGAACTAGTTGATCAACCTGAAATATGAAGGTACTTGTTGTCATGATGCTATCAATAGTCTTATCCCAAAATTTGTGCAAATGTATAGACAGGCAACTAATATTATCACCTGAGACTCTATCATTTCTTCTGAATAATAACCATTGAAGTAGTCATCAATGATTCCTGTCAGTGCCCTAAAAATCATATGTATTTAATTAGAAGGGGCATCGGTTTAGAAAAAAAAAAGAGAAGATATAAGGATGCCTAATAACAGTTAATTCAACCAGACGAAAATGAAAGTGAAAGATATTAAAACTAAACACAGAGCAAGGAGTTCGTGTTTTTACAGAAAAATAAGATTAGGAATGAAAATAGTAGATTAATCAAACAACATTGGTTTAGGAAAAATAAGGATACAGAGAATGGTCTAAGAACAGTTAATATTCGGAAGAAGTGAAAGTGATAGATACACAAACTAAACAGTAAACACAGAGCCAATGAGTTCAATTTTCACAGGAAACAATATTAGGACTTGGAGATGATAAATTCATCAAGTTTAGAAACAT
The DNA here is from genome assembly GCA_900406565.1 of Turritis glabra. NCBI lineage: Eukaryota > Viridiplantae > Streptophyta > Magnoliopsida > Brassicales > Brassicaceae > Turritis > Turritis glabra. The sequence goes on along the minus strand of OVBN01000181.1, from coordinate 1,348,857 downwards.
ACCAAAAGGCATTTTCTTCTGGCATCAAAAGCAATAAAAGCGCAGCAAAGAAATTCATAGCCTGCAGAACGTATATTGACACAAAATATCAACTTGATATTAATGTTAGTCTACTATGTCTCTTTACTAAAATAAAGATTCATGATATTGGTTAAGAACAAATACCTGACAGTATCCAACAGAAGGATTATGCCTAGCATAAGCAGTAAGCAAACGTCGCAGAGCATTCCTGCCATCATCATCTAGGGCAGGATGACCTGGAAATGTCCGAGGCAAGTCCTGCACTCGAAACAAGCAACGGCATAAGAATCATGATCAACTTCAGCATAAGCCAACGCTGTACCACTAGATAGAGAGGGTCAATGCTGAATAAAATTTTGAGTACTACCTTTTCTATCTGTCCTTTCCATTTTTCCACAACAGCAAGAGAGTCTGTGCTTGAACCTTTATCATCAACATGCTGCATATCAACTTGCTCTATGGTGTTTCCAGAACTATCTGCAGCAAGAAGGTTTTGGTAATAATCCTTGCAGCGTCGTTTCCTCACACCCACAAATGCTTGCCATAACTGAAATGTTGTTGATAAATGTAACGATTATAATTGAACAAGACCTAAGACTAACGAACTATAGATGGAAAGCCAGAGCATGATATCAAATAGGAAGATAAGGCAGCAATGTAGACATGACAATATTTGTTACCTCCCCCCTCAGAGCCATAGGTACACCACCGCGAATCAGCACTTCAAGTTCTTCCTTCCAAGGACATGTAGACACTGGACTTGCATCAGCAGCAACGGGAATGCCAGAGACACTTGTACCATCTGAAGAAGAACCATCCTGAACATCCGACCTCTCAACATCATAGAACTCATCTTCAGAATCATTCTCAGATGCTCCCTTTGAAGATTTGGCATCATCAAATGAGGGTGAAGATTTCACCTTCGGTGCCTCTTGCTCGCTTTTTGATAAATCCCCCTTCTTCTTGACACGGATGCTCATCAAGTCTTCAATTGACCGTAAGGATGGTCTGATCTCAGTCCATAACTGCACTCTGTGAACATTCTTCTCTGCATCGGGGTGTCCTTCACTTGCATTATCAGGAGTTACATCAGAACCTAACTTGCGCAGATCTTCACCAGGCCCCTTGTTTAATTCCTTTTCTTTTTCCTTCTCACTTTCACTAGATGGTGCATGACTATTTTCAGATGATCCGTTTGCAGGTAACTCAGCCGATTCGACATGATCTTCCAAGAAACTGTTCCACCTGTCCGACCTTTCTTCTTCTTCTTCCTGTTTGTAAGTAAAGAGTGAAATCACAAGTTAAAGGGACTTACAGTATTTAGGAAATAATTATAGAATTTGCTTCTACCATTTCAAGAACCAAATAGAACTTATTACAAGCATTTGGTATCTAAGGTGTAGTTCTACTGTTCTACAGACACATTAATTCGTGTAGTTCTAGGTTAGTCCAGTTTTGATATCTTAAACACAAGATTTCCCCTATGAATACGATTCTAAATGAAATCAGCATTTTAACAATAATACCACGGTCATAACCAAATTAAAGGCAAATCAAGCTATTCCAATAAATCATGTGGATGGAAAAATCCTGAGTAGAAAATAGGAGATATGGAGATAGAACCTTGTAAATATCAGCATATTCTCTGTATCTCTGCACATGTTGAGGTCTCACAGGAAATCCATACGCATCCCTGTTGATAAAAATGGCCTTATGAATTCCCAAGACACCAATGATATATTAAATCCAATCTCAGCTCAGACGAAATCTCCAAATATCCTAGATTTTTTCATACCCGTTGATACAAAAAAATTGCATCCCTCATAAGTTTGTTTTCAAGAAATTGAACAGCACAAGAAAACTTAATTAAAGCAAAGTTCCTGAATCTTCTCTCAAACAACTCGAATTTGCTATCAAAGACCACCTTCACTAACGACTATGCCACGTTGAGAGTAATAGGCACCACTGGACAACATTCAAATCAAGATCAATAATCACCAAAACCGCGACTAACTGTTAACAAAATGCAAAATTACGCAAGCAACAAGCCAGATTAAACTCTAGTTAATCGGAAATACAACATTCTCGCTCAGCGAAGTCTAGCAAAAAAGCTATAAGAGAGAAGCGCAAGTTCAAATCAAGAAGAGAAGCAGAAATGTAGAGAGGAAAGTGAAAAAAAGAAGGCGAAACCTCTTGTGCTCGAAGGCGACGAGAGGATTAAGAGGCTTGGAAGCAGCAGCAGCAGCGGCGGCGGCGGCAGCGCTCCTCATTCGTTAGCCGGGGAAAAAGAGATCTAGCCGGTGAAGAAGAGTTGAGAAACCTGGTGAAGAAGAAGAAGATCCAATCTACAGGCTAATTGATCATTATCATCATTACGCGAGTGAAGTTGAAGGAGGAGGAAGTTGCAGTAGAGAGAGAGAGAAGAAGAAGAAGGAAGTGGAGAAATCACATGGAAAGGGCGAGATTGTCGACCAAGGTTTCTTACATGTGAGGAGAATTTTTGACTGGGTTCGATTCATTGACACTCAGTCCAAAAGGTCTTTTTTTCTATCTTTCTCCCATTATAAAAGTTTGTTTTTTTTTTACTTTTTTGACTCTGATTTTTTAACTTCTTCCTTATTTTGGATGTCAAAATGTGAATTTCACAGTTGTCTTCCAATATCATTTCAAGCTATATATCACAATGTCATTTTTTTTTATCTTAAATTTCATTATTTTAGTTGTAACCAAATAACAATTAAATAGCTTTATATGTAAGAAAAACAATATTTATAACAAAATTTGATATTAAAAAAAAATGATTCATATGATTATGGGAATATATAGGATTTTAATGTAGTTGTGGAGTCCATATCACCTACTTGGAAATATGGACTAGGTGGTTAGATATGGATTAAGGACATCTACGTCATGTATCGTAACTTTCAACTCTTATGTTTATAATCTAAATATCCGATTTATTCAAATGCAACGGATGCGGCTACCATTGTTGGAATTTACAAAAATGAACGTCGGTAGTTGTTATTGAATTTTTTTTTTTCTAACTCAAACTATATAAATATTAAGTAGAGCCTAATTAGCATGGAGTACATCTTAAATACACAACGGGATAATATAATGAAATACAAAGTCAGAGTTTCCATTTTATTGAATAGTTTATCTAATCGGTATAGCAACTAGAAACAAATGCGTTTGCAAAACAATTTAACTGATATATATATATACACACGCTACATTAAAATATTAAAAACATGGAAGTCCATATTTAGATATTTTCTTTAGTACCCATAACTAATAAGATTTACAAGAAATATGAATATAAAACTAGAAAATTACTATAAAGTTGTAAAGTTGTAAGTAAAAAAAGTTAATTTCTCCCGTAAGCAATTACTATTTTAGATATCATGATCATTTTGTAGCGAGATCATGGTTTCCAACTTCAAACAGTCTTTATTATAGAACTTCAAAAACTAAAGAACATAGTTATGGTTTAAACAATTTCTTCTACGCCTGTTAACGGAGCGGATATCTGGATTTTTCAAACTATCCGTATCCATATCCGTATTATCCGCCGATTTAATATCTGTATCCGTATCCGTAATTCCGGATATCCGGATATTCGTTAAAAATCCAGATATCCGCGAATATCAGGAAATAATTTTTTTTTTTTCAACCACACATTAATTAAAAAATTTCCATGATTGAAAACCCAATCTGGAGGAAACGAGTTTACAAAAGAGATTTCAGAAAGAAGTAATATAGAATATCTAGCTAAACAATCCGCTCTAAAATTGAACAGACGAGATATTTTAGATAAAGAGAAAGAAGAAAATTAAATACGGAGTTCACAATTTTTTTTTTCTTTTAGTGAAACAAATAAATAAAATGAAAACTCTAAAATGTGCTTTGACTTGGTCATTTAAACATACAAAAGTTTATCAAATTTGGAAAAAAAACTCAAAAGATTCAAGTGATTAGTGATGTTCTTTATGGCTTCATTTGTCTTCTTAAACTCTCCTTATAATCTAGAAAAAAAAAAAGATATTTGAATCAAGTTATCCGTTATTCGTAAAAAAAAAAAAAAAAAAAACCGGATATCCGTTATCCGTTAATTTTTTGTCAATATTCGTATCCGTATTCGTATCCGCATTATCCGCTATTATACTATCTGTATCCGTATCTGTTTTGGCCGGATATCCGTTTTTTCGGAGCGGATGCCGGATACGGATACGAATATCCTCGGATAACGGATATTAATCTCAGGCCTATCTTCTACTTAGGCCTGAGACGGAGCCGGATATCCTGGATTTTTGACGATATCCGGATCCGGATCCGTATCCGGCGGATCCGTAGTTATGATATCCGGATCCGGATCCGGCTACTCCGGATATCAGTAAAAAACTTCGGATATCCGCGGATATCCGGATCCGTTTTTTTTATTAAAAAAAATATTATTATAAAAAAAATAGAAAAAATTAAAAAATATATATTAATATTATATAAAAATTGAAAATATTATTATAATAGTATTATAATCTGAGAAAATTTAAAAATATATATATTATATAATATAAATAATTATAATATTATTATAATATTATATTCCGGATATCCGGTTTTATTTTTTTTCTACTATCTGGATCCGTATCCGTATCCGGCCGGATCCGAAATTTTATTATCCGGATTCGGATCCGCCCCATCCGAATATCCTGTTTTTCGGAACGGATCGGAGCGGATACCGAATCGGATCCCGGATACTGGATAATAAGTCTCAGGCCTACTTCTACTGAGGACATTCATTTTTAAAATCCAAAAATATATGCAAGAAAATAATTGTGGGGATTGTAATGGTTGTCGATTTGTCGGTAAAGGACAATTGCTTTAGGAGTTGGTAAAGGACTTTTCTAGGGAACGAAATCTGGCAAAAAAAATAGTAACAATAATAATAACAATTCGTACTAGATTGTCTAAAATCATTTAAATAATACGCTCCACATGTTCCATTTTGGTCTTGTACATTCGGTTTATTCGGGTTATTTGGTACCATTTTTTGATTTTTAAAAATTTTTATTGAATTGAACCAAATAAAAATTTGGTTCGGTTCGGTTTAGAAGTTGAACTTTTTTTGGTTTGGTTACGTGAACCAAATGCGATTCACATGTTACATCTACTCAAATGAGAAATTTATTTCCTTATATCCTAGTATATTTCTTATTTAAGTACAAATTGTCTAATATCAGTTGGACTTTCATAAATAACTTTGATGGCTATTGTGTTGAAAAAAGTTAATACAAGTTGTGTGTAGTTCGGATATAATTCTATATTCATATACTCTCACCTTTTTTTTTTAATCAAACCTATGATAGTTTTACATATTTTGTGTTGGAGTCTGAAGAGAACAAATATACATAATATGAAGCAAGTATAAAAAAATCCAAATTTGGGAATTAACTAAGTTAATGTAAAATGTAAATCGATCCATATCCAAATAAGACTAAAACTAACATAGACATCTGTTGTGAACTTCTGATATAAGATTGATGAAAGTCCTGTTTAATTTGTAACACTCATAGCAATCGATTTTGCTATTTTATTGGCGAAAGTACACAGGGATATGCTTTGTTATTTCAAAATATGTTTAAATTTTTGCATTTTAAATTATGGCTCATCAATTTTGGTCACTCATCTTGATCATTCAAAGCTTCAAAAGAGGTTTGGAATCCAATTTGAGTTTCATGTTCCAAAATTTATATATATATATATATATATATATTTCAATTTTTTTTTTTTTTTTTTGCTAAAACTGTTAATATCATTAGAAGATAATGAAAAGTTTGACTTTTACAAAAAAAGTCTTTGGGCTTTAGCTCTTTGGCAAAAAAGGGAAAAAAAAGAGATAAACTACAAGAAATCACAGAAGGGTGAGATCATGATAATCAGAGCTGCATCAATTTTCAGAAACGTTTCATAGAACGTCTTGCTAAGATAATGTTTCTGATCTCCTTATCCAGAAGCAAAAAAATAGTGGCCGGTTGGATTGCTTGCTGATTGTGAATAAAGTTGTTACGTTGCTTCCAGATGTTGTATATGATGGCATGGGCTACAATTTTTCTCAAGAGAAAAGGGGCAGATCGCGAGGTAACTCTTACCCAAGAGAGGAGCTCTGCCCAAGTGAGGAGCCTCGTCCAATTAGGGTCGATTCTTAAGAGGACTAGCTTCCAAATGGCTTGGGAGAAGCTGCAAGCAAGAAGGAGATGGTCTATAGATTCAATCTCGGATGCGCAGAAGCTACAAGCCGGAGAAGGAATGAGACCCCAATCGCACATTCTCTTCTTTGTAAGAAGCCTGTTTAAGTTAGAGATCCACATATTGAAGACATGCTTAGGAACAGACCCCTTAAACCAAACAACATCATGCCAAGCTACAGGCTCTTTCCTTGGCCTTAGCGCATTCCAAGTTGCTGCAGAAGAAAAGCCTGTGCACTTGACATTATCAACAACCCAACAATATATATCTTCGGGAGCGGTGCTGCTTGGGACAGGAATAGTGGTTAAGAAGGCATGTAAGCTCACTATTTCTTCGGATCTGGGCAAAGGTAAAGTCCAGCCTGCAGGAACGCAAGCCTCCTTTACCTTAGCACTCAGAGGCAGCCGCAGCTGAGAAGGACCAGCTGGCCCTAAAAGCTTGATGAGAGGCCCCAAAGGAGACCAAGAATCAAGCCAGAAGCTAGCTTTGCTGCCATTACCAATAGTCACTTTTACAAAATGCTCTGCAGCTGGTCTTAGCCTTAGAATTGCTTTCCAAATCCAAGAGTCTCTTGGAGTTTCTTTAATTTCCCACAGACTCCTGCTTTTGATGTTATGGTACTTGTGCCAAAGAGCCCACAAGGAACCAGAATCTGACAATAATAACCAAATGAATCTCAAGCACAGGGTGGTATTCCACTCAGTGAATCTTCTAAGACCCAAACCACCTTCCTTTTTTGGTAAACAAACTGTGGCCCAAGCCACTTTTTCACCCTTACCGCCATCTATTCTCCCTGACTAAAAAACCTAAAACAAAGAGACTCAATCTTCTTTATACAGCCTTTGGAAAGAATGAAGGCTGAAATCCAGAAGTTAACCGCACCCGAGATGACAGAGGCGGTCAACTGACTTCTCCCTGCATATGAAAAGGTTTTTGTTGACAAGCCTTTGAACTTACCCGCAATCTGATCCAGAAGAGGTGCGTACTCAAATATCTTAAGCTTTCTGTGCATTAATGGTAAGCCAAGGTAACGAATGGGCAGAGAAGCCAAGGTAACGAATGGGCAGAGAAGCCAAGGGAGATCATAACGCGCAATGGCTGCTGTGCTAGTCGAATTGAAACCAGCAAGAAACAACTGAGTCTTGTCCTTGTTCATATACAATCCCGACCAAGAGGCAAAGTCGTCAAGAGTTTTGACGATCCCATGAAGAGAAACTTCAGCTCCATCAAAAAATATCATAATATCATCAGCGAACATCACGTGAAAAATAGACAAACCTGATGTTCTCGGATGCTAGTTGATATAACCTTGTTCAAATCTTGACTGAAACAGCCTTGAAAAAACCTTCATGCCTAACACAAAGAGATAGGGGGAGATTGAGTCTCCTTGCCTAAGGCCCTTTGAGCTTTTGAAGAAACCACTAGAATTACCATTTAGGCAAACTGAGAATGTTAGAGTTGTGATACATTCTGAAATCCAGCCAACAAACCTTTTCGGTACTCCAATAGCTCTTAGCGCTGATAAGATAAGAGACCAGTTTACCGAATCAAAAGCTTTCCTTATATCCACTTTTAACATTGCCCTTTCTCCAATATTCTTCATGTTGTAACCTCGGACAATTTCTGTTGCAAGCAGCACGTTCTCCGCCATTAACCTTCCGGGCATAAAAGTCGACTGGGAGGGAGAAATCACATCTGAAAGCAGCCAAAGAAGCCTTGATGCTAAAAGCTTTGAGATCACTTTATAAACTGTATTCAGACAGGAGATAAGTCTGAAATCCGAGGCTCTGGAAGCGTTAGTGGATTTAGGAATCAACACTAAGGTGGTAGTATTCCACTGTTTTAGTAATTTTTCTGATCTAAAAAATTCCAAGACTGCATCTGATACTTCCGGGCCAATAATACTCCAAGTACCTTTGAAGAATTCACAGGGATAACCGTCTGGACCACTTGTTTTATTCCTTGGAAGAGAAAAAAATGCCTCCTTGATTTCCTCATTTGTAAACATCTTCTCCATATGGGACTGCTGGGATTGAGAGGTCCTACAAGGAAGGAGAAGTTCCATATCACTTTGGATCATACTCATAGTTGTGTCTTCACTCCCTAAAAGGTTAATGAAGTAAGAAACACATAGCTCTCTGATGCCTTCCTGCGAATCGATTTTTACATCATCTGAATCCAAGAGGTGAATATGATTCTTAGCCTTTCTCGAAGCTGCCATTCTGTGGAAAAAAACAGAGTTGCAGTCACCGTCCTTAAACCAAGAGATACTGGTCCTTTGTCTGAAGAAAGCTTCTCTCTCTTCACCAGCTTTTGCCACTTCTTTTCCGCTTCTAACTCAAGGGTCGCATTAGATGTAGAAGGATTTGCTAGAGTTTTGCTTTGAAGGAATAAGAGATGCTCATGAGTTTCAAACACTCTCTTCTCTATTCCTGAAAATTTTTCTTTGCTGAAGCTTTTAATAGTACTTTTAAGCTTCTTGAGCTTAAGAGAGACTCTAAGCATTGAGGAACCAGTCACATTTAGGGTGAACCACTGTTCTGCCATAGTTGGTAGAAAATCCTGGTTCTGAAGCAAGAAATTATAGAATTTAAAAGGCATTTTCTCCTTTATGCTGCCAATTTCTAGCGAAACCCCACAAGTTGAATGATCTGAAAAATCTGGTTCTCCAAAAGAAGCAAAAGAAGAAGGATAGATTGAAAACCATTGGGAATTTACCAGCACCCTATCCAACTTCTTTGCTATAGGTCTCGTCTTCGATTTATTCCACCAAGTAAAGGTGGTTCTTCTAATGTCAGATCAGACAAGTCAGCAACTTGCAAACAATCCGTGAACTCTCTAGTCTTCCTGTCCACATTTAACGTTGGCGGTGATGAATGTCCAGCCGGGTCAAGAACTTGGTTAAAATCGCCCATCACAAGCCAAGCTTTATTAGCTATAAACTGAGAGTTCGCAAAAATCTTCATCTCGGCCCATAATTCTTTACGAGGACCTTCCTCATTCGAAGCATAAATGATGGAAACAACAATCCAATCTTTTGCCTCTGGAAGTAGGATCTCACAAGTAACCATCTGTAGTGATTTCGAAAGTACCACTACCTGAACACTTGGATCCCACAAAACCCATATTTTCCCCAAATCTGAGAAACCGTAATTTTCTTCAAAAAACCAGCTAGGTAGAAGATTATTCACAAACTTCTTCATCTTCACCTGCTTGACATGAGTCTCGATGAGACCTCCAAAAAAGGATTTTTTTTATTCCTTATCCATTTTTTAAATTCGCTTCTATGGCTATATATATTGAAGTCGCATACATTCCGACAAAAAAAGTTTGTACACATATCTAATGAGTAGTTTTGAGGCTTTGCCTCGCTGAACCTTGCGCTGCCACTTAGACAACACCGCTTGAAATTTTTCAAAAACCTCGTCTCCACTATCATTATCTCTGCCTGAAGAAGAAATGTCTAAAGAATCTGCCTCAGCATCAGAAGATTTATCAAGATCTTTTAAGTTACTGACATGGGAGTTAATAGCCTTACTACTGATGGATAAACCACTGGCTTCTCATACTGATGATTCACCACTGGCAGCTTCAAGTGCTCTTTCGGGACCTCTCTAGCCTTAATATAGAATTCCGAGGTTTTTCGATGTACTTTAGCATAGATCAGCTTAGGTCCTTGTCCTTTACCCTCTGGAATAAGATGAAAATGCTTCTTTTGCTGTATGCGCTTAGCATTTGGCTTTTTCAGTCTCGGACAAGATTCTGGTGGGTGAGCTGTAGAACAGCACCTTATGCAGGTAATTGGAGCTTTCGAACATCTTTTAATAGTATGCCCAATTTCTTTGCAGTGAGAGCAAACTGGAGGCATCCATGGACTAGATACTAGGACACGAAAAATCTCGCCTGAGTCGAATTGAGCGTTTACCGCCTCCGGCAATGGCTTTCTCAGATCAATAATGGTAACACCTTTGTAACCTCAAGGTTTGTTTTGTTGGCTATTGACGGGTGAAGGTATTTTGGGTCTCCCACAAGTCCTACGACGTGCTCCATCCCTTCTTCATTGAAGAACTGCAAGGGAACATTCCTTAGCTCCAGCCAAATTGGGGCCGATGTCAACTCCGGCTTCTCTGGGACTACACCTGGTTCCCATTTTACAACAAACATAGTCTGACCTTCAATCTGCCAAAACCTTGGGGTTATAACATGATGTCTAGTTGACGAGTTTGGGATACAAAACAAGAAAGCGTTTTCATCTAGCTTCGAAACAGAGATATCTCGGTAGTGCTTGCTTCATATCCCATTCACAATGTTGTGAAGAGTTCTTTGGGTTGGCGGATCCGAGTAGAATTGGCCAAGCACAAAACATTCCCATGATTTTTTATTTTTCTCAATCACGGAATTTAGGATTTTAACACAAACTTCACCAGAAAGGAGAGTGAAAGGTGTGCCTTTCATTCTGAGCATCTTGGATGTGCCTTTGACAAGGAAGACCCTTGAATCGTCATTTGAAGGAGTTGGATTTCTTAGGGTTTCAGGAGAAGGAATCTTTGGGGTTTTCTCCAGAATTTCTGAAATTGCAGGGGTTGAAGCAGGTAAGCCTGTTTCAGCGCCTATAGAAGTTGAATCTGAAGCAATAGAAGCTAGTCCTTGCTTAGGTTCGACTGCGACTTCTGAGAGTTGGGGTGAAGCCATCTCTGCTGGGATCAGAGTAACAATGGCCAAGTCTGTCCTTTCGGTAGTCAATTGAACATATTCTGTAACTGGGGAAGGAGCGGAAGAAGCTCTTTCAGGTGCTGAAGGTGGCGAAATTGGCGGAGGAGGCGAGATTGGTGGAGGAGGCGAAACAGGTGATGGTGAAGCTGGTAGAGGCGACCAGAAAGGGAGGGTCGAAGAGAGGTCGAAACTTTTTTGCGTTTTTTTTGCTTCCCCATAAGGAGGGGAGGACCTGAAGAGAGGATTGGAAGAGGGTTCCGACGTCGAAGGAGACGCCGGCGGTGAAGAGAGAAGGCACTCACTTTTTCGCTCTCAAGGATCTAGATATCTTGTGTAACTCTCATGAACGACACTCTCCTTGAACATGTGGAATTTTCTGTCTTTTCTCAAATTTTCTTTCAATTACTGATAGCTCCGTCTTGTAATTAACCATTATATACTCTTACTTTGTATGTGTAGTTTTTTAATCTCGAAGGTTCAAGATGTTTGAAACTATGTAAATTGTGTGATGGTCACTAGTAATTAGATCCTGAAAACAGAAAAAACGCTTAAATTTAGATACACAATTAGTTTTTTTAATATGTCAGCCCACGTGAGGAAAATCAATAACGTGTAGTTATAAGTAACTGTGAAGGTTAGAGACAATGAGACGAAGAACTTCAGAGCAATGCATAGTATGCATTAGAACCAAATTTTTAATAATATGCATAAATGCGATATTGTATAACTAAAGAGATAGTAAGAATTTGTATATCTCAACGAAGTGTCTATAGAAAAACAGTCTAAACATTTCTAAACTATGTTGTAGTGATCAAGGTAGTTTGAACAACTTACTAGATCTACTTCAATGTTACAATGTACATCCATAACAAAGCGTTTCGTCTAATTACAAAAAGAACTAAACCGGGAAATGAGAAACTATCTAGTGAAGATTCTAATGTGGGTTTATTTCCACCTATCGTTCTCAAAAAACAAGAATAAGAGAAACTAGAGTAAAAACAAAATAACCTATAGACACAACAACTTTGGACACAGTGTCAAGTACAAAACATACAACGATTTTGGACATTTGGTAGATGAAATTCGAATTTGACATTCATTATTGTAAAATCAAAATCAGCTAAAGAAGGCCCAAAACGTGCCATTTGCTTCATTAACAATCGTCGATCCATGTCGACGATTTACGGCGCACGTTACGCTCCCGGCTCGCTTATATTCATAGTTTGCGCACGTTAGCATCTCTCCAAGCTGCATTATTATTGGCCGTTGTGTGTGTGTCCCCATAAAGGCTTAGGGTTCCGGATTCAAGACGGTGTCGCCACCGCCACTCTTCGTGCTTCTCTTCCTACTTCGTCGGAGAAACGCGGATCGTCAAATTTACAGATCAGCTCTTGTGGCGGATATGGGTGAAGAAGACACCGTCACGGTGGATCAGAACAATGTCGGTGGTGGCGAAGAAGATTCATTGCTCCGTAATCGCCATTCGTCGCCATTGCCTCCACCGCCACAGCAGCTATCCTCTAAAGTGCTTACATTGCCTACCGTATTAACCCTTGGCCGTGTAGCTGCCGTTCCGATTCTCGTCGCGAGTACGTTGGTTTTTTAGACTCTGAATTCTGGTTGGAATCACTGTCCTTGTTCGGTGTGTGATAGGATTCTAATCATCAGATCTAAACGAATTTTGATTTTTTTTTTTTTTTTTTTTTCTGGCTGTGTCTTATCTTTCAGATCAGAATTTTGTTCGCTTGAATTTGACATTAGATAACTTTTCTGAATTGAGCTTATTCTCTAGGCGTACTTCACTTCTTACCACCCATCAAAGATAATCTGAATTGGATCTTCTGATGTTCCATTCCTGATTTTGATTGTATCTCTTTGCACTATTTTCATTTTTGAATGTAGCCTTTTACGTTGATTGCTGGTGGGGAAGAACTGCTACAACAAGTATTTTCATTGCAGCAGCCATTACAGATTGGCTTGATGGATATATTGCACGGAAGGTACTTCTTTCTTTACCCTTTCGTGTTTCTTCTATATAGTTGAAATTGTGGGTTGTTCTTTACCACACTTGAACTTGTAAGGTTTATGGTGAGATGTGCCTTTTCAGATGAGATTAGGTTCTGCATTTGGTGCTTTTTTGGATCCTGTGGCAGATAAGGTGCGAGACCCTCTTCCTTAGCTACCTCTCCGGTTTATCTTTCTTCATCTCAAGCCTTGTTGTAGTAAAAAAGGAACGCTTTTTATCATTCTGGTTTATGTCATTGGTATGCAGCTTATGGTAGCAGCTACTTTGATATTGTTGTGCACTAAACCAATGGACGCCGTTGTCTTAGGACCAGTTCCATGGTTAGTGACAGTACCTTCAATCGCCATCATTGGTAGAGAGGTAAGATATCGAAAGTTGACTGTATTCTTAGATATCAGTAAGCAAGTTGCACATATCAGCTCTCTGTTCTAAACTATTCGGTAATACTTTTCACTGTAGATTACTATGTCTGCAGTAAGAGAATGGGCTGCATCTCAAAACGGCAAACTTTCAGAGGTAATGTTATCACCTTCAATGTACTCTCTTTGATCTTTTTAAGCGTTCCCTACTTTAATCATGGAAATGGCATTGATCTTTCTAGGCTGTTGCTGTAAATAGCTTGGGAAAGTGGAAAACTGCAACGCAGATGATAGCGCTAACCATACTTCTTGCAAGCCGGGATAGCAGTTTTGAGAGACTATTACCGTCGGGTATTGGGTTGCTCTATGTATCTGCAGGCCTCTCTATATGGTCTTTAGTTGTTTATATGAGGAAGATATGGAGAGTACTGCTAAAGAAGTAGCAACAAACTCTCTTTTCGGGTTTTTGCATTCAGTAAATACACATAGAATGGAAGATTTGCTCAGCAACATTTACCTCTCTTCTTCTTGAAGAAAGCTGACTAATTTCTCTCTGGATACAAATGAAATTAGCTGGGCAAGCACTATAAGACTCTTATATGATGCTTTAGTTCTGTTTTCAACTTTGGGCATTGGGATCGTACTCGGCTAGGTTTGGTTTTGTATAATATCTCTGATTCATGTTGCTCCTTGGCGCGCACTGAATTTTAGTGAAGCAGCAAGCACGATCTTATTGGCAATGACGGAAAAGCAGCAGGCGCAATTTCGTTCTAGTTGGAGACTTAATTGGTCTCATGAACTCTCGAGATAAATGAATGCAGTTGTTGCCTGTCATGTAGATGTTTTTCCGATTCAATATAATTATATATAGAAAATCTTGGTTACTATATCTCTTCTCATTTGACTCTTCTGAACCCTTGTAAAAGGAGAAATCTGGAGAACCATCTGCTTAGAGACGTGCTTCTGCTTGGACTCGTTTCTTATATCTTTCGACTAGCTCTTGTGGATTTTGACGGGTTTCGATGTAAGCTTCGATCTTGTTTATCTCCTGCACAAACAGGCGAAGAGCCAGAGATTAGCATGTGTATGGGGAAGATTTAGCCTTAAGATGAAAGATCGATATAAATGTTGAGGTAATGGCTTCACCTGAATCCAAAGGGCGAGGTTAGGCCGACCAGATGTGATATCCACATTCATCACATCACTTAAGATAAGCCGAAATCTCTCTATGAATGGAGCATATGCAACATCAACCTGTAGATATGCACACCAATTTTTGTCTCAGCATCAAGAGCTGACATGGGTTTAATAAATTAAGTGAAAAAAGAATCGACAATACCAAACTAAATTGGCCAAGGAAGAAAGGCCCTTCTTTGAATTTGGAAAGCTGTTGCTCGATGTAATCAAATGCAGCATCTGAAGAAATGTTAGAGAAGATTCATAACATGGAAAACAATGTTTCTGCAAACACAAAATGAAGCTATATCTTTATCTTCTAATCACCTGCTTCATTATTGCCATAGCCTTTGAGCGTGGATCTCACAGCCTTGGAGAAGGAGTCAGTGTAGGAGAGTAACTCATCAGCTACTGCTTGCTTCTCTAAACCCTGTTGTTATTCCATCCATGGATATATCTCTCTTCTAAGTATAGGTTCACTTAATGTGTTAAATTGAGCTCAACAAATCAAAGAAGTCATGGATACAATACTCACATCGGGTGTAAGTGAAGGCCCTTCAAAATTGGTGTCAATGTATTTAATCAGATCAAGGCTCTCTCCCATTACTCGGTTATTGTGCTCTAGTGCAGGCACCTGGATACAACAGAACAAAACACATATAACTCCCTCATGGAGTTTGGCTAAATACTTTCACATATATGCATTAAAACAGTTCACACCTTGTTCGCCGCGTAAACTCTCTCCTTATACCAAGCAGGCCTGTTTTTGAGATCAATCGGTACGAGTTCAATCTTGTTTTGCAGACCCTGCACAGGTAAGCCAACATAAGAAATTGATCTAGATCCAAGTTGGTTTCGTATCCACATAGAATCAGCAATAAGAATGATCAAATTTGAAACCTTGTAATTGCGAGCAATCCACGCACGCTGAGCAAACGGACAAGTGTAAGATATGTACAACCTTCAAATCACAGAGTCCAAATTTTTTTCATCAACCCTCTAGTATCTCCAGAAATGAAACAAACAAAAAAAAAATTCTTTAAACGCAAACCTAGTCGATCCATCGAACACTTGAACTGGTTCAGAAGAAGAATCAAGCTCCGGTACTCGACTGCAAAATAACCACCAGCACACAAAACCAGCAAAAATGAGAAAATCTTGAACCACGAAATTTGTTTTCTTTTCAGAGAAGGAAACACAAAATTGATTACCTAGACTGTATAATAGCCAGTACTGGGTTGGTTCTGCGTTTCCCATAAGATTTACAACACCGCCTCAGGTAATTATCGGAGTCTGATTGGAGACTTTTCCGACCAACATAGGAAGGGACAGAGAAATCCCTCGAGGATAACGCAAGAGATGGATATGAGCACACGCTAACTTTCACTACCACACTCATACCTCACAACTTTCTCAGCTCCCAAAATAGGATTTTCCGGGAAAATAATTTAACTTTATTTGACTGCCACAAATGCCGGTTTGGTTCGAACCGGATTGTGGAAAATAAACCACAAATAGAATATGATTTTACTTTGTTTCAAATTCGGTATAAAGTGTTTTACACTAATAAAATTCGGTTCAAACTCGGATTTATGAATTCGATAGCTGAAAATACACAATGCGATTTCAGAGCAAAAAAGGAATTTTACAGTGTTCAGTTCAGAAAATAATTAAAAAAGTAATTTTTTTTTGCACACTATTTGTAAAAAAAAAATAAAGCAAACAAAATCAAATTCTGGTTCAGAAAAAAAAAAGAAAGAATAATAATTGTGATCTATGAAAAGGCATTATTGGCTGCTAGGAGACCACCTCCTTTGACAGAGATCGGAGCTCGAGTCGCGAAGTTAGTAGCGTGGAGGAAGACAACAATAACGGTAATATCGTCGTGAAAGTGTCGCCTGATGCCACGTTCTATCTTCTCCAAATCCGAACATCTCATCTCTCTCTTCTTTGCTGCTTCTTGTAATGCAGCTTTCACTAACTTCCGAGCCACACCCTGAAATTAAGACGACACCACAATTCAACAAACAAACACAACTACTCATTAAAACCGGAAAAAAACAAAACTCGAACCGGATTGTGAAAAGTCTCACATTGCGTGGACAAGAATTGACAATATCAACAGCTTCCTGGTTGCTTAGATGCTCCCATAAACCATCCGAGGCAAATATAAGAAACTGATCTTCCGGGTGAATCTTATGAACTGTTATCGTTGGTTCGGCTCTCATAATCGGCTTCTCAAAACGTTCTGGAACTCTAAACTTAGGCAACAACGGTTCTTGATTAAACTCCGCTCTCTTAAGGTACGCGTCACCTATGGATCTCGAAACCTGTATAATCCCTTTAACGCGCCAAACTTTGTGTTTCAAGACCACGATATTAGGATCATCAGGATGCAACAAACGTAACTCCTCTCTCACGGATTCGATACTAGCATTATGCTCTGACGATAGCTGAACAGCTTTCAACTCTTTAAACGAATTTGCGATTTTTCCTAACACAACCCGAGAATCTCCTGCGTTTGCAACATACAACAATCCATTACAAACAATACCAACCAAACAACAAGCTCCCACAGAAGCAATCTGTGGCTTGTCCTTCCATTGCTCCTGCACTAAACCGAGAAACTCCTCCTCTGTTGCTACAAACCCTCTGGTGATTACATCAGGCGAGATCCCTCGCTGTTCAGATGTGTACCTCTTGATGTTATAAAAGAGTCTTTCGTTTACAAACCGAGCTGCCTCGGGACCTCCATGACCATCATAAACACCAACAAAAGTAGCCTCAGGCCCTGAATCGTGCAAACTAATAGGACCAGATTCTAACTGGCTATGATCTTCAAGAATGTTGTTTGCTTGAACCACTGCCATAGAAAACTCTCCAGTAATGTGGTTCCCTGAATCTTTGTACCACAAGAGACCATCGAGACGGCCATTAGCATCATCACTACCAGGACTCGAATCTTCTCCAATACCAAAAGGTCTCCAACAAGGCGATACAATTCTCCTAAATGTTGTAGATACCATCATTCACATGTCTCAACCAAAAGAACCAGCAATCAAATCGTTCATCAAATCAGTGCTTATAACTATATTATGAGACCCAATCTTCTTCTTGTCAATTGCAACTCCACAAACCCAGGATTCAGAATTCAAACACGCATTCACAAATGTAAACAACATTAATCTGCACTCCACACAAAATAAAAATCAAACAATTAGTAATCTAGGATTCGAAAAAAGGGATAAAGTCTCAAAATTTCCAACATATGAATCTTAAGGTTTCAACTTTGACCCATCAAACTGATAAACAAATTGGTTAAAGAAAAGATTCAATACCTGATGAAATCAGGGATAGATTAAAGAAATAGGGTTCCTTTTATTTCAAAAGCTTGGAGTAGAATAATAATCCATCATTCGATTTCAGATCAATGAGGAGATTAGAGGGGAAAGATTAGCCAAGATTCCTAATACAAAAACAACAAGACTAAAAAAAGAGAAGAGACGATGAAAGGGTTAAAATAGAGAGAAGAAGACGCGTTTGAAGAAGAAACGGAGACGTTGGATTTGGTTTTTTTTTTCTAGAGAGAGAAGAAATTAAAGAAGCGAGAGTCGCGGCCATCGTGTTTATTTGTGTTTTTGTTTTTTTCTTGTTTTGTAAATTTATATTTTATTTTCTACCTGTTTCGCCATTTCGTTTTGACTTTTTAAAAACATTTAATACCACTTCTATATTCTTATGAAATATTCTCTAAAATCTGGTACCATATCCCAATTTGTTACACCAAGTGTGTAGCAAAAAAGATATTAGACTATGTCAAACTTGTTGACAAATAAAATATGACTAACTATAGTGAAACAGTAATCATAATTTTTATAGGTTCAAAATATTAAATATCATTTATAAATCTTAAAATCATTTTCTCTAAACAATTGATGTCCCTAACAAAAATCATCTTATATTTTAAAAATTGTCATTTAATTAAAAAGTTTATCCAATTTTTATTTGTATGTAGTGAAAAAAAGAGAGTAAAAATACCAAGTATTTTAAGATACTAATAAATAAACATAATGATTTTAACTAATGATTATTGCAAAATCTCTTTTTAAACAAATGGCTTATCATGATTTTATTGGATAATTTTGACAAACTTTCTTTTATCATAAACTTCACCCTTAAGTTTATATAAGCCCCTTTTTAAGTACAATTCTGGAACTAGAGAGAATCCAGCTTTGAGATAAGCAAATCCAAAAGAAAAGAAAAATAAAAGAAGATAAAATCCATATCTATATAAACCCCAAAGAATTGACCCATCATCTAAGAAACAATGAATAAGAAAAAAAAAAACTCTTAGACCAAGAAATCGGGACTTGAGAGGAGGTTGAGATGCTTGCTTCCGATTGTGTCTTGTAGTATTGTGATCTCTCCTTCTTTCTCTAATACCTTCTCCTCCAATTTCTCTACCATCCCTTTCAACGTCTCGTTCTCTGAGTTCAAAAGCATGTTTTTCTCACAGCATTGTCTCAACTCTCTCCATACCTGGTCTCTTTCACCAGACACTTTTGTTAATAGTGCGTTCATCCTCGCCATTTCTTTTGCCGCTTCCTGGAGATTGCTTTCCAGCCGGTTTATGCTTTCCTCCTTCTTCAACATCTGATGTCAAAACGATCAGCGTTAAGTAATTGGGTACAGTTTCTCTATATCAAGAGCCACAAAAACAGACATGGGATGGGTTATTCTTATCTTGCAATACCTGATGCTTGAGGTCTTTCAATTCGTGGGTCGTAACTGATAGGTTGTCTAAACTGCTCTGGACCTCACATCTCAGAATCTCATTACCTCGTACTGCTGCTGCTAGTTCTGCTTGCAGCTGTTCAATTTCTTGTTCCTTGGAATACAGTTTCTCCCGCAATAGACTTGTGATTAGTGTCTCAGCTTTCAGTTCAGCTCGCAGGGTGTCCTACATGAGATTGGGCTAAACATTAGCCACATATTATCGTAAAGTAAAGCAGGACATAAATGATAATGCATTAGATATATTAAGAAATGGACATTGGAAACTCACTTCAACTGATTGGTTTCTTTGTTCCTTAGCCCTACCAGTACTCGAGCATGACGATTCTAAATTCGAAGCTACCACACTGGTCACCGTTTGCAAACTCCTCTTCAGGTTTTCAGTTCCGCGCCTTATTCCATGGACTTTCATTTCAGACTCAATCATAAACTGCTCACTTAATCCGTCCTTCACTGAATTCGTATCCTGATAGGTTTCAGGAAACTGAGTTAATTTTCCTTTGATGAACGTCAGTAACTTGTAACACAGCTGGCTGCTCTCATTTAACATTGACAATCCTTGGTCTTGCAAGTAGCATACACGCAACTTCAACTCATTCTCTAGCTTAAGGGTTGTAATGTCTATTTCTTGACCATTTCCTTTCAATCGATTCAGCAGACAGATATTCTCCTGGCGAAGCGAGTCAGTTTCAAGCTTCATTGATTCTACTTCCCTTCTAAGTGAAAGCTCAATCCCTGTCAACCTTATTTGCTCGACCTGCAATTTTTTCACCAACTGGTCCAATTTCTCTGACGGTTGCTTCTTACCCTCCTCCGAAACACCATCTCGAAGTCCCTCGATTGTCTTTCCTTGTTCTTTGCAAGTTCTGAGAAACTTTGTAACTGATTTGTGCAACTCCCTGCATTCTTGATCCTTCTCTTCAAAGTTTCTTCTTAAGAAATCAAGATCTTCTGTAGCACCTACATAACTCTCTTGTAACTGGGAGAGAGTTTGTTTAACATAAGAGTTCTCTTCATGCAATTCATCTGCTGTCGTGGTCAGCTCAGCAACTCTTCTCTCCAAATGTGTTATCATGTCTTTGTTCTCTGTCTCATTTTCATGGAAAGCCGATAGTTCTCTTTGGAGTGAGACATTGTGCTCAGCAAGCTCTCTGACACGCTCTCGGAGCTTCTTCTCTTCAAGTTGGAATTTTTCGAGCTTTGACGTCCATTCACCTGACCTTCTATCAAGCTCTTTCTCCAATCCAGTCTGCAACTCGCTCTTCTCCTTTTCTAGTCTCTGTATATGCAAGTCCCAATCTGACTTTATCCATCTGATTTCTTCCCTTGCAGAAGCCCTCTCAACCATTTGGGACCGCAAAAGATTTACATTCTCAAATGCCAAGTTGAGCCTCTCATCTTCCAGTTTTCTAACTGCCCCAACCAAAGATGAAACATCAAAGTCACAGTCTGAAAGGCATCTCTGCTGCTCCAATTCTTCAGAAAACAATTTCGCTCTCTTCTCAGCTTCTTTGATTTTCATATCTAGCTCGCAGTCCATATCGTCTTCCATATACTTATACACGTTCTTACCACGTATACAATTTTGCTGGTGCTCTCCATAGTCCTGTGCATAATATTCGTTAGCAGGTTCATAATGTTCAGCCAGTGAAACATTGGCGGTGGCATCTGAGCTTGAGTCAAAAGTTCTATGAAGGGATCCACCATAGACATCTTGAATTGTGATGGGTTCATGGTTTGATCCCTTTGACTTGCCATTAGTCTGAGAGAGTCTTTCAATGACATTTCTTGCAAGCGAACGAGGCAATCCATGCCTCAGCCCATTTTCCACACAATCAGCAGAAGAGAAACGAAAACGGGTGCCTTTAGCTTCTCTAAATGACTGGGACTTTCGTTTCTCGTTGAAAGTGTCTGATGGTGATGTAGGGACTGTCCACTGAACACGTGGGGGAAGCCTCCTTCGGCTTATACTCCCAGAGACATCACTGCGTGAAGAACTACTCTTTTGCTTACACTGTTCTAAATGCTCTTCTCCATCAATATAACGGTCTAGAATTTTACTAGAGACAGTACTAGAACATGATGACGAACTCCCAGATGAATCATGTTGAAGCTTGTCTGCTTCACACTGCCTTTCTCTAACTTGTCTTTCTGGAGTAAAGCATCTGGCACATAGTATACATCACATTGTTCGTCAGGGTTTTTATTAAAAAATGGAACCAAGATAGCAAAAGTATTATAAACATCACCAAAAAAATTGAGAATTGTCAATTAAAGATCTCATAAGAACGAAGAAGGCGAAAAGCATACCGAGAAGAATGATTCCGCCGCCTATCCTGACTTTTAGTAGCACTGCTTAGCTCATTCGTGGAAGCTTCTCCAAACTTATCAAAAAGGAAACCTGCCGAGGACAATGAAAGGCTTCGTCTAAGAGCTGGACCACCAGAAACTTGACCCTGTGACTTAGGACTATCGAACTCTTGTTCAGCATGACTACTAGCTTGGGTTTTCATCTTACTATCCGCTGCTTTTTCGCAGTGAACCTGTTTATCAGTTCCATTACCAGACGAAGATCTAAAAAAGAAGAGCTTTTTCATTGTTTCTCCAATCAAAACAGAAGAAGATGCTACCACAACTGCAGCTGCAATCAAAACATATAAAAAGCAAATCAATAGATTGAAAGATACATATAAATTACAGTAATCTCCTGCACTAAACTAGGTAAAGTTCACAATTTTCTGCAAATTCTCTCTCTTAAAGCAGGAGTTTCATGTTAATCTCCAAAAAAGAGTGTTCCAAGTGAATCTTACAAACAAGTGAATCAGGCCTAAAATTAAAGACCAAACTACACTAAGTGCATCTTCAAAGCTACGATAAACCCTAGAGACGGTGCATCTTCAAAGCTACGATAAACCCTAGAGACGAATCAAACCGAATCAAGACACGAATCGAACCTGAATCCAAGTTGGCGGAGAAATCGATGAAGAAAATGTTCGGCGAGATTACTCGAACAGTACAAAAAGCTTCTCACTTTGAACGATCTAATCGATTTCGTCGCCAGAAAAAAAGCCAACTCTACTCTCTACTCGTCGGAAAATTGAAAGAAAAAAAAGGCGACAACTTTTTTTTTTTTTTTTAACGATACAATTTAGCTTTAAAGAAAACGAAAGAATCACAGAGAAAATTTTCAAAATTTCAAAAGATCAAATCTTTAGAATTTATGAACTTACCATAAAACAACGATTTTGCAAATCGGAAATGAGATAATCCGGAAAAATTCGAACGGAGAAGAAACTGACACTGAAACGCAGATTTAGTAACAGCGTTAGTTAACGTCGATTTGATCTTAAACGGAGACTACAAAGAAGTGTGAGAGTGTCGTTGACGGGGAGCCGAGGAAGAATCGAAAAGAACAAAACGGCTCCAAAATCTTTTTGGTGGAGTGATATGTAAATAGAGTACCAGTGGAGGGTATTTATGGTAATCTTTTAAATATTTCCATGCGCGGATAAAGCCATTTGAGAGAGGAGCGGGGCTACTTTTTGTTATTTTAGGTTAATTTATTTGTTTGTCACTCACTAACAGTATATATACTAATATGTAGATTTGAATAAAAATGTTCAATAACAAGAGGTGTTTTAGTTTTTTTTTTCTATTTTTAACTTTTTTGGTCCACTTAATTGTTTTAAGATAACATGGTGAGATAAGTATCACAAAATATATAGATTTGAGTAGTGATAGAAGTATGTAAAGATTTTCGTAGCGATAAGAAGTAATTATGATAAATGGTGGATGATGATTGTAACGTTTTTGTGGTTGATAATTTTTGAAACCGTGAAAGATATATATTATTATATTATAAATTATCAATTACGTTTATAATTAACTAAAAATTGTAATTTGACATAAAAGCAGAAAATAATAAAAAGGAGAAAATTATTTCTCATTTTACATTTTACTTATGCTTTGTTTTTTTTTGTTTATGTTTGACAACAATACATAGTATTTAAACTACAATATATTATTTTGACACGTATTTGACGTAAATAAATTGAAATGACCGTCAAAATAAGTAATGCGTTATTTCAAGATAAAAATATGACATCATATCATATATTCTATAATTTTATTTTCTATATATAAAATTATAATCTATATATAGCTTTTTACACGTGGCATGGCAGTATTAAAAGTCTTCGACCTTTATCATGAAAATGAGGAAAAAAATTATAAAGCTCTCTCGGTTAAGGTTGAATCAGACCGGACGGTTTACTACAGTTTTGCTCATACTCCAAACGCCGCCGTTTTCAACTCTAGAGTGCCAGAAAGCAACGACGCCGTTTCACCTGGCACAGTCTATTTTTTCCTTTCTGATATATCATCATCATCCATCAAGATCACCCACAAGGCAAAATCTCCAAATATACTCAATTCTCTTTTGCGAAGTTTCTGCTAACTTCTTTCTCCCAGTTTCTTGCCATGGAGATCGATACCGTAACCAACGGAAACTCTGACGCCGTCATGACGGAAACCGCCCCTACGATCACATCTTCGCCGGTCGTCCCGTCGTCGAGATTGAGTCAATTGACGGAATCTCTCAAGCTTGAGCACCAGCTCCTCCGCGTACCTTTCGAGCATTACAAGAAGACGATCCGTACCAATCACCGTTCTTTCGAGAAAGAGGTATCAACCGTTGTTTCCGGCGTCGGAGATTTGGCTGATTCCGATTGGTCTAAAGACGCCACCGTTTCGCGTCTCACTAGCCTTGTTTCTCGATTACAAGGCCTGAAACGAAAGGTTGATTTTCTCGTCTCTCTCTCTCTCTCTGAATTACGTATCTGTTTTGGTTTGGTTGATAATGCCTAATTAATTTAGCGGTGGGGTAAACAAAACTTGATTCTACATATCTCTGGAGTTAACATTGGATCTCGTTTGATCTTTGGATATTGATCTTGTTGAGGTTGAAGATCGAAGTAAAGTAGTTGTCTTTGGCAATTATGTCTCAGACGTTTAGTTACTACAGAAGATTACCGCTAGAATTTGGATCTCGATTATTGTTTTAAATTTGATTTGATATTATATCAGATCAAGGGGATGTAATGTAGTTTAGTTGCTTCATGGGAACTTCTAAATTTTTATTCTTGGGATGGTTTCTATCCTCTGGAGTAACAGAGTTATGGCATAGCTTACATACTTTTTTTTGCTTTGTATTTCAGTTGGAAGAAGGGAGCAATGTGGAGAATTTGCAAGCCCAGAGATGTCGTGCTCGCATCGATCACTTGGATTCAGCAGATGTAGATAATATTGCTGAATGGAGCAATACAAAATTAAAACGGATTCTTGTGGACTACATGCTGCGGATGTCATATTTCGAGACTGCTACAAAGCTTTCAGAAAGCAGCAATATTTTGGTCTCTCTCTCTCTCTCTTGACACTGATTATATAACATTATTTGTCAGTTTGTACTGCATATCTATGAAATGCCAATAATAAACATCTCATTTTTTCAGGACCTTGTCGACATTGACATATTTCGAGAAGCTAAGAAGGTGATTGACGCCCTTAAAAATAGGGAGGTAGCTTCTGCATTGGCATGGTGTGCTGATAATAAAACACGGTTGAAAAAGTCAAAGGTATGTGGTGCGCATGCTCTACGTACTCTCATGGTTAAGATTTACTTTGATTTGCTTATGAACTCCACGCTGTTTTGGCTTAAGTATCCAATTTTTACGAGAACCATATCCTGATCACGATAATGCGAGCTAACTATCCAAAACCAAATGATTGCTAGGGCAATCTCATGAATGCTCATATAATTGTTCAATGAATTTTTTCAGAAGATTTGCTTTCCGTTCGTCTCCTCATATCATGAAAAAGAGAAGGAGAATCTTTTTTTTAGGCATATTGAGGACGTGTTGTTCATTGCTAATTATATCTTGTTCTTTCCATAACAGAGCAAATTTGAGTTCCAACTAAGGCTGCAAGAATTCATCGAGTTGGTACGAGTTGATACAGCTGACAGCTACAAACAAGCAATCCATTATGCTCGAAAGCATCTGGCACCATGGGGAGCAACCCATATGAATGAATTGCAGCATGTTCTGGCCACCTTGGCTTTTAAAAGTACTACAGAATGCTTAAAATATAAGGTGAAGCTTTCCTTCTTTTGATTATATAACTCTTTTTACCCCGTGTTTCAAAAGCCAATCCTTGGCTCTTCAACGATGAAAATTGACTGCTTTTCCGAATGATTGATTTTGTTTAAAATGGATTAAAAACGTGGATATAAGTTTCACTGTCTCTTTATACACCAGGTTGCTTCAGTAATCTTTTCCGTCTCTGTTTATTGCTGAATAAATTGTGTTACTTCCAACTCTTGTTGAATTCTAATTGAAAATTGAATGTATTGCTTAGGCTAATCAACTAACAGATATGTTTTTTTTCAGGTTTTGTTCGAACTACGACAGTGGGATGTTTTAGTTAATCAGTTTAAACAAGAATTTTGCAAGTTATATGGCATGACAATGGAACCCTTATTGAACATCTACTTACAAGCAGGCTTGTCTGCACTGAAAACTCCGTATCCATCAAACTCTATCAAATTTGTTGCTTTTAATTGTCTATTTTCTGCATCTGAAAATAAAGGGGCAGAAAGTAACTTTTCAAAATGACATTCTTACTGTGGTTTGCGTTTGTACCTTGACATACTCAGATATGGTTTTGAAGAAGGTTGTACCAAAGAGGACCCGCTCTCACAAGAGAACTTCCGGAAGCTAGCTTTACCTTTACCGTTTTCCAAGCAGCACCATTCAAAGCTTGTTTGCTATATTTCTAAGGAGCTAATGGACACAGAGAACCCACCACAGGTGCTGCCCAACGGCTATGTCTACAGCACCAAGGTTTGATTCTGTTCTTGTTCTCCTTATAGAATCTTTTGTTTTGAGCTAGATCAGTGACATCAGTCTATCGTAAACAGTTCAAAATTTTCTAAGTTGGGTTATCATTTTACTTATGTGATGAATAACGAACTTGCAGGCTCTCAAGGAAATGGCGGAAAAGAATGGAGGTACAATAACATGTCCAAGGACAGGGTTTGTCTGCAACTACACGGAGTTAGTTAAGGCATATATATCATGAACCCAGATGCTCATAATCCTCACTTTGGTCACCTTATTAAGAAACTGCAATTTCCAACTTTCTCCATTGCTAGTTTTGTGAATATGCACTTACATATAAAACATTGCATCACTTTGTACTTGTAGAAACAGCTCTTTCCTTTGTATATCAAGCTATTTCTTCATTTCAGTCTTATGACAATTTTCTAGTCAACATGGTTTCAGTGGAAGATGTTTGGCTGCTTTGCTCTGATATTTATTCATGTTTTTCTTCTTATCCACTAGTAGTTTCTGTATGAATCAACTGGTTAATTCAGAGAAGGAAAAAAAGAACAACGTAGAGTTCAAAGTAAACTTCATTGTCCCACTACCATTTCACAAACCACAGTTAACCGATTCTACTATCAGTATCCTCACTAAGGTGTCTAATCTGGTTCTGTTTGCTTTCATCTATTTGGATACTATCCTGATCCAACATGTTCATCATTTCTCTTTTGTTTGTTGGCTTTGGTTATGGACGTGATATAATTTTCAAATCCCGATTAAGGAATAGAGTAACACTAACTTCTTATTCACTCCAATATCTCAATTCATTGGTATATTGCTATTGTAGAGACTGTAAAATTGGTTCCATAGTCATTGAAAACAAGGTTGTGCAATAATGATTGAGCCATTCAGCTGCAGATCTCAGAACACGAAGCTCACCAGATAGGAGATCTCTTGCCATCTGCCTTCTAACAGCAAATCTTTGTGATACAAAATAGCATTTAGATTCTTCCATTTCCTGCAAAGGCACCCAATAAACCTTTTTCAAAACCTGCATTGTCGGTCATTATGTGGCAATAAGTTGAGCAAAGCGTTCTGTGGTACCTTGATGCAAGCTCTATGATCCTCAATTAATCTGTTGATATGAGACAAGAGGATCTTATGTGCCTCCAACTCTCTGCTCCTGTCTTTAAAAGGAAGCCGAGCTAGTCGGCCATCATTTTGTGCAGCTTCTTTTGACAAATCATTCAGCTCTGAGAATCATTATACTGTTAATACTTTTTGGCATTAGCCTCGAAAGATGATATAAGAGAGTGACTAATTTGATTTGAGCACCTTGAGGAATGGTACAACAGAGAACACGAGCAAATGCACGGAGAGACTGTGGAAGTCCTTTCCCTTTCCCGACAGCAGATTTAACTTCCCTGAGAGATCACCAAAACTACACTTAGATACACATGTAAAAAGCTGTGTTACTGAGAACCAATTATAAAGAAGTACGGTTCATTGGTATTTTTCTATTCACTGTTCACATCGCTCTTAACTGCTATCTTACAACACCCTTCTCCCATGTTTCCATTCTTTGTGTACGGATATTATATGTGTAAGCAGTTAGAAATTGTATTGGCTTGGTGACATTCTAAAACTAAACATTAATACCTACTTGATTGTGAAAGTATCACAAGAAGAGTGAAAGATATTGATATCTTTGACAGTTCGAGTGTGATGTGTCTGGATAAGTCCCAGCTTCATGTTGCGAAGAGGATCATCAGTCGGCACATCCATTTGGATTTGAACCTATAAGTCACCACAGCAGTATCAGCTTGATACTAATCTTAAGATAATGACATAGTGTGAAGTTTCGACATCACATTCAGTCAATCAAATGACAATCAAGTTCAAGGTTGGTGAGTAGCATTTTCAATCCAACATCTATAGATCAATGTTGTTACGGCTATGGTCATGATAGAGAAAACAAACCTCGTCATGAATGTTGTAAGGAAGAGTAAATCCAAAATCTAACATGAGTGTAGCATTTGAGAATTCCCCATACTTAATGAACACCTACACAGAGATGTTTGGTAAGCTTTAAAGCCCATGAGTTTTAACCAGGCATTGACCTCAACCAAAATAACATTCTTATAGAAGCGAGCGACTATTAAAAGAAACAAAAAGAAAGAGTAATACATCCACTGAAAGTGAATCTCATCGTGCTATAATGCTACCTCATCACCAGGACTGTAGTTACGATCTGCAGTGACCTGCAAAGTTGAAAACTTGAAATCAATGTACTGGCTTGTTTTAGTCTGTGTTGCAAGCCTTTCGAGTCAAGAGAAAAGTAGCACGGAATCAAGAACCATGCATCTTACTATATCGATGTACCACATATGCTAATGTCGATTAACTCTAGTTGATGTATCGAATATGATATATGGAGGTGAGATAGAATACCAAGTAGATGTGCACAAACACTAGACGAAGAGAATGCATAATATTAACTAACAGGAATGGAAGTAAACCTCTGATAGTTGCTTGTCTTCATCGCTAAGAACGATTGATGCAGAAAGCCCATCATGATTCATGAAGTCTGCAAACGGAATCTGTTATATTGTCAGAACATCTATCGTACCAGAAATCACCATAAGTAAACTGGAAAGATGCAGAACTATATTGAAAGCAATACCAGAGATATGCCTTTTGAGGTTTCCCACCCACGAGATCCCACTGTCCAGCAACGAGTTATCCAGATCGAGTCAGACCAACACAATAATTCAAAACCTCCCTTATGAGGGATTTTACATGGTTGAGTAACACCAGAAACAGAGATAGAGCCAAATGGAATACTTGTGAAGTAACTTTCTCACCTAAAGCATATGCATACATGAAATCTTCCAAATCTGGGCGTTCAATCACCATGGGACAATGTTGTTTAAATGCCTAAGAGTCACCAAATAAAAATTTTAGAACTCTTGTTCACTAAGATGAAAAAATGGACACATGGAAATACATCTACCAAACATACACATATGTATACTATGTACTTGGTTAGCTTGACATAGGACCTAATCATAGTTGCCTTAGTATTATGCTAAGACTCGTGATGAACTGGAGTTTAAAACTTGAAGAAGTTAATTCAAAATCAATACAAATGAGTCTAATATTTGCTTTTACCGTGATTAATTTTTTCAGTGGTATATACTCAGGTAATATAGCACCTTGATAGACCCCAACTTGGTTGCTCAATTTAAAGGTCTGATATCACCACGAGACCGAACAGAAAAGACGAAAAAGTTTTATAACTATTTAGTATATATGGGCGTGCCTTTCTCATGGATTCTTACATTATTCTTAACAGTACATACGCAGTCGCTTGTAGGCCTTTTAAGCCATTAGGAACCACAACCAAACAATACTTTCATTACCAAATGAAGATAATTTACTAATCGTGGGACAAAATTAAGTAGCAACAGTGTTAAATAGGGATGTAAAAAAGCAGACCCTCTCTTTATGTAGAAGCATAAGAAAATGTTCGAAAGACTGAAAAATGCAGGGAAATATCAGAATTTCCATTAGAAACCAACACTTATCAGGATCACTAAAAAACAATACTTACCTGTGCTACAAATGAGAATTCCTTTTCAATCTGAGCTTTTTGTTTTACTGTTTCCTTGTGAACTGCACTACAACGAATCATGCTGAACTCATCTTCACCCCAAAATATCTAAGAGAATAAGGAAACCACTATTTTAATTATTCTGCATTGTCTAAAATAGCATGGGCAACAAAATTGATTGTAAGGCTTATATTGGAAAAGGTAAAAAAAAGAAAAGAGCAGGTGGAAAAATTAAGAAGCTTTTGCGTACCAGGTTATTTGGATTGTATCTCAAACTATAACTATTTAAACATTTATATATCTTTTCTGGCAAAACAAAAACACATTTACATTCAAGAAGTGACCAAAACAAAAATTGCAAGACTCGAACATTTGACCGCTATAAGGACTAGAGTGAAATCTCACCGTGCTGTGCATCTCTACAGGTTGAGGAAGTCGGCTGATATAAGGGACCCATCGAGACTTCTGATTCAGAAACAATCAGAGACTCAAGTCAAAACTAAAACACTCACATGAAATGGGAGACTTATTCTAAGTTAATTACCCAAAATGTTGATGCTAGCTTACTTGACCCATTTTCTTCTCGCTAATTAGAACAGCAGCAAGCTTTCCAATGCTCCCAACTTCATCGGTCAATGAAACTCTAATATCCGGGGGCAGCTCATCTGGAGTTATTTGCTGAAAAGTTTTGTTAGAGCAACACTAAATTGGCATGTATTGAATCTTCAATGCTTCTTAAGACACATGATAACGAAAAAGCTCGTTTCTGGAGACAGTAATATACCGCATTAAAAGGGACTTTCAACATGCAGTCCCCAGCAAGGATAACTTTTGAGGCAAACAGTGACCTGCTCAGAAGTTGATATAGTAAACATGGTTAGTATATTTGACATTAAATACAAAGCATCACACCAGGAGACAGCCTCTGGTAGCAAATGAAATTAATTATTCTCACAATCACTCGATAAACAAACTTCTCATATGGATGGAAAATAATCAGACTAAATAAGACAAAGTGACACGATTCAAATTTGTACAATGTTTCAACTATTGATGACAAGACAGAACCATGTTAAAGAGAACATATAGACAAGTCATACAAATAAAGCTACCGCAGAAGGTATCTCAACAAAAAATCTGATCATTACATAGACTGGACTGCGAAGAGCATACCAGACTGCAAGGGAACTATAAATAGATTTATTGAACGGAGCAAGCGGGTCTAACAATCCATGATAACTTCCGGTAAACATAAAAACGATTACTACCAAATGGACTTGAAAACCATCACCAACCCACCTGCCATAGGTGGATTTCCCAATGGAAAGCGTGTTAGTTATCTTTGCTCCAGCAATTCGTTCTAACCAGGGTAAGAAGTCCTTGTCCAAAGAGGCCTAAATATAAAATAGATAAGATGGTAAATCCTCTATTGTGAGAGAGAGCAGCAAAGTTCTGTACAACAACTTCTTACATCAATCAGCTTACAAAGTCAAGAACTCAACAGTCTAAGAACAGAAAGGTTTCATCTTTGGTATCAATTGCTACCACTAGAGGAGAAACCTAAACTCAGAAAAATTCTTGGAACACCCTTGAACAGTTGAACTACACTCAGGTATCATAAAAGCTTTAAAGGGAAACAAATAAATCTTTTCCAACACTTGAGATAATCAAGTTGTGCACCTTTAGTCCTTTAACATTTCAACAAAAGTCTCAATTTTTCAGAAATTAAACCTGAGTTTGGGGCTCTAGAGGTAATTTCCCGGTGAGACTGAAACGCTTTGCTAAAGAGCTAATATTGCGCCGTTGCTGAAACCCGAAGAGCTTCACCGTCGGAATGCACAGTAGCATTTCCGGCCGAATTGGCTGGCGCGTGAGCAACCACCGCTCGTATTTTGAGTGACTCTCGCTCGTGTCTCTCGACTGCAGCAAGAGCGGTCAGGAGTCAGGACCAGTGGATATTCTGAAACTAAACCGAATAATATTCGGTCCGGTTTGTTTCGGTTTTAATTTCTTATTCCGGTTTCTTTCTTCAGATAAAACCGAATAATATACTATTCAAGCGAAATGGCTTTGCTTGCCTCTAGCTATAGTGTCCCCTCATTATGAAATTTCATTAATTAGCTATGCCTCTAGGTTCTAAGATCAATAAACGGTAAATTTGTATGATATAATACTTGCAGTGTTAGGCAAAAAATGTCGATCAAAAGGTTAGAACTTGGAGAGTAAAACTTATAGTTTGCTGACATGTTAATACAGATTCTGGCCTTGTTTGGTTCGGATTTTGCGTATACACTTGTGGAGGTAAAGCGATTCATAGGTGCTTTCTGTATTTCCAAATCCTAAAGAATGATATATATTCATTATCGATGGCAAAAGTAATACAACATGTTTAGAATAATACACTTCAAATAAACAATCAATCAACGAATTACAGTAATGAAAATAAAATAAAATACAATATATGTTTTTGGTTTTAAGTATCATCCATCAGCCGTTTCATTTTCACCTCCTCTTGTTCTTGCTCCCAAGCAACAAACACAAGTAAAACAAAGCCCTAAAAAGGAATCCGAAACCTACCGTAACAAGCAAGCAATTCCATTTACTAAGCTGGGTCACACCTTGCTGCTTCAGAATGTCAGCACCCGTCGTTAAACACGTAGAGCTCGAGATCCTCATCCCGATCGACTGGCTCACAGAATCCAACAGCCTCAGTTTCATCCCATACGTCAATTCTCCCAAAGGCGTGTTGTCGAAAATCTGAACACCTCTCACAAAACACTCGGTAGGATCAGAGAACTCGTTCTGAAGAACCGCCTCATACGGATACTTAACCAGAGAAAGATAATGAAACCAAATCCAATACTGAGGGATTCGATCTCTGTTGATGAAGAAGCCACTGAAAAGCAAGAAGTAGGCTAAAATGGCAACAACGATCGTGTAGCCTAACATCACATGCGGAACGACGCCAGATAAGAAAGTCACGAAGGAGCTTCCGGACCAGAAAGAGGCTAAGATGATTAAGCAATAGAATAAAAAGCCCATTGGGCCTCCTTCTAGCCCAACAGCCCAAAACGTCGTCACTGCGAAAGCTACAGAGAGGAAGATGAGCGAAGGGAAGGTAACAATGGCGTGAGAGAGAACGTAGGAGGATCTCCGGTAAGCGTTGTAAGCTGTTTCTCTCATGAAGATGTAA
Source organism: Turritis glabra (assembly GCA_900406565.1). Lineage (NCBI taxonomy): Eukaryota > Viridiplantae > Streptophyta > Magnoliopsida > Brassicales > Brassicaceae > Turritis > Turritis glabra. The sequence continues at coordinate 1,315,835 of OVBN01000181.1, read as the reverse complement.
CGTTCCTGGAGAAATACGGGAAGAGCATCGGCGCATGTGTAGAACATTGTCGACATCGCGAATGCGAAGAACCCTAGACGCTCTTGTACTCCTTTTGGTGAATTGTCTAATCGCCAGAACACGGTGGCTAAGATGAATCCGGTGACGACTACGGTGGCTAATCGCATTCCGAGTAGCTCCGCTTGTCTTCGGGAGTTGAGGATTGAGCGTTTCGTGAGAGTTTTGATCTCGATCCAGAACGGATTCGCGAATGCAGGGACGGCTAGGGTTCCGCCACCGTGGTTTATGGCGGACGAACCAGCGCCGCCACCGGAGACTAGTTTCCCTCTGCTTATGCTAGCGGAAATTGCTTCTTTTAGGGTTAAATTTGGGTTAGGAGAAGACGGCGGAGTTAGGGTTTGAGGATTGCTCTGTTTCTTCATCTCTTGCCATTTCTTGTTGAATTCAACTAATCCTCTTGTTCCTCCAGCTGATCCTTCGAGTTCTCTGATTAAATCGAGTGCGAACTCCGTTTGATTCTCGTTTTCCGGTATCGGATTACCGAATCCGGCGAAAAAACTCGGCAAACTCGCCGGAGAACCACTAAAGACGGTGTGACCACGTGACAAGAAGATAAGACGATCAAGCAAACTGAGAACTCTGTGACTTGGCTGATGAATCGACATTATTACGATACTGCCACTCTCTGCAATTCTCTTCAACACTTTAACCACCATGAATGCACTTGTGGAATCTAAACCTGAAGTAGGTTCGTCGAGAAAGAGAACAATCGGGTCGTGTATGATATCAATTCCGATAGAAACTCGTCGTCTTTCTCCACCGGAGATTCCACGGTGTCCTTCGTCTCCGATGATTGTTTTAGCAGCGTTTCTTATCCCTAGCTGGTCGATTAGTGCTTGAACCCGAAGCTTCTTCTTGGATTTAGGTAAGCTTCTTGGTAAACGAAACTCAGCTGCGAACATTAAGGTTTCTTCTACGGTAAGCATCGGGAAGAGAAGATCGTCTTGCATTACATAAGCTGAGATAACCTTGAGCATCCGAGATTGAAGAGCTTCCCCGTTAAGCGTTACCGTGCCTTTCAAGCTTCCTTTAGCGATCCGATTCGCTAAAGCGTCGATCAGAGTGGATTTACCTGATCCGCTAGCTCCAAGAACGGCAAGAATCTCTCCGTCACGTGTCTCGCCGGAGATATTGTCTAGAAGAGTCTTGGTCTTGGAGAAAGATGACCTCTTCCATGGAACCAGGTCGTGAAACTCAAACTTCCGGCGAACAAAGACGTTGTAAGTGAGGTTGTTGAAAGATAGAACGAAGGGAACAGGACGCATGAGATGATCATCATCTCCGTCGAGTGATGAACCGTCCCGGTCGAAGAATTCATGAACAGGAGTCTCGTCGCCGACTTGTACCTTTCGAACGTCGCTAACGTTCTTGAGAAGTTGACCTAAAGTCAACGATGAGCTAATAATCTCCATGGAATGAAACGGCGACGCATGATCATCGTCTGCTAGTATGCGAGACATTTAGAAGAAAAGAGCGTAAAGTGAGAAATGATGTGCTTACACTTGGAATTAAAACACTCTTTGCATGATCAAAAGTTCTGCGAGTATTTTGTTCTCTGTTTTGCTAGTATGTGTATAGTCCTTATATATATGAAGTAACGTGTCTAAGTGTGTGAACACGAAGGCTCTATGTATTGAATGTGAGTTGCATCATGAGAAATCTGTTAGGTTTGTGTTGTTGACAATAATATTTTTAGCGTTTGGATGGAAATGCGTTATGGATTTCTCGTATTTAATTTTACTTATTAGGGGGAAGGTAATGAGATATATGACCTATAAATCTAGAATTCCCAAGGTGATAATACTATAAATACGTTGAACTATATGAAATGGTGGACACGTGACGATTAGGTGTTATCTGAATGCAGAAGTAGGTAAAGGGTGTTGATCTAACCGAGGTATAGTATAGGATTGAGATGAGAACTTTCTTGCATTTTGCCATAGTTTGGTCAATTAATGCTTTTTAGTTTTATGTTTTTTAATCGATTCTTCGAATGTTGGTAGCGAAATAGTGATTATTTGTATCGCAAGCAAATGTTTACTTAGATAAACTATTCACATTTTCTTTTGTTTTCGCGACCGAAGACGATTGCTCATGCTAACTGCCTAACAGTTGCAAATTGCAATAATTCCTGAAATTAACCCAGCTAATTCTGCAAAATATAATATAAAGTTTTATTTGAAAGTAGCTTTGTATTCGATTTGGGAATTTGGTTGTGCTAGTATAGAAAACCCTTTGGGAAAGTTTAAACAAAATTTCAAACTTCTTTCTCTGTGTGTTCCTTGATTAGTTGGTAACGGTGGAACCTTCTTTACCAAACTCAGTATATGTGCTAAGTTTTTTGTTTCCTACTTTCCTTTGTAGTACAACTGTACAAGAGCTGATCAGACAATTTTTTAGAGAAATATAATTAACATTTAACCCCCAAAAAAACTCAATATATTTTCTTTCAATTATTAAAGCGTATTTTTTGTTTTTTTTCCTCGGTAGACCCAATTATTTTCTTTTGATAATTAAGTTTTGTTTTCTTCCAATTATTACGGTGGTATTGTTCTATCTCGCATGTAATAATTGGACCCGCTAGGCCATTTTTCTCATATTAATTGATGTGCACTTTTGTATACATATTTGATGGAACAAAAAATGACGTCAGATAAAATTATTGGATCACACATTCACAAACACAATTTCCCGATAATTCAACGAAATGATAACTAGCAGAATATGAGTCGCATAATAAAATGAATTGCGAATGACTTTGAGCCATGAAATGGACTTATTATAAAAGGTGTAAATTTTTTTAGTTGCGTAATTAATAATTGTAAACTACTCATTTATATGTGTTTTTACAGTGATATAAGATATAACTCTGAAGAAAGGTTTTTCCACCAAAAAATATTATACTTTAATGCATTAATTAATGATCAGAATCCAATGAAGTACATAATGTTATCTCCAAAGCAAGTAAACTAGAAATGAGCAAACCTAAATTGAAAAGTTTAGCTGAGACATGCATGCGAAATTACACGAGAGCCATATATATGGTAGATAAACATATATACTCCCTTACCCACAAAAATTATGCTATTTTAGAACAATAAGCAAAGATCTTTTGGAATTGCAAACCCATATTTCACTCGTGTCACATTTCAAATACTATTTATTAAAAAAAAAAAAAAGTGATGTCGTTGATCCATCCAATTAAAGAAGAAACAAATCAAAAGATTAGGCAACTTCTCTTATTTAGTACTTGATCAAACCTCTAGTAATGTATTGGTAGCATGAAAGCATTAATGACGTACAGGCTTGGCTTCTTGTATTTCCAATCCTAAAATTTGACTTCTTTTTCGGTTGACCTTTTAGGTTTAGGTGACTAACTTCTACCTACTATAGCCTTCCTTGCCGCCATAAGCAATGGGTCAAGGCTTATAAGAAAGTTGGCTACATTGAATTCTATTTCGAGCAACTGTTTAATTGTGTATACTTTTGTTTTTGTAAAGTGGAATTTGAATTTTGTCAAATACGTTATGTTTACACCGACCACGAAAGATGGCAAATAGCTCACACGCACACTAAGCTACTAGATTACCACATTGGTAGCATGTGGTATCTTTATTTTATATTGAATTATTGATGTAGTTCATAGGTAAGTCAAAAACATTACCAATCATGAATTAAACTAAAATTTTAGAATTTTGAGTCTGAGTTATTATAATGTGTTATGGTTGATTTACAATTTTGAGTTATATCCTTAATAAAATTGTTAACTCAAAAATTAACTCAACATTGGAAAATGTTATTAGAGTTAAGTTAATATTTCAAAGTCTTCCAACGATTCTTTCTTTAGCCAATATGATACCCAAAAAAGAAAAAAGATTATACAGCATATATCATCAATATCTCAAAATTCAAAAAAACTTGCTTTCACAATAAAATTTCTGTTTCGGAAATTTACATTATATGAAGTTCACACCCTCTTATTATTGCTTCCAAGCAACAACGAAAAATAAAACAAGATCCTAAAGAACAATCCCCAAGCTAACGTTACCCACAAGCAACCCCATTTATCCAGCTGCTCAATTCCATGCTGCTTAAGCAAATCAGATCCTGTCCTCAAACACGTTGATTCCGTTAACTCCATCCCCAAGTAACTGCTCATTGTATCTAAAAGCTTAGCCTTTGCCGTTTCAGACACTCCTTCCATTAGTGTATTATCAAAAACTTGGTTGCCTCTCACGAAACAACGGGAGGGATCATCAAACTCGTTGTGCAGAACAGCTTCGTAGGGATACTTTAGTAGAGAAATGTAATGAATCCATATCCAATAAAGATGGATCCGATCGCGGTTGATGTAGAATCCGCTGAAGAGAAGGCAGTAAGAAAGATAGCCAAAGGTGACCATGTAACTCATCATCATGTTTGGAATCACACCGGAGACAAATGTAACAAAAGAACATCCTGACCAGAACGACGCGAAGATGATCAGAAGATAGTAGATGAAACCTGCGAGACCACCGTTTAGACCAACGAACCAGAACGTGGTGGCTGCAAAGCCGATGGAAAGCGCGAAGAGATGAGGCAGAGTTACGAGAGAGTGAGATATAACGTAGGAGGATCTACGGTAAGCGTTATGCGAGGTTTCTCTCAAGAAAATGTATCTTTCTTGAATAAAAGCGGGCAATCCATCCGCGCAACTATAAAACATTGTGGCCATTGCGAATGAGAAGAAGCTTAACCGCTCTTGGACGCCTCTAGGAGAGTCATCCACTTTCCAGTAAACCGTAGCCAAAAGAAAACCTGTCATCATAACTATGAAAACCCGTGTTCCGATAAGCTCGGGCGTTCGGGTCCAGTTTATCATATAGCGTTTAGCTAAGATAACATTCTCGACCCACCATGGATTTACGTATGAAGGAATGGAGCTATATGAAGTAGAGACAAGTTTGCCTCTTGAAATGATTGCATTGATGGCTTCTCTCAAGGATGTTGAGTTATGGTGAGGTTCTTGGCTAACTCTAAGTTTCTTCTGTTGCCAATTTCGGTTGAATTCGACTAACCCTCTAGTTCCTTCAGAGGATCCTTCAAGCTCTTTGATTACGTCAAGTGTGAATTCTGCATTGTTCTCTTTATCCGGTATGGGATAACCAAATTCTGAGAAGAACAAAGGGAGAGTAGCCGGAGAATCACTAAACACACTCTGGCCAGAAGATAAGACGATGATATGATCAAGAAACTCCATAATCCGACCACTAGGCTGATGAATTGACATAATTACGATGCTACCACTACGTGCAATCCTTTTCAAGACTTGCACAACCATGAAGGCACTGGTTGAGTCTAAACCTGAGGTTGGTTCGTCCAGGAACAAGATGATGGGATCGTGAATGATGTCGGTCCCGATTGATACACGCCTCCTTTCTCCGCCAGAGATGCCACGATGGCCTTCGTCTCCGATCATAGTGTTTTTAACAGTTCTGAGCCCTAATTGATCGATTAGGGTTTCAACTCTGTCTCTCTTCTTTGATTTGCTTAAGCTTCGCGGAAGTCTAAATTCAGCAGCGAACATTAGGGTTTCTTCAACGGTGAGCATAGGGAAAAGGAGATCTTCTTGCATTACATAAGCCGATATAACTCTCAACACACGAGATTGCAAAGCTTGAGTTACCGTGCCTTTCAAGCTACCTTCCGCGATCCATCCTGCTAATGCATCGATAAGCGTTGATTTTCCAGCTCCGCTTGCGCCAAGAACGGCTAGGATCTCTCCTTCTTTAGCCTCTCCGGTGATACCATTGAGCAGTGTCTTTATCTGAGCAGGGCTATGTCCGAAACGAAAACCAAAACGCCGGTGAAGAGTGACATTATAGGTGAGGTCGTTGAAGGCGAGGATGAACGGCACGGGCGGCGTCTCAGGTGCCTCAACATCGATCACGGCATCTCTTTGCAGCATCTCGCTGGAAGATTAATTAACAAAAAAAGAGCTGTGTTCTTGTCTCTACTTAGCTGGAGCATGAGAACGATTAGTAAAATATTAATACAAAATTATATCTTCCATTACTAGAGAAAAATGTATAGGACTAGAAGCTTTCCATTTGTTTGTCGATATTGTAAATCATATTTTAGCAAGATTAATTATGCTTTTGGTGATTTATTGATTAATTAATTAATTAAGAAGTGCAATATGAAAGACTTGCATATTGCGAAAATTGATAATATTGCATAATTAAACTCTATTTTCCATAAACTCTTTAAGAATTCATAGTTGCTGATGAAAAAAGCACAAGAAAAGAGAAAAATAAAAGTTTACCTCATGACGTAGTTTCTTAGAAGATCCTTGTCGGTGTGACACGAAACGGAAGGATACGGCCCCGTGACAGTTAAGAACCCGAATAATCGAATCTTTGTTAACAAACTCGTGTGTAGGATTTCTTATATCATAATCCTTTGCGATTAAAAGACAAAAGATGGTGATTTGGGATTTTGATATAAGAAACTTGTGACAGAAATTCTGCCACAACTCGAGTGGTAAAGTAAAGTTAAGAAGTTTATGAAGCTTCGTTTTATAGATTCTATGTGAAATTAGATACTGTATATATACTCGTACAATCTACAAAAGGTTTCGTGACGTATATTAAAAGGTATCCCATTGAAAATGTATTTTGCATTTTGTGTGTTGTGTAGACACACACATAGTTCCTGTTTTCTTATGGCTTGTCCTCTTCCGTCACATGCTTGGCCATCGTTGTATCTGATGCTGAACTAACATGCATGAAGGACACATGCAATTTAATCTTGTGCCCTTCTTGCCTTTTTTTTCACGGCATAATTCATAATACAACAGTGAGCGATGATTGAATACACAGAATCTTGTTTGTTTACTGCTAATTATATCGGTTTAATTGATTATAAGTATGTCAAAATGGTAGAAGATCCCATGTCTCTGTTAGAAAGATAACTTTTAAAAGTACTGTATTGTATTATTTGTATATCGTTCTCTATAATCAATCAATTAAATGCCCAATCCAAAATGCAATTCAAGTTAACCATTAACAAAAGTTTGTCAAAATGGGTGACCTTGTCGATTCAATCTATTATCTTTCTTTTTTATTGTTGGTCAGGAATTTAATCTATTATCTATAAAAGGATTTAGTCTTAAATATGTTAGACTGAATCCAACCCATTAATTAAATAAGTTGGACCATGGGATTTATAAAATACAAATGACATGAGTTCACTAAAACTTATAAAAGCCCATGCGAAATAAACTCTTTAAATTTTTAAAACATTTTACTTAAATGTTTGTACTAGTGGTGTAGCTGTATATTAAATGTTAATGAAAAAATCTTGTTTTGAAGCTTATAGTTGGTCGTATATACTCGTAACAAACTTTAGGATGATACAAATAAATCTTTAATCCAGAACACACAATTTAAAGCATATCAGAACACAATATTTTTTGAATGAAATTTAAACAAGTATTTTACTACTAGTTAAAATTTGAACGTAGAAAGCTAGGAAACACGGATACGCCTATTGGTAGTTGTTTCCTAGACGTTTTAGAAATAGAGATGGTATGGGGACAATTCTGAAACGTTTCCAAAATATTTCGAGCAAGACGGAGACATCAAACAGTTATGGAGAAGAAATGATTGGTATATAGATATGTTTTCTAAACATTTTGGCTTCAAACTTGGGGATTCCTAATGTTTTAAAAACATCTTTAGATTGTTTTAGAAGAAAATAATATAAAAGTTTTGATATTTGCATCCATTTCATTTCATTCACAGCATTCTTATCATAAGCATATTTTCACCTTATCACATTTTTACGTTTTTTCTATTTTTTAATCGTTTGTTTTTTCTTTCTTTTTTTCATTAGTTTTTCTAATCGTCTCTCACTAAAAGTATGAATATATTTTCGTATATGTTTATTGAAGTACCTGTGATGTATCTGTATCTATGAATTTTTACTTTACCATTTTTCGCCTTCGTTTTCGTATCTATTTCTAGTTTTTATACCCGTTTCGGTAATACTTAGGTAAAGATAGTATAAACTCATTCACAATTGTGAAATATGAAATATTACCAACTGAATTTTGATAATGAATACATCTTTAAATCTTAGCTTTAGTTATTACGTCATTCTCAAACATTACCACATTTATCTTTTTTTTTTTACTTTTTTTTCTTGAACCATACGATAATGTGTGGAAATTTTTAGTTTTCACTGTTCCGTTTAATTGCTTTTTTTGTGTGTGTGTGTCGAATTGCGTATTTAAATGCTTCAATTTTAAATGTGTATTCAAGTAGTTCAACTTCATTTGCGTTCTCACATGCTTTAAATATTTTGTCATTGAATAGTCAATTATGCGATGTCTATTCTCTACCCAAAAGTGTATTAATATGTAGTTTAGTGTGAATGCATTAATCAGATTATATAATTCACTAGATTTTGAATTGTCCAATTTTTTTATGACTATGAAGTTCGGGAGTCGGGACCATTAAACTTTAATATTTTACTCAAACGTGGGATGCGCCATGTTGTTGATTGCATATCCACTAAATTGCGCAGTCGATTTTTTTTTTTTTCAACATTAAACTTACTTGATTTATCGGAGCCAATGCTGAGGGATATTATTTACATATTTAATAAGATGCAGTTCGGTACGAATATTTCGTGCCAAAACATCTGCTGTGACGTTTGACCGTCTTGAAACTAGAGATAAAAAATAATAATTAAATTCTTCCTTATCGCTTTGAATCGCTTCTAGGTATGGAGAAAATGCTGGCCACTCGCTAGGATTAGACACCATCTTCACCTGATCAGAGCAGTCAGTTATGAAAGCTACTTCTCTCTTCTCTTGGCCGATCATGCATCTCATCGCCCAGATAAGTGTTTCCACTTCTTGGCCGATCATACATCTCATCGCTCAGATAAGTGCTTCCACTTCTGCATGTAGGGATGTGAGGCTTCTTCTCAGATTTGCAGCTCCCATACTTGTCATTGACTCATTGGGTATTAAACAATACCAACCTAATCCTGAATACTTATCACCTCCTTTCCAAAAACCATCTATAAAACACATATGCCCCGTATGTCTTCTCTGAAAACTCGTTTCGGTTCAAACTATCATATGTATATTCTGGGACATTATAACTTTCCTTAATATCTTCTACTTGCGCCATGGTCCATGCTTGTGCCTCTGAATCTGCTAGTCGAAGCACCTCTAATGGGGACATGTCCACATTCCCATACATTTTCGCATTTCTAGCTTTCTATATATACCATATTATCGATGGAAACATGTCACTATGAGAGTCATTCGGTGTTCTCCAGAATAAGTGATCCATTTATGCGTATAATGATTCCATTGGGAAAACCGTGGGCGAAGTTGGAATTTGTGACAGAGCCCAAGTCTGCAATGCTGGCGGACATTTAAAGATTGCATGATTTATTGTTTCCTCTCAGTCACCACATCTACCACACTCTGAGTCAATTCTTATTTTCCGCTTTTTCAAATTTGTCGATATCGATACACATCCCATGATAAGTTGCCACATAAAATGTCTTAATTTTGGAGGACACTTTATTTTTCATGTTTGAGCCTGCAAAATCCGAATATATGAGCCTAATACCATATTCTTCTGAATAGCCGGTGTTGCTAACCGTAACGTCTGATAACCCGATTTAACCGTATATTTTTCCGTTTTGTAAAATGCCAGTCCAATGTATCAGGTTTAGTGGGCGCGCCCAACGGCAAGGCACAAATCAGTGAAACATCTTCCGAAGTAAACCTAGTGTGTAACTGATTCATATTCCATGTATTTGATTGGATATCAATAAGGTTTTTAACTCGTAACAATGATTCATAAAAACAACCATTGCTGAAGGTTGGCCTCGGGAATTGAGATGGTATCTATGGGTCATTCCATACCGAGATGGAGTCGCCATAACCGACTCTTTTAATAAGTCATGTATTAACCAGAGGGTGAGCATATATTATACTTCTCCAGCCATAGGAGGGTGAATAATATTTAGTTGGGGCCAACGCTGTTGAATTCTTAAAATATCGTCCTCTAAACACCTTAGCAAAGAGGGAATCCGAAATATATATCAATCGCCAAAGTTGTTTTGCTAGTAATGCAGTATTAAAATCATCCACTTTTCGAAAGCCTAACCCACCTTCGTCTTTACCTGAACATAGCTTGTCCCATGCCATCCAATGCATTCCCCTTGATTGACCGTTGGTACTCCACCAATAATTTGCCACCACCCTTGTTAGCTTCGATGTAACTGTTTTTGGTAGCCAGAAGCAGGACATTACATAAGTTGGTAATGCCGCCGCCACCGATTTAATCATAACCTCTTTGCCACCCTTAGATAAAAACTTTGCTTTCCAACCTTTAATTCTATTTTGTAATATATCTCTCACATAGGAGAAAATCTGCGTCTTCGACCCACCTATATTTTCCGGTAATCCCAAATACGAACCCATACCACCAATGTTTGTTATACCCAACACTACTTTCAAATCCGCTTTCAATGATTCCTCGATTTTGTGACCAAATTGAATTGATGATTTCATAAAATTGATCTGTTGACCTGAGCCCGCTTCATATTTCTTCAATATGCCCAATATAATACCACATTGCTCTTTATTTGCCTTACAAAAAAATAAGTTATCATCCGCAAATAATAGGTGGATTATTGGTAGCTTTGATTTCGCTACCTTTATTCCTGTTATTAATTTATCGTGTTCCGCTTTCTTTATATTGGCGATCAAAACTTTTGTACACAGAATAAATAAATATGGTGACAGTGGATCACCCTGACGTAACCCTTTTTCTGGTACAATCGATTCTCTAGGTTGTCCATTGATGAAGACTTTATACTTGACTGAGGTAGCGCACCACATTACCCAAGATATCCACTTCTCACATAAACCCATTTTTTGAGTACCTGTTCAATAAAAACTCATTCGATCCTATCATAGACTTTAATCATGTCTATTTTAATAGCCATGAACTCGCATTTGCAAAACGGATTAGTACCATTATGTGTTGATATTTTGCACGTTTTTTTGTTTGTTGAAGGGTTTTCAGATATTTTGCACCATACAAAATCATACGTTGGTAATTTATTATCTACCAAACAACTTTAAGGCTATGAATCTTTTAATATTAATATGTGCATTATTTTTTTTCATATCATAATTCACCAGATATTTTTAAAAATTGTCCACTCTTGATTGTGTATTTCAACACCAACATATTAAAAAATTGTATTATATATACACTTGATGTTGAATACGAATGCATAACTTCCAACCCATTTTCTATTATATTTACTACTCCCTCTCTTCTTTATAAATTGATGTTTTAGACTTTTTTATTTGTTTCACAAAAAATGAGATTCTACATTTTAGATGTACTTTTCGTAGATTCCAAGAAATATTGATAGAAAAAAACTGAATTTACTAAATTGTTATTGTTTAGTGATTATAAAAAAATGTTTTATGTAAAAAAATAATATATTTACAATGAATTATTAATTAGTTTTTAATATGTGTGAAAACTCTTAAACATCAATTTATCAATTTATAAAAAACAGAGGGAATATCGTTTAGACTTAGGAGACATTAAAGTTCATATGTAAGTATGACTTTATGAGACTAAATAATGGCCACTATATTTTGAGAATGAATGCCTATCTATTTGAAACCTAACTTCAATCATCACTACATTTTCAAACAACATCTCAGATTTCTACTTTTTATCTAGTAATTTTCTACTTTTATGTGTTGAAAATTTTAATAAACTATTAAGTAACTTCAACTGAATCATGTGTTTTGAAATCCTTTAAATTTAAGCGTACTTTCAAGTAATTATGATACTATGGATTTTAAGAAAAAAATATACGTTTATCTTACAATATTCCCATGATGATACAAAGATAAAAAACTATAAATGTTACAACTTGATTACAAAACTACAACAACGAGAAGCTAATACTTAGAAGTTTCAAGCTTCACTTACATATATAGTTACATTTATATTATATGCCGTTGTTGTATGCTTTTGTGCTTGTGGACTACCTTCACGTCCTCTTATTCTTGCTCCCGAACAGCAAAGCAAAGTAAAACAAGATCCTAAAGAAGAGACCCCAAGCTAACGTAATCCACAAGCAGTCCCACTTGCTCAATTGAGTTATACCTTGTTGCATAAGTAAGTCAGGCCCTGTTCTCAAGCATGTTGACTCTGTTATTTTTGTTCCTAAAGAGCTACTCAGTGTATCGAGGAGCTTAACCTTCATCACATGGGGCACTCCCGCCAAAAGCGTGCCATCAAATACTTGGACTCCCTTAACAAAACACCGAGATGGGTCATTAAACTCATTGATTAGGACAGCCTCGTAGGGATACTTAAGCAGTGAAATGTAATGAAACCATATCCAGTACAACGGTATTCTATCCCGGTTGATGTAGAATCCACCCAGCAGTAGACAGTAGGAAAGATAGGCAATAGTGACCATGTAACTCATCATGACATTGGGAACACAACCGGATAAGAAAGTAACAATGGAGGATCCAGACCAAAATGATGCGTAGATTATAAGGCAGTAGTAGTAGAAATTCTCTAACCCGCCGCTCAAACCAACAGTCCAAAATGTGGTTGCAGCAAATGCAATGGAGAGAGCGAGTAGCTGAGGCAGGGACACAAGGGCATGAGATATGACATATGAAGATGTTCTGTATGCGTTGTGCGTTGTCTCTCTCAAAAAGATGTATCGTTCTTGGATAAAAACAGGGATGTTGTCCGCACAACAGTAAAACATTGTGGACATGCCGAATGCAAAGAAGCCCATTCTCTCTTGTGCACCTCTTGGAGTGTTGTCAAGCCTCCAATATATAGTAGCTAAGAGAAGACCAGTCACCATGACAGTGGCAATACGCATTCCTATGAGCTCAGGCGTGCGGATCCAGTTTCTTATGTAACGTTTGGCTAAGATAAACGTTTCCGCCAAAGGGGGGTTTGCGTATGAAGATACTGTTTCCATGGAAATAGGATTGGCTACTGATGAGCCTGAGACTAGTTTGCCTCTAGAAACACTTGCAGTAATTGCTTCTTTTAGAGATAAGCCACTTTGTGGTGTGGCTCGACCAGATTGGTTTTGTTGCCACTTTTCGTTGAACTCTACTAAGCCTCTGTTTCCTTCAGAGGATCCTTCGAGCTCTCGAATTACATCAAGTGCGAACTCTGTGATGTTCTCTTTCTCCGGAATGGGACGACCAAAATCGGAGAAGTAAGAAGGAAGACTAGTCGGAGATCCATTGAAAACACTCTTGCCACGAGATAAGATAATAAGCCGATCAAGCAAATCAACGATACGAGCACTAGGTTGATGAACCGACATAATTACGATACTACCACTCTGAGCAATACGTTTCAAAACCTGCACCACCATGAACGCGTTGGTCGAATCTAAGCCCGACGTTGGTTCGTCGAGGAAGAGGAGGATCGGATCGTGTATGATATCGATTCCGATCGAAACGCGCCGTCGTTCTCCGCCAGAGACTCCACGGTGTCCTTCGTCCCCGATTACCGTGTTCGCCGCGTTGCTAAGCCCTAATTGATCAATTAGGGCTTCAACACGCTCCATCTTCTTCGACTTAGACAAACTTCTCGGGAGACGGAACTCGGAAGCGAACATTAGGGTTTCTTTAACGGTGAGCATCGGAAAAAGAAGATCGTCTTGCATCACATACGCCGATATGACCTTCAACAATCGAGATTGTAAAACTTTTTCACCGTTTAGAGTTACCTTGCCTTTCAAGCTATCCTCCGCCACTCGTCCGGCTAATGCGTCGATCAAAGTTGATTTTCCGGCTCCGCTTCCACCTAGTACGGCGAGGATTTCTCCGTCACAAGCCTCGCCTGTAACATCATCGAGTAGAGTCTTCGTCGAAGCGGTCTTTCGCCGTGAGAAACCAAGCCGCCGGCGAAGTACGACATTGTAACTGAGATTGTTGAAGGCTAAGAGAAACGGCACAGGTCGTGTTTCAGCCGTTGGAGCGAGATCCAATATGTGATGAGTCGGAGCATCTTCGCTTGAATCTTTTTTCCGGCCACTGTCGTTGAAATCTTTTAGTAGTTCGCCGAGCGTCGGTGACTCGTTGCCGCCGGCGAGAGAGATATCTAAAATTTCCGCCGAAACACGTGGCATCTTTAACGGTTAAGTTAATGACGCACTCTTTTTGGTTGACGGAAGCTAACGACGTACTCTCTTTGGTTGACGGCGGTTAACAGTGTATTCTTGAAGATGAAGCTAACAGTGAAGTATCATATTACATGTGGAAACCCTGAGAAAACCATAAAACAAAAAAAAATATAAAATGTATGAATATATATAACATGCTTATGAAATCTGGATTCAGTATTCTTGAGAAAGTACAAACTAAGTGCTTGAAATTCTTGTAAATTTACAAATAAGTTATATGAAAAAACTCACGAAAACCACATATATATATATATATATATATAGGATAATTATATAATGGTGAGACAAGATTGATGATTTCTTAGTCTATATATTAAGTATAGCTAGGGATCATGAATCATAAAAATAAATAGAACTGTTATTTAATAAACTTATGGAATGGTGAACTTACTTGTTAAAATTTTAGTTATCTTCTTTCAGGAAGCCAAAAAATATCTGTAGTTCAGATTTTTATTGTTGTTTTATATAAATGAGCAGTGAGCACTTAGCTTCTCTCTCTCTTCTCGTATTTATAAAGATAAGTAAAAAAGACTCATTTATTGTTATAGTTTGGATTTTGAAAATTCAAAATAAAAAAAATACAGAAGAAATGAGAAACACGTCTCCTTAGTATTAAGAAACTCAATAGAAAATCAAGGAAAATCAATGAGAAAATAAAAATATTAATGGATAAATGCGTACATAATAATAGAAACAGAAGAAGAGCGAATCAAGAGAAAAGGAAGTCAGCTGATTTTGTTTCAAACAAAGAAGTTTCTATAGTAGCAAGGAGATGGCATGAAAGAAGAAAGATTGGTAATTATTGGTAAGTTAGGTAAGTAGTAGAATGATGTAATAATAGACTAATGAAATAGCGGAAACAGACGAAACGAACTCCATTTATGTGGGGACTTATCAGCTCATCAACACAATAATTTGAATGATTTAAGTAAGTCATATTCCTAGTCTGTGTAAGAAATCATGACAATCGTGAGCTCTACTAACGATACCATTTTCTCTCTTATTTTCTACTCCAAACAGAATAGTGTTTTTTTGGGATAAAGTATACGTACTTTTAAGATAAAGTTTTATAATAAACGTACTTCTCTCTTCGTGGCTCCCTAATATCCATAAGGATCGTGATTGTATTATTGAAATTGGTGGTGTGGTTGCTAGATAATAGTGATCGTTTTGGTATAATAGCGCGCGGTGTGTGATAGAACTACTAATAAATCTAGCTGAAGATTCTAAGAACGATTACATAATTACGGAGTATGGATATACGATCCAAGGATTGAGTAACAAACATATATAGAAGAGACGATTTGGGAAAAGAAGATGAAGAATCAAGATGTTGTAGCATATGATGTTGCTACTTCAATTTAAAGATGATTATGAAGACTGAAAATAACATAACTAATAGTCCGTTAGCAAGTAAGAATTGCCTAAAGGAAACACGTATAATTTCCCTTTTTTAATACTATCGATCCTTGTAAACATTATCAAGTTAATACAATTGTTTTGGATGTTAAGACAATGAATTAATCAAGAGAGGTTAGTTACTAATTATCTAGTTAGGTTTACCTCTCAATCTTATAAAAAGGAAGCCTGAGAAAAGCAAAACAATAATTGTATGGACCATGATGGGGCCATGAAGTTATATTGTATTCAGGTAATTAGGTTTGTATCTAAAGTTTTTGAAAGGAAAAATAATAAATGCAAAGCTATATGAGGGGGCCATGAATTTAAAAGGTAACGTTTTGTGGCTCGCAGGACTCCACAATTAAAAATTTAAAACCTCTCATAGACTGATAGCACATCGCTTCTTCGAGTACGGACTAATTGGTGCACCATATATAGTTAGAATAATAAAGTCTGGAAAATATATGAAAAATAAAATTGTAGAAAAGTGTTATAGGGAAAAGAAAGTAGAGTAATTTTTATAATTCTCTATACTAATATTATGGAAGTACATATATAGAATTAACATTATTCTTAATCAAAAATTACATTAAATTACCATTATAAATAAAAGTTTGGAAGAACAAATTAATAATAGTCATTAAGGTTAAAAACTGTAAAATTTTAATCTTTACAATTAAATTATTTTATAAAAACGAAAATACATTGTTAATTTTCAAAAAATGAATAACCAATCAAATTGAACAAATAAGATTTGATATCTAACTTACCATATTAATTTGTTATTAATCATCATAATTCACCTCTCTTATTTGTTTGATTCTATTTTTGTGAAACAAATAAATCATCATCCATATAATATTTAAAATTTTGATATTTTCCTACATATACCATGATTTTAATTTTTAAAACGAATATAAATTGTTTATGAAGGAAAAATAGTAACTGATCAAAAATTTTACATCAAATATGAAGATAAGTGATAGTCTAAAAATATATTATTAAAAAAAAATTAACAAGATAAAAGAAAAAAATTAAAGAGTATGAACATTTACTTAATATGCGTCGAAGTTTGTATATTTATATTCAGTTTCATACATTAATTTTTTTGAAAAACATAATTATATAAAATAAAATAAACTTTTAAAATATTTTAACTTGGACAATTTGAAATAGTTTAATTTGATATTTTAAAAAGAATATGATTAATATTTAACAGATCAAATTTTTTTACAATTATAAATACTCTAATTTTACTTGATAGAAAAATTAATTTTTTTGTAATATTTTAATTTGATTAAATGATTAATGGCGAGTTAAATATAAAGTGTTAAGGTCATATGATGAGATAGTTTAAATAAAGTTTGACACCTCTAAAAGTTTGCAAATTCGATTCTAAAACTTTATCATTTGTTTCACATATTTGCAATTGCATTCGACATAAATTCAATTATAATTATTATTTACAATTGTATAATCAATTTAATCCATAAAATAATCTAACATAAAATATTTTGGTCTTCAAAACATATTAGATAATTATAACTATATTACACTTGTAATAATAATATTGTACTCCACATAATTATAATTACTTTTTAAGAAAACTTAAACAAAGTTGAATATAAAACAAAAATTTATCTGCCACTGTATTATGAAAGATTTAATAAAATCAAAAACTATAAAAAAAAAATTTAACTAAAATAAATATTTAATAAGAATAACATATAAATATATTTTTCACTATAATAACATCAGTTACTTTTTAATATAAATTTATAATTTCAAAATTTTAAAAAACATCAATCGGTATTGTACTACGGATCATAATCTAGTCTATATGAAAAAAAAAAAAAGACAAATCACTTGCGAGTGATAGTATGCTACGAGAAGAAGAATAAATTTGCACAAAATATTTTCTGTTTTTCCTTTTTTTAATAGTATATAATCTTTTGTATATAAGTACGAAAATTAGGAAATTATCAACACCAGTCGACATTTATAATATCTTTTAAGAATATCAAAATCGTGAAGCACATGCATCCTAGTATATTATCGATAAAGCTTGGTTGGACGAAAATGCACTTTGGTTTTGGCATTTATAAATCTGACCTACCACTCCATGTTACGTTATCAACCAAATCTTGCTTGAAACGACGCTTCTGTAAACGATAAACTCGTGATTCCTTCAAACTTTTGTTTTGGAAATATGGTTAAGACTTAAGAGCCTGTCTTCCCATAAATAATTATTTATGCTGAATCATGTTTTAAATAATATTTTGCGTCAAAATTACAAAATCGTGTTCAAGCGCTAAAATTGTAGATTTATATTTTGACACTAAAACTATAGAATCATGATTTAGCACTAAATTTTTAGAGTCACATTTTGACACTAAAACTATGAAATCACATTTTAGCATTAAAAAGTGGAATCTCGTGTTAGCGTTAAACAATGGAATCTCAATTTAAAGCTAAACTATTTCACGCAAAATTTGTGAAAATCCGTTTTAGCACATAAATCATGACATCACGTGTTGGCCATAAAAATCGCAAAAGTGCGTGGTAGGTAATTATTTTTTAATACTTTTTTTATTTTTTAAAATTATTTTAATTGAAATAAATTACGTTGGTTTTTAATAAAAAGTCAACAATTTTTTTTTTATAGTTGTTTTGGAATAACATATGTTTCTATAAATTTAAGACCGAACAAAATTGTATCCAAATACAATATCGAAATACAAAATCTAATCTAACAAATGAACAACATCTAAATGCGGAATCAGCTGGATGCTGCATCTAAATGTTAGTGATGAATACAATACACAAATAAACTGCCTCACAATTGTTTTTTACTTAACTTATTTACGGAAAGCATTGTCAAATTCACTTTTTTATGTATCTTCTTATTATATGATATCGTCAAATTCACTTCTTTTTATGTATTTTCTCATTATATGGCGCAACTTATGTAATAATTTGTTTTTTGAAAGTATTGTATACTTACTTTGTAATCTCGATTTGACGTAAAAAAAAAAAAATTGTTTTTACTTGACTCATTAGTTAATTTTAAATTCAGCAAGACGTTGATGAGATTATTTGTGGAGGTCTCCGTTTCGTAGTTTACTTCTACGGATACTATTATGGCGGGCCAAAAAGTGCATGTCGGCCCAGTCCAACCATAAGCAAGTCGATCTGCAGTGTTTGTCTTTACACATTTCAGGTGAGCTACGGATCTGAATCTAAAAGTCAAGTTCAAATCACGGCTTGACTCAACGTAACATACAGGACTGAACTTGAATGACCAATCACAACAACCCTAAGAACAAATTTTCATTGCAAGTGTTCGTGCTTCTATTCGAGGTTGAAACGTTGATATGACCTGTTTTACTCTTCTGAATTTTCTCTTCCCCGACAGAATCAAACACCTCAATAATGTAACCAAAAAGTCCGAAACCAATGCTTAGCGCAACACATAAAGCTGCAGAATCAACCAGATTTTCCAAGTTATTAGACCATATAGTTGTCTTAAGTCAAGCACCAGCCTTTGATAATTATTTTCATTCCATCAGAAGATAATTTGAGGAATACTTTTAAAGATTTTGGGAAATATATGTTTCCGAGTAACTCCCATCTAAACCTTATTTATAAAACGGTCGGCGCATCTTTGATATATATCATCATATCAAATTAGAATAGCATAAAAATATATACAGAAATTCCTATATCCTTTTTATTATGTAAATACATGTTCTTCGCTCTCCACTTGAGTACCACAGTACATTCCACATATGAAATTAGCAGTGTGGACGTGTGATAAAACGTGATTTAATTTTTTCATTAAGTGTATCATATTACAAGTCCGATTTACCTTAGCCTAAAGTCGGCTTCAGATATTTAGTTCTAATTGAAATAAACCTATTGATTGATTTGGGTTATTTACAATTTGATTATCTACTAAGTTTCAGATTTTTTTTTTCTTTCTTGACCTAAAGTTCCAAATCTTTGTCCTATAATTTCTTGATCACTGGTTTCGTTTGGTGTAGTCTCGAGAATCAAGACCAACCAGCTATTGATAATGCAATTTTTATTTGATCCTAGTCCATAACATTTTTTTATTATTCTTAAAAACAGAGGAAAACATTTGATGGAAACATAAAGGCCCACAAGAAAAATGTCTCATTATCTGTTATCTTTGGCCAATTTATACCCGAGGGAGAGATCGTACGTTAGCTTCCTCTTCGACCATGTTCTTCTTCATCAACTGGGCTAATCTCTCGGCAAGACTCAGCCTAGTCGCAGGAGAGACACCATTCTTTCCAATGAGTGATTCAAGAACTGCCTCTGCCAACAACTTATTCTCGATCACAGCTTTCCAGTCTTTAGAAAACGCAGTCCGCAAAACATTTTTAATTCACAACAAATATATGTCATAAAAGTGTTCATAGCTACACGTTCTGACTACTATTGTTTCAAAAGCCGATTTCTACATTAGCCTTTATATGTAAACAAAATTTTGAAAAATTCACATTAGAAAACTAAAACATGATTTACAGTTAAAGAAGTTGGTTTTATTTAAGAAGAACCTCGTGTAAACGCAAACAATTTAATCAAGTCAATTTTATAGGTTGTGATAGCACAAGTACCGTGAGAGAGCGAAGAGGATGGAGGCACCGGGAGGGAAAGTTTGGTCCTTGAATATCTCCAAGAATCTCTGTATAGCATTGGCTTCACTCTTTGTGTAAATTCCTAACGATTTCCATATCGCTACACAGTTCCCCGCTACTTTCTCCGAATATTCTTTTCCCGTTAATGGTCGTTTCATCATCACCTTAATAAATTTCTCAAACTCACCTAAGAGCAATTCAATCACAAGATTTTTTTTTAAATGGTTAAAATTGGAGACAGTTAAAATCAATTGGTCTAACCAAAATCGAGTGTGACTGTGACGATGTCACGGAAGAAAGGGACGGATTCCGTTAATTCCTTTGTAGTCTTTCCCTTCCACTTAACGGAGAGTGACGGGACAGCATTAGCCTCTAGGTAAATGCTAATGACAGTGAAAATCACAAATGTTCCACGCATATCCAAACCTCGCACCCCTGCTTAATTTAGCCAGAACAGAAGTAAAAAAAAAAAAAGTAAAAAAGGAAACAGGGCAAGAGCAGAGGAAACACAGAGTTGGAACCTGCGCCACTGAGGAAGAGGGGATTATGGGATGCTGGTGAATTGATGGCTTGTGCAAAAGTAACAGAATCAATCTGAAGTTGCGTGACGGAGGGTAACGGTAACAGAGAGGTGGAGAAAGACATGGCTGAATCGGTCTGTTGATAATAATTTTAAAATCTTGTTTGGTAATTTATAAGAGAAGAATCTACACATATTAATTCGGACAACAGTCATATCTACACATATTAATTCACGAATCTACCATAATATGTGCAAGTGAGTAGTATAAAAAGAGACTAGGATGAGAAAGCATATTACAAATCCAGTTTAGCTTAACGTAAGGTCAGATTCAGATATTTATTTCAAATTGAAACAAACCTATTCATTGATTGAGTTATTTACTTTGATTATTTGAATATCCAACAAGTTTCAGATTTGATTCTTAGTTGACCAAAAGTTCAAAATCTTTTCCCTATAATTTCTTTATCACTGGTTTCGTTGAGTGTAATCTTTAGAATCAAGACCAGCTAGTGATGATACAATTTTGATTTAATAGGCATTTTGATCTTAGTCCATGACACTCTTTGATTATTCTTAAAAATAGTGAAAAACATTCAATAGGAACTAAGTAATATTGGGATTACACATAAAAACATAAAACACACAAATCCTCAAGAGAAATCTATCATCCTCAGTTCTCTTTGGCCAATTTATCCCCAAGGGAGAGATCACGACTAGCTTGCTCTTCGACCTTGTTCTTCTCCATCAGCTGAGCTAATCTCTCAGCAAGGCTCAACCTAGTCCCAGGAGACACGCCGTTCTTTCCGATGATTGATTCAAGAACTGCCTCTGCCAACAACTTGTTCTCGATCACAGCGTTCCCGGTTTCAGGAATGCTATCGTGTTTAGAAAACGCAACCTGCAAAACATTCACAACAAATCCATGTCAATAAAGTATTCATCAAAGCTACACGTTATAACTACTATTGTCTCAAACGCCAACTTTCTACATTAGTGTTCACATTTAAAATACTAAAACATTCCCTACACAAGTGGTACACGCGCAAACAGAATATCTCATTCCAATTTGACATTTGCACTTACAATTTTATGTAAACTCCAAAGCGAACTATAAATTAAGTCAATGTTATAACTAGTTATGGCAGCAAATTTACCGTAAGAGAGCCATTAGGGGAGAGAGCGAAGAGGATGGATGCACCAGGAGGGAAGGTTTGATCCTTGAAGATCTCCAAGAACTTCTCCACAGCTTTGGCTTCACAGTCCGTATAAATCCCTAACGATTTCCATATCGCCACACAGTTCTCAGTTACTTTCTCCGAGTATTGCTGTCCAGTTAACGGCAGTTTCATCGTCACCTTAATAAACTTCTCAAACGCACCTAAAGAGCAGACCAATCACAAGACTGAAAACAAGAAAAAATCTAGCTTGACGTGTGCGTTAAGTTAGTGTTGTTATAAGGACGTACCTGTGACGATTTCACGGAAGAACGGGACCGATTCCGTTAACTCCTTTGCGGTTTTGCCCTTCCACTTAACGGAGAGTGATGGGACGGCGTTAGCATCTAGGTATACTCCAATGACGGTGAAGATCACAAATTTTCCTTGGATATCTAAGCCTCGGACACCTGCGTAAGTTAGCAACGGATTACATAGTCAGCAAAAACGAAGAAAAAGAAGAAGATCCGAGAACAGAGGAAACGACAATCGCACCTGCGCCACCGAGGAATAATGGATTGCAGGAGGCCGGTGACTTGACCGACGGTGCAAACGTGACGGAATCTACCTGAAGCTTCGTGACGGTAGGGAACGGAGACGAAGAGGCGGAGGAGGAAGACATCTGAGTCGGCTCGAATTCGATTGATAATAATGTAAAAAGCTTTTTGGTTTGGGTAAACTTATAAGAGAAGAGAGAAGGGTAGGTAGCAAAAGTTACGATTACGAGTGTTGGATGTGTAAGCACGTGGACTTAACTCGCTTTTGTCTCTTCTTGTATTTGATTGGAAGGTTCAGTGCCAATTTGGTGGTTGAAAACTCGGATCCCTTATTTCAACAAAGACTCTGCCTACTCTTTAAACCATCTTCATCAAAGAGTTCTTAATTTAGGTATCTTAAAACTAAAAAAACAAAAATAATAATATTTTAATGTGTGACTCAAGAGTTTTTCAGATTACATACGTTTAAGCGGATTTCTCAACTATTTGAAATACTTACACATTAAAATACTATTATTTTTATTTTGATGGAGTTGCTCTAATATTTCAGTTTTGTTTCAGCTTAATTAGGGTTTTTGGTTTAGTTTTATACAATATGAAATTAAATTAAAAATTTTAAATTAATTTGGTTCGGTTTAGGGTTTGATACAATTTTAGTTTGATTCGGTTTAGTTTTAGGTTTTAACTTTTAAGACTATGTTCGTTTTAGATAATAAAATAACCTAAATTAATATAATAGTTTATAGTTACATCTATTATCTATATTAACATTTTTGAAGTGCATTTTAAAAACAAACATTTGTTTTGTAAGATATTACATAAAATGCCATTGATTTAAAAAAACAAATTAGGAAGCTCATTAAGGGTAAATATGGAATATGAATATATTTATATACATGTATCCAAACAACCTCTAAAATCAATTTTCTATTATCCATATAACCAAACATAATTAAAAGATTTTAATTTTAATTATAAAATCTGAAATATTCATATAACCAAACACAATTAAAAGATTTTAATTTTAATTATAAAATCTAAAATATCCATATAATATTCCACAATTAATAGTATAGATATTTAGAAGATTTTGTTAAGATTTAAAATTTTGATTCTCCTATCATCTTTGTTTGATATATTTTTTTAATTGTTTTGAATCATCATATAATACATAAAATTAATAAAACTTTAGATTTTTTTCTGCATTTGTCATGATTTGAATTTTGAAAAACGGAGATGTATTACTCAAGCAATGATGAGAAATTGTGTGTTTAACGTCCCACATCGCCTAAAATTTTTAGACAATCGTTGAAAGTCATATTATAAATAAGACCAAAATGAATCTAAATCTGAATAAGCAGGAAGCTAAACTTAACAAGCATCCAAATTTAAAAATTTGTATATGGTTTCATTCGGTTCTTTAGTCGAACTGTTTAATTATATCGGATATAATAAATTTTAAACTTTTAAAAAATTTAAAATATTATGAACATTTACACTTATAAAAAGTTTAAAGTATCACATGACGGGATTTTATGGGTTGGATCGATATTAATATAAATTTAAAATATCACTAATGTTATAACACGGGTAAATCATCATTTCATTATTTTGTTAACACCATCAATATTACAATATTAGACATATATAATTAAGTTGATTAAATTATGATTATGTAAAAAAACAATTGTCCCGGGGTATACCGCGGGTTAAATCCTAGTATATATATATATATATACATATATAACAGAAAGTATAACATATTCATGAATTTACGTTTATTTGATTTGGTTTGGTTTGTTTTGTGGTTTCGATTTTGTTTTTTCCTAAACTAAAAAAACCAATCGGGTTATAAACAAATTTCAATTCAGTTTTGGTTTATCAGTTTTGATTTGGTTCGGTTTGCTTTATATGTATACCCGAGTTATATATACTATTTACAGAAATTTTATTAACTGTACGAAGCCTCATGTGAACTTCGACCTCACATTTTGATTTTACATTTTTTCTCTTATTTGGTTTGTGACGGGAAGTGGGCTATTATGTGGGCTATTAAGCCCCACCATGAGTGCTCTCTAGTTTCGAGTTCCGGTTGTTTCTAAACACTGGGCTGAAGCAAAATAAAATCTACCTAAACCTGAAATCCATCTTAATTTGTAATTGAAAAAAAACAAAAATATTGAATAGCTTCGTTAGAGAATAGACATCGTGTTGCCAATAATGACACTTTTTAGACTTGAGGGAAAACATTGCCAAAAAAAAGGACTAGAGGGGAAAAAGGTTTCAAAACACACTCCAAATTTCCCTAATTCTTCAAATGAAACCCTACTTTTAACTCGCCGGATAAATAACCAAATTTACGTTCACTAAACCATTGATTTAACGGTGATGTTTTCAAAGTTAACATATTTTTTCTTAATTGATTTATAGTAGAAAATCCGTAAATCCATTCTTATAACCTGAATCTCCAAATTTCTTTTTCAATCTAGTTTTAAACCAAAAATCATCAAATCTCCATCGAATCTCTTGGTGATGAGAGTACGGAAACAAGCTGAAATGAGAATTAAAATTGTTAGAATCACGATTCTGACGGATATATAATCGGTAAATGGAGTTAAAAGAAAAAGACTTTGGTTTGTCGAGGTTGTCAATAGAGGTGAAATTAAGAGCATGCAACTATTTTCATGTGTGAGCCCTTATTTCACAAGGTCCATGATTTTGTTTCAGTTTAGTCTTTTCAGTTTATTTTTTTTTTTAGTTTTATCGAATTAAAAAAAAAAAGAATGAATAAAATAATCTTTAATTGGTTTGACAAAAGAAAATTACCTCAACAAACTGATCCATAGTTTACCAAAATAATCTGAGAAATTTTTTTATTCATAACTAGAATTTAACCCGCGGTATACCGCGGGATAATTAGATTTTACATAATCATAATTTAATCAACTTAATTATATATGTCTAATATTCTAATATTGACGGTGTTAACAAAATAATAAAATGATGATTTATCCGTGTTATACCACCGAGTTAATTATATTTTTAATTTATATTAATGTTAACATGAAATCGTCCCGTCATATGACTCCGTTCCGTGATATTTTAAACTTTTTAGAAGTGTAAATGTTCATAATATTTTAAACTATTTAAATGTTTAAAATTTATTATATCCGGTATAATCAAACTGTTCGACTATAGTTACGAATTAAACCGGATACAAATTTTTAAATTTAGATGCTTGTTAAGTTAAGCTTCCTGCTCATTCAAATTTAGACTTATTTTGGTCTTATTTATAATATGACTCTCAACCATTGTCTAAAACTTTTAGCCGATGTGAGACGTTAAACACACAATTTTTCCCCATTGGTTCAATAATACATGTCCATTTTTCAAAATCCGAATCACGACAAATGCAGAAAAAATCTAAAGTTTTATTAATTTTATGTATTACATGATAATTCAAAACAATTAAACAAAAATATCAAACAAGAATGATAGGAGAATCATAATTTTAAATCTTAACAAAATCTTCTAAATATCTATACTATTAATTGTGAAATATTACATGGATATTTCAGATTTTATAATTATATTAAAATCTTTTAATGATGTTTGGTTATATGGATAGTAGAGAATTAATTATAGAGGTTGTTTGGATACATGTATATAAGTATATTCATATTCCATATTTATCCTTAATGAGCTTCCTAATTTGTTATTTAAATCAATGTCATTTTATGTAATCTATATTAACATTTTGAATTACATTTTAAAGATAAACATTTGTTTTGTAAGATATTACATAAAATACAATTGATTTAAAGAACAAATTAGGAAGTTCATTAAGGGTAAATATATAATATGAATATATTTATACACATGTATCCAAACAACCTCTACAATCAATTCTCTACTATCCATATAACCAAACACAATTAAAATTTTTTAATTTTAATTATAAAATCTGAAATATCCATATAATGTTCAACAATTAATAGTATAGATATTTAGAAGATTTTGTTAAGATTTAAAATTTTGATTCTCCTAACATTTTTGTTTGATATTTTTTTTAATTACTTTGAATCATCATATAATACATAAAATTAATAAGACTCTAGATTTTTTTCTGCATATGTCGTGATTCAAATTTTGAAAAACGGACATGTATTACTCAAACAATGATGAAAATTGTGTGTTTAACGTCCCACATTGGCTAATATTTTTAAAAAATGGTAGAAAGTCATATTATAAATAGGACCAAAATGAATCTAAATCTAAATGAACATGAAGCTTAACTTAACAAGCATCCAAATTAAAAAATTTGTATCTGGTTTAGTTCAGTTTTTTAGTCGAACCGTTTAATTATATCGGATATAATAAATTTTAAACTTTTAAAAAGTTAAAATATTATGAACATTTACACTTATAAAAAGTTTAAAATATCACGGGACGGAGTTATATAACGGACGGGTTTGGCTCGACATCAATATAAATTTAAAATATCATTAATACTACCACATGGATAAATCATCATTTTATTATTTTGTTAGCACCATCAATATTAAAATATTAGACATATCAAATAAAATTGATTAAATTATAATTATATAAAAAAAAAATTATTTCGCGGTATAGCGCGAATTAAATTTTAGTATCTTACAAAACAAAAGTTTATCTTTAAAATGTATTTCAAAAATATTAATACAGATACTACTTAGAAGCATAATGGTTCGGCATGTCTGCCATTACAAAAGACAGAAGCCAAGCAGGAATTACATCACTAATTGAGAAAGCATAAATCTGAAAACTAAAGGAAGACTTTGCAAATGCATATGCCGTCGCGATGAATCAGTGTGAAAGCATTAATTTTCAATTTACAAATTTTGTGGCTCCAATTTAATTGCGTATTTAAATGCTTTAAATGTATTGTCGATTTATATACACAAGTAGTTCGAAATTATAAATGTGTGCTGAGATGTTTGAACTTTTGTCATTTAATAGTCATTAATGCAAAATCAACCTCTACCTGTTTACCAAATTTAAAGAAATTATTTACTTTGTAATTTAGTGAATACATTAATCACATTTTTATTCACACGATTTTGAATTCTCCATTCTTTGGTAACAAATATGGATTTATTTAACTTTATTTTCTTTTAACATCTTCGATGCGCCATGTTTATTGCAGTAGCCAAACTCGGATGTTGATTATTTACGCTTCAGATAACCGGACTTTTGATCATTTACTCTCTACCAAAATTTTAAAATGTTCCTTAATCCTTACGTATTGTCGTATTGATATCCTTACTTGTAAATAAATATTCTGATATCCTAATTCTCCATATATCTTGATTTGTCCATTCTTGATCTTCTAATTTTTTCCTCAAAATGACATGCACGTCATAATTCAATTATAAATTTATAAGTATGTGAGCTAGTGACACTATAAATTTAAACTAGGATCGTATCTGCGGTCCACCGTGGGTTAATTTTTTTTTTTTTATATAGTGTTATTACATTTAATTTAATATTGTGCATAGGATAAATTACAAAATCGGTATTTACACAAATTTAGTTTTATAATTGCGAAATTGGTAATATCGTTAATAAATAATTAAATATTACTGATCATATTAAATTTGATTTAGTCAATATTTGAATTGTGTAACGGAATATGAATATGTATGTAACATGATAACTCTATATATTTAACATGTATCATTTGTGGAGGTTAAAATGTAAGAAGTATAAATACATATAGTATCATAAAATTTGGTGGCAAAGAGGCAATACAAATAATTTTATTTTTATTAGATTATAAGTGGATGAATAATTCAAATATACTATTTTCTGTTTTAATACATTTAAAATAGTTTAAATTTTAAAAATATTAATCGTACCACATTTTCTTACCAATCAAAATATAATTGAATTTTCATCTTTTCCTGTACCAACAACTTTTACCACTTTTATTTATACTATTATCTTTTACCTTCTTGTATGACCAATTAGACCCTAAATATTATTGCTTACGGCACCAATTCATGAATTTTGGTTTCCATGACACCAACCGTAAAAATGAAATTCCTTTAAAAATAAATTACACACTCACTTTATTTATATATCCATGCAAGAATTCATGTTGTTGGAGTTTGAATAAGAATTTTCTTTGAAGCCTAATTTTTTTTGTTAATTTCTTGCGCCTGTCTTACTTAAAGGAGGAACATGCTTTTACATAAATAGAGGTCAAGATAAAATACATCTACACATATATTAGTTTGAGTATAGTTCGAAAGAAGTAAGAGTTTATTGAAGGTTTAATACGTTATAAGGTCATACAAAGGCTATGTAACAGAGCTGTTAAGTTTAGTGATTAATTATGAGATGGAAAAATATAATTTATGTCAAAAACCTATCTAGTACGTTGCATTCTACATTTTTTTTTTTTTGGTTTTAGAAAGCATTCAACTTAAAATATGAGTAATTAAAAATGGAAAGAATAGTATTAGTACGTTATTGATTTATAATCTGTCTCGTTATTAAAATAGACCTAGTTGATATTCGTGGAAAGAGGAAACTACGTGTTCGCCCTCTTGTATGTGTAACATATACATTATATAGCTTTTTCTTTTTCTGAATTTTTTTCGAACTAGAACCACATCGACAAATTAAATCTAAATACTTTCTAAAATTATATAAAATTATAAAATCATACAATCTTCTTTAATTTATTTTTCTGTTTTTTTTCAACAATTTTTTTTTCTATCCATTTTGAACATCAATTGCTAATTAGTTTTTGTTGAATAATATACTAAGCCAACACAAATATTATAATATAATAAATATATATTCAATAAAAATATTTAACTCGTGCTATAGTGCGGGACAACTTTTGAAAGAAAATAGTGAAATTTAATTATATAATTATATCAATTTGTTATAAATATTAAACGATTATAATATATGGAAAATTGTTTTGTCTAATAAGAGTATGAGTTGAACTATTATAAATGTTGGTGTTTTATCATATTTAAAATGAAATATTATTATTATTATTATGTGAAATTTAATTTTCATATCATTTTATTGATATACAGGTAACATAAATAATTTTCTTTCAAACTGAAAACAAAATAAAGAATAAAACACTAAAACTCAAAACAATCAATATGTAATTTCCAATCTAACGTCATAATTAAATTTTTGGTGGAATATACATAAATTTTTTTCTTTTTTATTGTTGAACCTTGCTTAGTGGCACATCACATTGGTCTTCCTTTAATATTTTATAAAACTTGGAAGATGAGAATCCTACTTATTTTCATTTTCCGGCCAGAAATTAAAACAATTTTATCAAAGATCTCAGATATTATATATGTTAAAACCAAAACCAGAAAGAAAAACATACATAGAAAACAGTTTTAGAAAACAGAAAAAAATTAAACATGAAACTTATAAAAAAAACATATATGATGCGGATAGTAACAAAAACATTAAAACAAACATTAAAGTTATTTTATAAAATTTTAAAAATAACAAAAATCATTATTCTTCTTACCCTCCAAAAAACGAAGAAAAAGAATGTACATGTTACTTTATAAAAGAAAATCATTTATAAGCATTAAAAATTTGGAGAAGAAACATGACAACATTTTATAAAAAAAACTGGACATTAAAAACGAACATCACATATCTAATGATAAGAAGTAAGACTAACCTTTGAATTGCGGAAATATAACTCCGATTTTACTTTACATATCTAAATTTTCCTGAAATTATATCAGAAAAACAAAAGAAAAATAAATGACACCTTTAAAACAATGAAAATGAATAAGCATTGCTTTTTTTAAAAATAAAGTATTTATTTTCGTGACAAAAAAAAAAGTATTTATTTTCCTTATCTTTAAAAAAACTCACATGATGTACTATTCGAAGCAAATGTACTAAAATATGGTGATGTGTTCTCTGTCTTATGTCATCATTGCTTCCAGATCCGCATACAGAGCTTCTCTAATGGAATTTTCCAAAGATTTTCTTCGACCAATCTGTAACATAAAAAATTAAGTAACAGTCAGTTATTTAGAAAAAACTAAACACAAAAGATAAAAACATAATAAGAGTATTTTTGATGAAAAGAAGGCATATAAATTTATTTTAACAAAAATGTTAAGCAATGTGTATTAGGGTTAAAAAGATCTTCTTTATATAGATGAATGAAGAGTACTCAAAAAGTTTAGGTTTGAAAAACATTCTAAACAAATAAATGATAATTTACCAAATACAATATGCAATTTTTAATATTTCTGATTTTGGTATTAGTATATAAATTATATCCATATGCATGATCAAAATTATGATTGTACAAATCTAATTAATGATATATTCATTTTTGGAAATTTGTTGTATAATCTTCAAAACGAAAAAAAAAAACATCTTTTTTTTCATAAGAGATATATCACAATCTTGGAGATCAAGTATAATTAAATCTCTTTATAAATTACATATCAATGAAAAATTTGAAAGATTATTTTCGTATTATATATAAAAATATATATATTGTTTAGGTTTTTTGTTGAGATTTATTTTAGTAAATCGTTATTAACGCCAACAAATTTATATATTTATAGTTTTACCAACCCGCAAATCTTTGATTTTTATTTTAAAAAATATTATATATATATATATATTATTAATTTAATATAGTTGCTATTTTAGGATATTTCTCTCAATGTAGAATTGTCTTATATAGATAAATATTTATAGACCATGTAACTTTTACGGAAAAGATCTATATAAAATATTATGATTTGAAAACAAATCTCGGATTGAATGTATATTGCTTATTTTATTGGAAATATACTTAATTTGTTAAACTAGGTAAATGAGAAAATTTCGGAATATATTTATAACAACATAAATATTATTGCTTAGATATTATTGTTTAAATATTTTGTATATTTTAAATTAAAGGCATCTGATTTATGTTGTTTTTTTTATATTTATCTCTAATAAATTGGTTTTAATTATGTAGAAATATTTTAGGAAATCTATGTGAATTTTAGGAAATCCAACATTAATTCGAAATTTGCTTTTATTACGATCCGGAAATTAAATGCGGAACCTAAAAAACCCGACTGATTTCAATTTTGTTTTAGAGAAATACTCTAGAACTAGATTTTATCCCGCGGTACACCGCAGGTCGAATTTTTTGTAACTAAAAAATTTAAATTTTAAGTTATATTTGTTTTGTTAATATTGTTTGTTTTGTTTAGTGTTTAAGATTGTATAATTGTATTTTGATTGTTAATTCTAAGATTTCACCCACAGTATACCATCCCGTATTAATATCGATCCAAACATGTCCCGTCATATAACTCCGTCCCGTGATATTTTAATTTTTCTAAAAGTTTAAATATTATACTTTAAACGTTTTATAAAGTTTAAATATTTATAATGTTTAAACTTATTACAAAGTTTATATATTTAATATTTAAATTTCTTATAAAGTTAAAGTATTTATAATATTTGAAACTTCATAAAAATTTTAATATTACAAATATTTTAAACGTTTTATAAAGTTTAACTTATTAAAAATTGAAAAATTTTGAAATATTTAAATTTTAATAAAGTTTAAATATTTATAATATTTAAATTTTAATATAAAGTATAAATATTTATAATATTTTAAAATTTTTTAAAAGTTTAAATTCTTTGAAATAAAGAACCGGAATAAACCGAATAAAACTTTTAAATTTGGACGCATGATATGTCAACCTTCCTGCTCATTTGTATTCGGAATCATTTTGGTCTATTTTATAGTATGACTCTGAACCATTGTCCAATTTTTCTGGCGATGTGGGACATTGTACATATATTTTTTTTATTCATTTATTGAGTAATATATGTCCGTTTTAAAAAATTTTAATCACATCATATGCAAAAAAAAAATCAGATTTTATTAACTAAATATATTATATAATAATTTAAAATAATTTAAATATAAGATTAAATAAAAGTGAAAGGAGAATCATATATTTATGTTTGAATTAGTAGAGATATTTTAGGAAATTAGCTTAAATTTGTTATGGTAATTGTTGTTGTCAATATTCATTAAAGATTTTTGGATATTTTATGATCCGATTTTAAAATTGACCCGACCCAACAATGACAATTTTTGTAAATAGTTTAGAAAATCAAGGGGTTTTCCCAAATGTACTTCAAAAATGTTAATATAGATAGCACTAAAACAAGTTTTGTGTACAATTAAAAATTGTATTAAAATAATTTAAAATTTTGGATTTGGATTTAGTATTTTGGATTTAGGTTTTAGTTTTTAGAGTTTTTGATTTATTTTTTAGGCGATTTTGACATTTTCTAAAATTGTCCCCACAATTAAATATTTTTAATATTAAATTTGTGTTATTTTTGAACTTTGAAGATGATGTGTTAAATTTGAAAACAAAACTTATTTTTGTGCTATTTGTGAAAATTGCTCTTTTTTTAATCCTAAACTACCCCTTAATGACACTCTTAATTAAGACTTCCTCCTAATGGCATTTGTCGTAGTTACTTTCAAAACTATGGTCATAAACTTTTTTGTACTTCCCTCCCTGACTTGTTGGGATTGGTGTCTTGTTTAGGCAATATGTTCAAGTGGTTCGAATTTAATTTTGTTCTGACATGCATGGTTTAAATTTGAGTAATTGAATGAATGGTGAATAATGCATGGTTTAAACAGCGTATACGCTGCTATACCCCCAACAATAACCGATCCTACACGAGTAGCACAACCAAAAACGAACCTCACAAAAAACTAACCACGGAAACAATAACAAGATAATAAAATATAAAAATAAATTACATACCTGCTATTGGTTCCTCTCCTGCATAGTCTCCCATAGCAAACACTCGTGGAGCGATGGCTGGACGTTTGGGCGGTGGTGGCGGAAGTACGTCTCCCGCTCTCTTGGGACAATCCTGGAAGTAATGACCCTGCTGACCATAATTGTAACAGGCTCTCGGTCCAACCGCTGGTGGTGATGGTGCTGCTGTCTGCCTGAAAACTGGTGCAGCTGCCTTACCTCGACAATTCTTCGCTAAATGTCCCATCCGTCCACAGGAAAAACACTTAAGACACTCCCCAAAATGGTTACGCTGACAGCAAAAACAACGAGGTGGTCCTGACTGACCCACTGTCCTCCTCTGTGGCTCTGGAGCCTTCCCGAACCTCTGCTGCGAGACCCATCTCCTGAATGGCAGCCTTCTCTACGAGCTCCAACATGCTGTGGTAGTCCCTCACTGCACAGCGGTTGCGAATCTCCACTCGCAACCCCTTCATGAACCTCCTGACAAGCTCCTGCTCATCCATATAACGCCCAAGGATCCTGCGAAGACGGCTAAACTCGAGCTCGTACTCTCGGACTGTCATACTGCCCTGTCGAAGATCCTGGAAGGCATTCTCTTTCTCATCCATGGCCTCTCGAGGGAAATACTTACGGGTGAACTCTCTCCTGAAATCATCATATGTCAGCTCAAAACGTCCACGTGTCCCCTCGACAACTGCCTCCCACCAAGCAAGGGCATCATCTCTCAAATACTGGGTAGCCAAATCTAGACGGTACTCAGCTGGGCACCTCATGTGGTCCAGGTTATGCTCTAACTGTCTCCTCCAGTTATCAGCAGCGGTGGCATCCATAACCCCGCCAAATCGATCCAGGCCCATCTCTTTCATCTGTCTCATCAACTCCCAATATGAAGGACCCTCTCTGACCCTGGCAGGTGGTGGTGGCGGAAACTGCTCACGATCAACAGGCTCGCGAATAACACGGCGAACATCCTCGGCAGCCTGCCCTCCACCCATCTGACCTCTAAACCTCTCACGGTACAACCTCAGCTCCTCCAACAACTCCGCATGACCCGCGGCCTGCTCTGCTCCCTGCACAACAACTGGTGGTGTCTGCTGCTGCGCCTGCTGCGCCTGAAGACCCATCTGATGGGCCACCTCCTGAGTCACAACTCGAGCAGCTTCCCGAGCAGCTACCCGTGCTGCTTCCTTAGCAACCTGTCGCACAGCATCCTGAGCAGCCTGCCTCGCTGCCTCCTGAGCAATCTGCCTGATGGCATCCTGATCCACTCCCTGAACAGCAGGTCGGTCAACCTCAGCCTCGCTGCCCCCGACATGGGCACTCTCATCTGCTTGCTCAGGCAACACAGGCAGTTCTGAACCTCTGGCGCTCACGGAACGGGTATTCCTCATCTGAAAGGAAAACCACACGGTTAGCTTTAACAGAGACCCGAGCACTTAATCAACACAGACTAATACTCGACAGAAAAGGGTGTCATTTATTTTGAAATTTTCCCATCCCCGAAAACAACTTTTAAAATAAATCCGAATCGAAAACATTTTCAACTTTAGACAGCCCCCGGGTCAGAACCGGGTCAGCTAAACCCCGCTCTGATACCAAATTGTAACACCCGTCTCACCCTCTCTCGGGAACGGCGTGCCACGTGTAACATCCGTCTCACCCTTCCTCGGGAACGGCATGTTACCAAAAATAACTCCAATAAAATAAACGTCCACTTTTATTAAATAACAATCCGATAAATCCGATAAACCACAATAAATCCAACAATAAATCCGTAACACAAATGTTTAATTAAAAATAACGCGGAAATAAGAAAATATCAACCCAAAACAACAACCCCGACACGTCAAGTACGAACTACTCGGCTGGCTCACCTGAAATGGGGAAAAGA
Organism: Turritis glabra; assembly: GCA_900406565.1. Lineage (NCBI taxonomy): Eukaryota > Viridiplantae > Streptophyta > Magnoliopsida > Brassicales > Brassicaceae > Turritis > Turritis glabra. Next base: position 1,280,446 of record OVBN01000181.1, on the reverse strand, counting down.
AGGGGTGAGCAACAGGGGAGTCGCTCAGTGAGGTATGAGATGCTAATCCACATGTCACTGACTCCGGTCTAAGAACTAATCACAAAACAGTACGGAACCAAACATGAACAAACGCAGCACCTACAGTGCTCAACCAACATACAATTGCCCTACTATTGGATAGTGTCCAATCACACCCTCACCCTCGAGGTAACCAAGGGCCAATGCCAAATCTCATCCTCCAACGAGGTCAATTATGGGATAGTGCCCAATCTTACCGCCCCGAGGACGATTATCGATCTAAAGGTGCAGGGCAACAGATCGATTACGGATTGCCCTCACCCCGAACCCTCAAACAATGCGACGCGATACAGAAGTCCATCTCTGTACCCTCGCTAACATATATCCATATAATTGTATACTTATATATAGCAAACACTTAACATAAACAGTATGAACAAACAGTTGGGTTGAATCATCTATTTTTCTTATGTCCAATTTAAACAAACAAACTATCTAGACTCGATCATAGAAACAAATCACATTTAGTTACTACACTATCCGTAACTAGAATTGTTGAACGAAGTACAGTAGTTTGTGAAATAGCTCTCACCTTAGCAACGAGAAAAGTACGGTTTCTGGACTTCAAACGCTTAATCCGACTCCAGATCTGAAACCAGCACGAAAAATCGAGTCAGACGGTACTCGAACGACGAAAAGCGGTTTTCGGGTCAACCGGTCAAAGTCAACGGAAAGTCAACGGTCAACGGTCAAAGTCAATCCGAATCGGTCAACAGTCAAACCAGTCCGGTTAAGCTAAACCGGAAATCAATTTCGAAATCGAACCGGTTAACCTAAACCGAAACCAAATTGATTTAAACCGACTGGTTAACCTAAACCGGAACCAAATCGATTTCAATTGAATTAAACCGAATTAAACCGACCGGTTAACCTAAACCGGTCGGCGGCGAATATTCGGGCGACGGCTTACCGGAAAAGTCACCGGCGGCGACGGCGGCGGACGGCGAGCGGCGGCGACACGGCGGCTCCGGCGACCGTCGGCGGCGCGTGAGATTCACGCGCGGGAGAGGTGGCGGCGCGTCGACTTCACGCGCGCTCTTCCAGTGGCGCGTGGCGACGCATCGTGGTTCGGCTCCCGCAACGGTTGGTCTCTCCGGCTTCGTCTCGTCGTCACGAATCCGATGGTGGCCTTCGATGTTCTGCTTTGGTGTCTAGTTTGCATAGCAAAACCAGGATGAGCCAAGCAAAATGGACTGAGAGTGCGTGATTGTGTTGTTCATCTTCCGAAATTGGAGTTCTGACATAAGATTCTAGCAGGCGGGTGTTTCTCGGGAGTGGATGGTCTGCAAGGATTTCAGACAAAACGCAGCTGTATTTAGAAAGGGAAGAGATGAAGCTCATTGTTGATCGTGTCATTTTATGAATCCCTCCTCCAGGTGTAAGGGCTTTCGTTGTATCCTTCTGAATGGTTGATTCAAAATCCGTGAGAGCACTGTGAATTGAGACCTTTAGTTTTTGCAGCGATGTGAGCGCCTGAGATTTCACACCAGTTACTGCATCGAAGTGGAATATCATCTCTATCGCACCAACATATATTTTCTTTTTGTCCAACAAGTTCTTCATTCATTCAATAATCTAAACGATTACAAATAGAAAGCTATAAACGGACAGACCCGAATAGCAGCATATATTTGAGAAAATTGGAAATAATGGATTTTTAAAAAAAAATTTGTCCATCTATACCTTTATTACTAAATTGTCATTTATGACTAAACTACTTTTACTAATGGATAAAACTAAATTTTAAGCAGTTTTAAGAGAAAAAACCAGAAAACATATTGATAGACCAATATGAAAAATATTGATAGAAGAAATTTTGTGATTTTTTCGAGAATTAGTAGTCTTTTAGATCGATAAAATTCGTTCTGCAAAGTTTAGAATACGTTTTTTACCTTTCTAAAAAATTAGATTATGTATTCTACCCACTGTACATGTTCTACGAATTTTAGAATTGATATATGTTCTAAAAAATTTAAGACTCGGAATTTTATATGTTCTACAAAATTTAGAATAAATATTTTACATTTTACACTATATTTTACGAAATTCTTAATATGTATTATACTGTTTACTCTATGTTCTATTATTAGTAGAATATATTTTCAGCTATTTACTCTATGTTTTGAAGAAATTAGAATATGTATTCTACGAAAGTTAGAATATATATTCTGTGAAATTTAAAATTCCATAAAGATATGAACCAAATCTAAAATAAGGAAACTGAATCTATATGTAACTAAAAAATGTGAAATCGACTTTCCCTAAGTAAACCTAATTTGTGATCGATTTTTTCATATTTTAAACCTAATTTTTGATTGATTTTTTTATATTTTCATCATCTTCCTCATTTGTTACGAGTTGTTCTTATTTTATCAAATTTTCTTAATATGTATAGATGAATATACGATATATCTACGTAACATGTGGTGTATGGAGATCGTATGACAACAAAGAATAGAGATTTTTGTTGAGAAAGAAAAACGTGTGAGATTACTTACTTTGCAATGTACTACAATTCTTGAAAAATTGAAAATTATGGTTTTATAAAATTATGGAATAGAACAGAGTATGTTACGGTTGAGGAGAAATTCAGTTATTTAAAATAAAAACTAAGATTAAGACCTTTGTATTTACTTAAACACACAAGTACTTTCGAAACACTAATACAGATAAATTTTGGTCACTAACTTTTAAAAAAATAGGAAAACATAGTCCAACTAGAACATTCAATTCTAATATACATGTCGTTTAGCATGATGCTTGTGAGTGTTCGTCGTTGGGGGGATTAGTATAATATTTCTTATAACATTGTATAATTCGGTCGAGAAATTTCTATTTGTTTTTAAATAAATTAATCATAGCGATATATGTTTTTAATATATATAATGGGATCATTCTTAGATAGGAATAAGATTAGGCAAAGATCAGAGGGGAAAATAGAAAGATTGAATAAGAAGCAGAAAAAGAGAGGTCGACAAAAGTAAAAACATGTGCCATCGTTTCTTTAATTTTGTAATTTTATTTTTTATATTTTTCTATAATTAAGGTTATAATAGGTTTTTAATTATTATAAAACATATTTGACCAATCCTAACTAAATAAAGTGTAAATGGACAAATTGAAAATAAAACATTTTTTATTTTCAATTTTCCCCATATAATTAAAAACCTATTTGACCAATCCTAACTAGATAAAGTGTAGATGGACAAATTGAAAATAAAAAATTGAAAATTAAACATCTTTTATTTTCAATTTTCCCCATATATTATTGCCCAATTTTTCTATAAATATGAAGTTCGGTAGTCCGGACCATTAAACATTAATATCCAACGTGCGATGCGCCATATTAATTGCATATCCAATAAATTCCGTGGTCGAACTTGTGTTTCAAACTTTTCGGTGAATATATTATTTGTTCATAGCATAATTCACCAAATGTTTTGAAATTGTCCACTATTGATGATTGATCGTGTATTAAACACCAACGTATTAAATTAATCCTCAAACATGCATTTAAGTTCCTCAAACATGCATTTAAGTTTAACATACAATTGTATTATACATTCAATTTTGATTACAAAAGCATTTTCAAGCCATATTTATTAGATTTATAACGTTTTTAGAGTAAGAGACATTAAAATTCAAAAATAATTCGGAGACACTACATAATACCCACTGAGTTTTGGCAATGAATGTGTATAATCTATATCTAACTTTCATCATCACTTTTTCAAACTCATCTCATTTTCTTACTCTTTTTTTTGTTGTTGTTGTATTTGTCTATTTTAGTGGGTCGAAATTTTAATTTATACACTAGCTTACACTCCAATTGAATTGTGTTGAAATGCTCGAAATTTAATTGTGTCCTCAAGTAATCAGATGCTAATTTGATTGTGTCCTCAAATTTAATTGTGTCCTCAAATATACTTGTTTATTTTACAGTATTCTTTAACAAATACAGAAAAAAAACAAAGATGAAACGAGTATAAATGTAACAACGTAACATCGAGAACCTAATTCTTCAAGCTTCATTTTAATATGTAGCTAATACACATGTATTTATGGGGACTAGTAACCTTCATGTCCTCTTATTCCTACTCCCAAACAGCAAGGCGAAGTAAAACAAGATCCTAAAGAAGAGACCCGAAGCAAACGTAATCCACAAGCAATCCCACTTGCTCAATTGAGTTATACCTTGCTGTGCAAGTAAGTCAGACCCAGTCCTCAAGCATGTGGACTCCGTTATCCTCGTTTTCAGAGATTTACCTAGAGTTTCGAGGAGCTTAACCTTCCCCGAATCAGACACTCCTCCGAGAAGAGTACTGTCAAATACTTGGACTCCCTTAACAAAACAACGAGACGGATCATCAAACTCGTTGATTAAGACAGCCTCATAGGGATACTTGAGCAGTGAAATGTAATGAAACCATGTCCAGTAGACCGGTATCCGATCCCGGTTGACGTAGAATCCACTCAACAGTAAACAATAGGCGAGATAGGAAATGGCGACCATGTAACTTAACATGATATTCGGAACAACACCGGATATGAAGGTAACGACGGAGGATCCAGACCAAAAGGAGGCGTAGATTAGGAGGCAATAGAAGAAGAAACCCTCTAGTCCGCCGCTCAATCCAACGGTCCAGAATGTGATCGTGGAAAACACTAAGGAAGGGGCAATGAGCTGAGGAAGAGACACGAGAGAGTGAGATATGACGTAGGAAGATGTTCTGTACGCGTTGTGCGTTGTCTCTCTCAAGAAAATGTATCGCTCTTGGATAAAAACCGGGACATTGTCTAAACAACAGTAGAACATCGTGGGCACAACGAAAGCAAACAAAGTCAGTCTCTCTTGTGCTCCTCTTGGAGTGTGGTCTAGCTTCCAATACACAGTGGCTAAGAGAAAACCAGTCACCATCACGGTAGCAATCCGAGTTCCAACAAGCTCGGGCATCCGCATCCAATTTTTCATGTACCGTTTGGCTAAGATGAATGTTTCAAACAACAACGGGTTTGCATATGAAGAAACAGTTTCCATGGAAATAGGATTGGCTTTAGATGAACCAGAGACTAGTTTGCCTCTGGAAACACTTGCATTGATGGCCTCTTTTAAGGTTAATGGGCAGTGTGGCTCGAGCATATTGGTTTGTGGAGTAGATTGGCTGAGACTGATATTGTTTTGTTGCCACTTTTCGTTGAAGTCTACTAAAGCTTTAGTCCCTTCATTGGATCCTTCAAGCTCTCGAACTAAATCAAGAACGAACTCTGTGATGTTCTCTTTCTCAGGGATGGGGCGGCCAAAATCGGAGAAGAATCCGGGAAGACTCGCCGGAGTTCCATTGAACACACTTTTGCCACGAGATAAAATGATAAGCCGATCAAGCAACTCCACAATTCGAGCACTAGGTTGATGAATCGACATAATTACAATACTACCACTTTGAGCAATTCTTTTCAAAACTTGCACCACCATAAACGCGTTCGTAGAATCCAATCCCGACGTAGGTTCGTCAAGGAACAAGACAATAGGATCGTGGATAATATCGATTCCGATTGAAACACGCCGTCGCTCTCCGCCGGAGACTCCACGGTGTCCTTCGTCTCCGATCACAGTGTTCGCCGCGTTTCTTAGCCCTAACTGGTCGATAAGAGCTTCAACACGCTCCATCTTCTTCGACTTTGATAAAGATCTTGGGAGACGAAACTCGGAAGCGAACATTAGGGTTTCTTTAATGGTGAGCATCGGAAAAAGAAGATCGTCTTGCATCACATATGCCGATATGACCTTCAACAATCGAGATTGCAAAACTTTTTCTCCGTTTAGTGTTACAGAGCCTCTCAAGCTTCCTTCAGCAACTCTCCCCGCTAATGCATCGATCAACGTAGATTTCCCTGCTCCACTTGCACCAAGAACGGCGAGGATATCTCAGTCACAAGCCTCGCCGGAAACATCGTCAAGTAGAGTCTTTACTCCGCTTCGCTGTGAGAAACCAAAACGACGACGAAGTATGACATCGTATTCAAGATTGCTAAAGGCTAGGACGAACGGGACAGGTTTTACGTGTAAGGCTTCGACATCTATTATGTGATGAACCGGATCATCGCTTTTTACGCCGTCGCCGGAATCTCCCTTACGGAAACTGTCGCAGTCTTTCAGCAACTCATCGAGCGTGGGTGACCCGATGGGAGTAATATATTGAGCCTCCGGCAAGACACGTGGCATCCCAATCTTTCTACCGCTAAGTGATAAATTCATCTTACGGCGTCGTTTAGAGTTTAGGTGTAACAGAGATCATCAAACTGATGGTGAAGTATGGTGGAATCAGAAAGTTCTTAGTAATGATATTTTTATGATGGGACGTATAGTTCGATACGTTGAGTATTTATAAGAAAAATCTAATTGGTGTTGTAACTTCTTTAACTAAAAAAATAAAAAGAAATTTAACGTTTGTGGCTCATAAGAGGCAACAATAATTTTTTTTTGTCAACAATTTTTATAGATCGACTTATAAAAATCAATGCTGAGGGATATTGTTTACATAATTGTTAAGGTACGATACGTTACGAACATTTCGTACCAAAGTATGCGCTTTAACATTATCACGACGAGAAACCAAAGATAAAGAGAAACAAGAAAACTCGTCCATATCGCTGTGAATTGCTTCGAGGTAAGTAGAGAACGCTGGCCACTCATTTGGGAATGATACCATCTTCACCAGATCCGAACAGTCTGTTAAGAACGCTATTTCTCATCTATCTTAACCGAACATGCATCTCATATCCCAGACTAGTGCTTCTACTTCTGCATGTAGAGATGTTAAACTCTTCCTAAGATTTGCAGCTCCCATACTCGGCGTGTCATCAGACTGAAAGACGCAGAACCATCCCAATCCTGAAAAATTATCGCTTTTTTCCAAGATCCATCAATAAAACACTTATCCCCACAATTCCTCGACCAAATATCTCATTCCGCAAAGCAATATGATTTACACGGTTCAACGGAGCTGGGGGATCAGTCATTTCCTCAACTTGCGCCAAATTCCATGTTTGTTCCTCTGTTTCTGTCAATCGTACAACCTCCATTAGGAGGGTGTCCATATTTTCATAAATCTTTTTGTTTCTAGCTTTCCAGATATACCATATGAGCCAAGGAAACGTCTCACAATGAAATTGGGATGGTTGACGCCAGAATAAATAGTCCATATTTTCAAATAAGGAATATAAGAGGAAGAACCTAGCTGGTGAAGGTATTTTTGATAATGCTCAAGCTTGCAGCGCTGGCGGGCACTCAAAAATTGCATGATTTACTGTTTCTTCTGAGTTTCCACAACGGAAACATCCTGATTCAGTATTGATTCTCCTTTTTCTTAAATTTGTTGAGACCGATACACAACCGGAAAGAAGTTGCCATATAAAATGTCGTAACTTTGGTGGACATTTAATTTTTCATATATAATTCAGTAATGGTTTAATATCATGGCCTATTGCTCTAATACTAAGCATATTCCAGTTTTTTAACCGCAGGGTATGATAGCCCAATTTAACCGTGTAATTCTCAGTCTTTTGTAAAGTGGCAGCCTAATGTGTCTGGATTTGTGAATCTCCCTAGTGGTAAAGCACAAATCAAGGATACATCTTTCACATCAAAGGTAGCATTTAGCTTATCCATATTCCATGTATTTGTTTGCATGTCAATAAGGTTTTTAACTTGAAGCAATGGGTCCTGAGATAAACCATTACTATTTGCTGGCCTCGGGAATTGAGTTGGGATCCAAGGGTCCGTCCATATTGAAATGGACTGTCTAGATCCAACTCGTTTAATAAGTCTTTTATTTACCAGAGGGCAATCATATATTATACTTCTCCACCCATAAGAGAGTGAATATGTTTTAATTGGGTCCAAAGATGTTGCTTTCCGATAATAATGTCCCCTGAAAACCTTAGCAAAAAGAGAGTCAGGCACCGATAGCAACCGCCAGAGGTGTTTAGCTAATAAAGCGGTATAAAAATGATCCACATTCCAAAAGCCCAACCCTCTTTCGTACTTACTACAACATAGTGTGTTCCAAGCCATCCAATGCAATCTCCTCGCTTGACCATTATTACTCCACCAATAGTTTGCTACTGCACTTGTAAGCTTTGATGTGACCAATTTTGGTAATCTGAAGTAAGACATTACATAAGTCGGTAAAGTTACCGCAATAAATTTAATCATAACTTCTTTTTCCCCTTCGATAAAAACTTGGCCAACCATCCATTGATTCTATTTTGTAATTTATCTCGTATATAGGAAAAAATCTTTGTCTTAAAGCCACCCAAACTTTCCGGTAATCCCAAATACGAACCCATTCCCCCAATATTAGATATACCCAAAACTAATTTTATCTCCTCTTTTACTGGTTCTTCAATTTGATGATCGAATTGAATTGAAGACTTCTGAAAATTAATTTGTTGACCCGAGACCTTTTCATACTGCTTTAAAATATCCAAGATTACCCCACATTTTTCTTTGTTCGCCTTGCAGAAAAACAAACTATCATCTGCAAACAATAAATGGGTAATTGAAGGGTTGATCTCGCCACCTTTATTCCCTTGAGTAATTTATCTTGTTCTGCTTTCTTGACATTAGCGATCAAAACCTCTGTGCATAAAATAAATAAATATGGTGAAAGTGGGTCACCCTGACGTAACCCCTTTTCTGGTGCAATTGATCCTCTTGGTTGACCATTAATTAGAACTCTATTGTGGACTGACTTGACGCACCATAATATCCAGGAAATCCACCTCTCACAGAAACCTATTTTCTTAAGTAAGTGTTCAATAAAGTCTCATTCAATCCTATGGTAGGTTTTACTCATGTCTGTTTTTATGGCCATATAATTCCTTCTACATGCAGGGTTAGTTCGAAGACCATGAAACATTTCCTGCGCTATTAGAATATTATCTGATATTAATCTTCCTTCCACAAACGCCGATTGTGTTTCCGAAATAATTCCTGATAGTTCGTCTTTAATCTTTGGCATAGGATTTTGGATATAATTTTGTATCCCACATTGCAAAGACTGATAGGCCTCCACTTCGTCATTTTCAACGGTTTTTCCGTCTTTGGTATAAAACAGATATTTGTCATATTCAACCGTTTATCGAAAACACACTCTTGTAAAAAAGAGTTCACCAAATGTCATAAAGGCAACAATAATTCGGAAGTATCGTTTTCGACATTAAATGTGTATGTAAGAAGCAAAAAACCGTGAATTACGTGGTCATTCAATTCGTGATAAGATTTGAAAGAAAATTCAAAACTGTATTTTTGTTTTGGCTTCTCCACTGCACTTTAAATTTGACGTACGTGACTCACTCTAGGACTGATCAACTAAATTTTGAAAATGTGTTCCTGTATATACAGAGACACGTTTGTTATCAGTAACCAATAGTGACAGGTTTCATCGTCCACAAGGGCTCGGATCCAAAAGATCTTTTAGTGGGTGCATAATACAAACACCACATTATATGCACATATCGACCATGAAAATTATTAAATTATTGTTGAGCAAACCTAACAATAATTACTATGCAGAACATGAAAACTATTAAAATTCAATGGGTGCAACAATCACCAAGATCCGCCCCTTATGTACTCGTCCATCTTATTATTTTGTAGTCGGAAATTAAAGCATATTCTGTACGTACGTATTAATATTCTTTCTGATTGCCCATAAAGACATGCTTTCTTATGCTTTGGTATATGGTTTTAGTATCATCCAAAACCACTAGTTCTACTCCTAATTACCAGTTCAAATATTAACACCGAAACATAACTTTATTAATATATGTATAGCATGTAGAATCAATTGATAAAATAATCCAATAAAAAAGAGAAAAAAAGAAATGATAAAATAAGGAACCATGCCGAAACGATCGAGGAATGCGTTGACAAACATGCATGTAATGTATACAGTGGATGTTGATGTCAAAACGTTAGAGAATCACTCACGTCTCTCACTCTCTTCAATGTGGCTCCACAAAACGGTTGGTAATTTGGTATGGGTACTTCACCTTATACCAATTCTCCAATAATTGGTTAAACTCCAATTCCCAATTGGGTTGGATTCATGATTAATCTATCTTGGTAGAATATTGGATTGTGATATCAGAGATTCAGAATACAACTAATAATAAGTTAGAAATTAATTAAAAAGAAAAATGTCAAGTTGCAAGTTAACTATAATTTGTGTGAAGCACGGAGCCCACGAGGTTAGTAACTTAATGTGTGTGGCTCGTAGGATTTGACAACCACCATCATCATCGCCGTCCCGTACGGATTACGGTACATGATTTCATTAAATATTTCTTTATTTCATGAAGTTTCATTTTCGACATAAATGTATTTAGGAAATAAAAATCGTGATTTTCGTGATTATTAAGCTCGTGATTAAATGCAATTTGGCTTCTTCAACTCAATGGACATTTTATTATTGTCTACTATTCGAAGCTGAGACATCTACCAAAATTTTGTTTAAAGCGATGTTTCAAAGAGAGCTCGAGGTATAACCCCCCAAATAGTTTGCAATAAGTCCTTATCCACATAAAACTTTGATCTCTTGTTCTGGCTACACAAAAAGTTTAAAACCAGTCTGAACTACACATATTCTTCTATTGCGGGTTAAACTCCACAGTCGTTTAATTTCAGACGGATTCTGTCTAATCTTTGCTTAAACCGGATTAAAACCCAAAGACTATACCAAATCAGATTAGAATCGCGGTTTAGTAATTGGTTTTCTTACAATTAAACCAACCCCACATAAAATCAGAAATTGAAAAAAAAGAACACGTGCTTCTCCTCTTCTTCTTGAGGAGAAGAAAGAAGATACCCAAAAATGCTTCTGCTAGATAAGCTTATCCGAATGTATGGGTAATTATGACAACAAAAACAAAGAAGTTCCATGGGTTTAATCATCGAAACCCCGACAGCATAAGAGGAATACCAAAACTAGTTAAAAAAAAAAATCAAAACCACAAATTTCGATTTCCAATCTTGCCATTGTCTAGGAATCATCAACTTGGGACATGGGTTGTGTAGATTCTTTACTATCATGATCCTGGATAATTGTGGAAAAGAGAATTCAAACACAGGAATTTTAATTTCAATAAACTAACAATTTGATGACTTATAATACAAAAAAAAAAATGTCAATTAGTACCTTTGCTTGCTTCGAACATGTTCTCATATTGTGACCAGCTCCACCACACTTCTTGCAATGCATGGTCCGTTTGGGTTTTTCCTGTGGCTCCATTACTTGAACTTTCCCCACAGTTTTCTGTTTCTTCGAGCTGCTTTGCTTCTTAGAAGGAGACTCATTCTGCCCTCTTATCCTGTTCTCTTTTCTTTTCTCCTTTGACCTTTTCGGATCTTCACTCACCAATGAAACGTCACCACACGCCCAATGCCCTGGTCCTCTGAGTGGATCGATGCTCTCACTATATGTGGCACTCCAACGAGAAGTGAGAAACCAGTGGGAAACAAAATTATCTGGATCCAATTTCTTATCTAAAATGACTGCGTAAGTGTGAACACACGGGATACCACATATCTGCCATTTTCCACAAGTGCACGTCTTCTCTCTCAAGTTAACAGTCTCGTAGTCATCACCAAATAGAACCTCGTGCTTCCCAATAGTCCCTGGATAGACCTTGCAGTCTTTCGCATCATCATGCTCTTCATCGAGGAATTGCTTCACGTATGGTGTGAACTTTCTTTGATGGTTGCTCGCTTCACCCAATCTCCTGCTAATCCTTACCATTGCTAGCCTCCGAATCATCTCCAACATTGGCATGAATGGTTTTTCTCTTGCTTTAACAATTGTATTATTGAACGATTCAACTGAATTGTTCTCAACATCTTCACAGCATTTTCCGTCAATCTTGTAGAACGCTAAACACCAACTTTCCGGGTTCCTCTTCATAACATCATTGAATACATCTATATCGTAATCTTCAAGCCTTTTCAGATTTACTTCATACTGAGTCTTGTTGTAGCTCCATGCTAACTTCCAAATGAATAGTTTCATTTCCTGCTGCTAAATTTGGTAAAACTTACCTTTTGTCGATCTGACATTATAATGAAACCATCTCCATTTCCAAGGTCCAAATCAAACTTCAACTTTCTAACAAACCAAATCCAACTAATCTCATCTTCAACCTCTACCACTGCCCAAGCTATAGGGTATATTTTATTATTGCCATCTCGGCCTTGAGCTACAAGCAGCTGACCTTTCATTGTGCATCTGAGGAATGTCCCATCAACTCCAATCAGTGGCCTGCAATTCTGTTTCCAGGCTTTTTTCAAACCGGCAAAGCATACATAAAACCTATCAAAAAGATTTTCACCATTTGGCCCTGGTCTAGTTAAAACTTCAGCAGTTGATCCTGGGTTGGATGACATAATCTCATCGCAATACCCTTTGATATGAGCAAACTGGTTTTTGTACTCTTGCTTAATCCAACTCAAAGCTTTATTTCTACCTTCTTGGCACTGATTCCTTGTAGCTACAATCCCTTTAAACTGTTCTCTAATTATCTTCTGAATCTTCAATGCCATATAATAATCAGGATCTTCTCTTATCTTGTCAACAAACAAGCGGGCAATGATTGGATCAGTCAACATCGCACATTTTCCATTCCGAGAAGTACAAGTATGTTTCTCATTATAAACCTTTATCTCCCATATGTTCTTCCCTTTGTTAACAGAGCAATACACCCGCCATTGACATTTTCCTGTGCCACATATATACCCAAGCTTCATTTGATCCCATCTGTACTGTTTGATGTTGTATCCAGTACTCAAAGCATAATCCAAAACCGCCTCTTTAAATGCTACACCACTTGGAAACGATTTCTGTAGATATAAGTCTGCTTTACCTCTTTTAACAATTTGGTGTTTTCTCTTGACTAAAACTAGCGGGACGTACTCAGAGTCATTATCGTCAGGGCAAACGTTATGTCGAATCGGAGCCTCGTCCTCAAACTGTGTTACTACATTCTCAATCTCCAGCTGGTACTTGTCTGTTAGTTCTTCCTCAACACGCTCTGCTTCAGTATTTCCAGGAGATGTTGGAGAAGGAGTTTCAAACTCATAATCGTTGGCATCATCCTGATCAGCCATCAATTTAAATCAACGTTCGCCTGAGATTGATCCTGATTCTGGGTATTTGGAGGTTTAGGGTTCTTTTTGGGACGTCGACGGAAAGAGGAAGAAGAGAGGTATGTGTTTTTTTTTTCTTTTCAATTTCTGATTTTATGTGAGTTTGGTTTAATTGTAAGAAAACCAATTACTAAACCGCGATTCTAATCTGATCTGGTCTTGTCTTTGGATTTTAATCCGGTTTAGACGAAATCCGTCTGAAATTAAACGGCTGTGGAATTTAGCCTGAAATCGAAGAATATGTGTAGTTAAGACTGGTTTTAAACTTTTTTGTGTTGTTAGAACAAGAGATCAAAGTTATGTGTGGATAGAGACTTAATGAAAACTATTGAGGGGGTTATACCTCAGAGCTCTCATGTTTCAAACCATAACATGTAAATTAGTACTATATCTATTCCGTCTAGCAGGACTCTGACGGCCATAAAACACAATATTTTGTTTTGGAATTATGGTTTGAGTATACACAATCGCTAATTCTACAGTTATACTCCTAAGAACCAAATCAAGTTTTTGACATCAATACACAAAATATATATATATATATATATATATATATAATTTGTGATTGATTGACGAAGATATCGAAACGACAGGAAAATGATAAACATTTACTAAAGATTACTAAAAATAGGAGGAATACAGCGCAATTTCAAAGGAGACGTTAATGGCTAAGTTTTGTTTAAAATTGACTATCGATGATGTAATGTTGTCCACGTAAGGCATAAACCAAATGTGTGCTAGTCCACCCCGTCCAAACCCTAGATGAATATTATCTATCAGTTCAAAGCTGCTGGGACATCTACCAAAATTTGTTTAAAGCGATGCCTCTATATAACATGTTTTCATTAGTAAGTACTAACTTTCAAACCTTATCGCCCATAATTTCTTAAATTGTAGTATAACAAAACATGTAAATTACCATATTATTTATTTTTGGACGGCATGATTGTGACGGCAATAAATACATTTTACTCTGTTGTTTTGGAGATATGACAGTGCGTGCCTACCGGTATTAAGATTTTGGGGGTCCCAAATCTTAAAAACAGTTGTAATTAATCGTTTGGTCAATATTTTTGTAAAAAAACGGAAAATAAATAAATTGAATTGTAAAATTTCAAGTTCAACCAATAATTTTTGTGAACAGAAAAATCGAGAGGCCTAACCATTTGAACTTAGTAAACATACAAAAGATACCCTTAAAACGATACATAATTTAAGCACAAACTTCTCCGCGTCTTGATTTATGATCGACTCAGTGTATGAAACTCAGACAAAGTGCATCTGTACCCCATATGCTAACATCTTTTTGTTTTAGTATTTACTTTACAATTTTTTTTTTTATAAACTATATCGCCAAAAAAAGGAGGTCTCATTCAAAAGTTTCTTAAGAATGTATGGTTTGAATATCCAAAACCGCTAGTTCTACAGTTCTAATCTAAGAACCAATTCAGGTTTTAAACATCGATACAAAAAATACACATTTATATATATATGCATGATTATGTAACACCCATTTCACCCTCTCTCGGGAACGGCATGCCACGTGTAACATCCGTCTCACCTTTCCTCGAGAACGGCATGTTACCAAAAATAACTCCAATAAAATAAACATCCACTTTTATTAAATAACAATCCGATAAATCCGATAAACCACAATAAATCCAACAATAAATCCGTAACACAAATGTTTAATTAAAAATAACGCGGAAATAAGAAAAGATCAACCCAAAACAACAACCCCGACACGTCAAGTACGAACTACTCGGCTGGCTCACCTGAAAGGGGGAAAAGAAGGGGTGAGCAACAGGGGAGTCGCTCAGTGAGGTATGGGATGCTAATCCACATGTCACTGACTCCGGTCTAAGAACTAATCACAAAACAGTACGGAACCAAACATGAACAAACGCAGCACCTATAGTGCTCAACCAACATACAATTTCCCTACTATTGGATAGTGTCCAATCACACCCTCACCCTCGAGGTAACCACGGGCCAGTGCCCAATCTCATCCTCCAACGAGGTCAATTATGGGATAGTGCCCAATCTCACCGCCCCGAGGACGATTATCGATCTAAAGGTGCAGGGCAACAGATCGATTACGGATTGCCCTCACCCCGAACCCTCAAACAATGCGACGCGATACAGAAGTCCATCTCTGTACCCTCGCTAACATATATCCATATAATTGTATACTTATATATAGCAAACACTTAACATAAACAGTATGAACAAACAGTTGGGTTGAATCATCTATTTTTCTTATGTCCAATTTAAACAAACAAACTATCTAGACTCGATCATAGAAACAAATCACATTTAGTTACTACACTATCCGTAACTAGAATCGTTGAACGAAGTACAGTAGTTTGTGAAATAGCCCTCACCTTAGCAACGAGAAAAGTACGGTTTCTGGACCTCAAACGCTTAATCCGACTCCAGATCTGAAACCAACACGAAAAATCGAGTCAGACGGTACTCGAACGACGAAAAGCGGTTTTCGGGTCAACCGGTCAAAGTCAACGGAAAGTCAACGGTCAACGGTCAAAGTCAACCCAAATCGGTCAACAGTCAAACCAGTCAAACCGGTCCGGTTAAGCTAAACCGGAAATCAATTTCGAAATCAAACCGGTTAACCTAAACCGAAACCAAATTGATTTAAACCGACTGGTTAACCTAAACCGGAACCAAATCGATTTCAATTGAATTAAACCGAATTAAACCGACCGGTTAACCTAAACCGGTCGGCGGCGAATATTCCGGCGACGGCTTACCGAAAAAGTCACCGGCGGCGACGGCGGCGGACGGCGACAGACGGCGGCGAGCGACGGCGACACGGCGGCTCCGGCGGACGACGGCGGCTCCGGCGACCGTCGGCGACGCGTGAGATTCACACGCGGGAGAGGTGGTGGCGCGTCGACTTCACGCGCGCTCTTCCGGTGGCGCGTGGCGGCGCGTCGTGGCTCGCCTCCGGCAACGGTTGGTCTCTCCGGCTTCGTCTCGTCGTCACGAATCCGATGGTGGCCTTCGGTTAAGCTATTCTGTGGCTTGGCCGGTCTTAGCTCGGGGAAGGGTTCGACGGTGGCTCTCGGTGGTTCGACGGTGATTTTCTCTCCCGCAAAAATTCTAGGGTTTGAGTGGTGGGCTTCATATTGGGCTTCGGGTTGGGCCTCGGCTTGGACCGAAAATGAGCTGTTACAATTCTCCCCCACTAACATGGAATTCGTCCCCGAATTCTGATCCCGACTCGCCTGCCCGATACCATCCTTAAACAGCTCTGGGTAGTCTGACCTCATCTCATCCTCGGGTTCTCAGGTCTCCTCCTGGATCCCGTCTCTCTCACAACGAACCCTGACCTTTACCACTATCTTTCCCTGTACGCCTTTTTCTTGACGCTCCAAAATTTCAACTGGTCGACTCAGTACAGACAGATTCTTACGGAGATCACTAGGCGGATGCTGCAAAATAAGCTCTGGTTCTCTAACAACCTTCCTTAATACTGACACATGAAACACATCATGGAAGTCTGATAACTCTGCCGATAAACCCAAATGATAGGCTACTGCTCCAATCCGCTCAACAATAGGGTACGCTCCCATGTACCTCGGCTTAAGCTTCTTTAGCTTTCGAGTCTTAGCACCTCCCTGAAATGTCCTCATCTTCAGGTATACTAAGTCGCCCACCTCGAACTCTAAATCTTTTCGACGCTTGTCCGCATAACTTTTCTGACGGTTATGTGCCTCCTTTAACCGACTCTTGAGCAACTCAACTTGCTCTGCCGTCTCTTGAACCATCGCAGGTTCTAAGTCTCGGTACTTCTCCACTTCTGTCCAACAAAGTAGAGTACGACACGGTCTACCATAAAGAGCCTCATATGGTGCCATCCCGATGCTCGTATGATAACTGTTGTTGTAGGAAAACTCTGCGAGTGGAAGGTACTTCCCCCAGTTCCCATCCCAATCTAACACACATGCCCTGAGCATATCTTCCAAAGTCTGAATAGTCCTCTCTGACTGACCATCTGTCTGCGGGTGATAAGCGGTACTCATATGAACCTTGGTCCCCAACGCCTCCTGAAAGGCTCGCCAAAAAGTAGAGGTGAACTTTGTGTCGCGATCAGACACTATACTGACAGGCACCCCATGCAACCTCACAATCACATCAAGGTACTTCTGAGCCAACCGAGCTGCATCATCCGTTTTCTTGATCGCAAGGAAATGAGCTGACTTGGTGAGTCGATCGACTATAACCCATATGGCATTATATCCACCACTAGAAACTGGTAGACCAGTCACAAAATCCATAGTCACCATATCCCATTTCCAAGCTGGTAATGGCAGGTTCTGCAATAAACCACTAGTTACCCGATGTTCTGCCTTTACCATCTCATATGTCTGACAACAAGCTACAAACTCTGCCACGTCCTTCTTCATGCCAGCCCAATGATAATATCGCTTAAGATCCTGATACATCTTGGTGTTCCCGGGGTGAATGGAAAACCGTGAGTGATGTGCCTGCTGCAAAATTGACTTCCTTAACTGCATATCCTCTGGCACACATACTCGCTTCCTGAACAACAACATCCCATTCGCAGCTATGTGAAATCCATCTTTCTCAATTTGTTTACCAAATGATCCGTCTTTCTCTTGAGCCTGACGTATCCTCCACAACAAATCTGCCTGTTCCAAAGCCTCGAGACCAACTGTGTCTCCCTCTGCAGTAACCGAACACAATCTGAGGCTAGCAAGTGTCCCAATCAGCTCCTCAACCTCCTTAGTCCCTGATACGTCGCTCCTGCGCCTACTCAAGGCATCTGTCACAAGGTTGGCCTTACCCGGATGGTAAGTGATCTCTAGATTGTAGTCTGCCAAAAATTCAATCCATCTGCGCTGCCTCAAGTTCAAATCTCCCTGCGAAAAGATGTACTTCAGACTCTGGTGGTCGGTGAGAATCTGTACCTTCTCTCCATAAAGGTAAGCTCTCCAAATTTTTAGAGCGAACACCACGGCTGCAAACTCCAAATCATGAGTGGGGTAGTTAGTCTCGTGAGGCCTCAACTAGCGTGATGCATAAGCAATAACTCGCCCCTCCTGTGTTAACACACAACCCAATCCAACTCCTGAAGCATCAGTGTACACTACATATGGTATCCCTGGACGAGGAAGTACCAACACTGGGGTTGTTGTCAACCGCCTCTTCAACTCAGTTAAACTATGGGAGCATGAATCTGTCCACTCGAATTTGACGTCCTTGCCCGTCAATCGTGTCATCGGTTTGGCTAAGCTAGCAAACCCCTTGACAAACTTCCTGTAATACCCTGCTAAATCCAGAAAGCTGCGAACCTCGGTAGCACTCTTCGGCGTCGGCCACTCAGTAATAGCAATAATCTTCTCTGGATCTACTGCAACTCCTGCTTCTAAAACCACATGGCCTAGAAACCCAATCTTCCTCCGCCAAAAGCTACACTTACTCAGCTTAGCAAACAACTGCTGTTCCCTGAGCTTACCAAGCACAATCCGCAAATGCTCAGCATGCTCCTCTCTGCTCCGAGAGTAAATCAGAATGTCGTCGATAAAGACAATCACACACTTATCCAAGTGTTCACAAAACACATCGTTCATCAGCTTCATAAATGCGGCTGGTGCATTCGTCAAACCGAATGGCATCACAACAAACTCATAATGACCATAACGAGTCCTGAAAGCTGTCTTCTGCACATCTGCCTCTGCTACCGCAATCTGATGATAACCTGACGCCAAATCTATCTTTGAAAACCATGACGCCCCGTGAAGCTGATCTAACAACTCATCAATGCGCGGCAGTGGATACTTATTCTTGATGGTTACCTTGTTCAAGCCTCTGTAATCGATACAAAGCCTGAAACTACCATCCTTCTTCTTCACAAACAGCACTGGCGCTCCCCATGGGGATCTACTCGGCCTGATAAACCCTTTTTCTGACAAATCATCGAGTTGTTTTTTCAGCTCTGCCATCTCTGCTGGAGCCAAGCATAAGGAGCACGCGAAACAGGTGTCGTCCCTGGTTCCAACTCAATATTAAGAACATCTCCTCTAACCGGCGGTGGCTCCTTTAAGGGCTCAAACACATCCTCATACTCTGCTACCACGGGTATCTCACGAAGATTCTGTTCTCCATCATCCTGAATCATAGTTATGGTAGCCAAAAATCCCTCTGCTCCTCTGTTCAATAAGTCCTCGGCCTGTAACATAGATATGATGGAGACTCCCTTATTCGACCGAATCCCCTGGAAAGTGATCGTCCCCTCTGCGCTCGGAACATGCACTCTGGCCTTTGGGCAATCAACCCCTACCTGATGACGCACTAACCAGTCCATCCCGAGAATCACATCATAATGGTTCAATTCAATTTCTGCTAAGTATCCGACGAACTCAACTCCCTCCAGAAAGACTGGTACATCACGATGGATGCCTGTAGCTCCCAACTTCTCTGTGCCAACAGTCTCGATCTTCTTAACTTTCGGCTCGAATACTCACTGAAATGGCCAACACTTGACCAAACCCGGACACACGGAACTATGCGAAGCTCCTGTGTCAAACAGCGTATACGCTGCTATACCCCCAACAATAACCGATCCTACACGAGTAGCACAACCAAAAACGAACCTCACAAAAAACTAACCACGGAAACAATAACAAGATAATAAAATATAAAAATAAATTACATACCTGCTATTGGTTCCTCTCCTGCATAGTCTCCCATAGCAAACACTCGTGGAGCGATGGCTGGACGTTTGGGCGGTGGTGGCGGAAGTACGTCTCCCGCTCTCTTGGGACAATCCTGGAAGTAATGACCCTGCTGACCATAATTGTAACAGGCTCTCGGTCCAACCGCTGGTGGTGATGGTGCTGCTGTCTGCCTGAAAACTGGTGCAGCTGCCTTACCTCGACAATTCTTCGCTAAATGTCCCATCCGTCCACAGGAAAAACACTTAAGACACTCCCCAAAATGGTTACGCTGACAGCGAAAACAACGAGGTGGTCCTGACTGACCCACTGTCCTCCTCTGTGGCTCTGGAGCCTTCCCGAACCTCTGCTGCGAGACCCTGCTGAGCTTCTGTTCCTCTGCGAGACCCATCTCCTGAATGGCAGCCTTCTCTACGAGCTCCAACATGCTGTGGTAGTCCCTCACTGCACAGCGGTTGCGAATCTCCACTCGCAACCCCTTCATGAACCTCCTGACAAGCTCCTGCTCATCCATATAACGCCCAAGGATCCTGCGAAGACGGCTAAACTCGAGCTCGTACTCTCGGACTGTCATACTGCCCTGTCGAAGATCCTGGAAGGCATTCTCTTTCTCATCCATGGCCTCTCGAGGGAAATACTTACGGGTGAACTCTCTCCTGAAATCATCATATGTCAGCTCAAAACGTCCACGTGTCCCCTCGACAACTGCCTCCCACCAAGCAAGGGCATCATCTCTCAAATACTGGGTAGCCAAATCTAGACGGTACTCAGCTGGGCACCTCATGTGGTCCAGGTTATGCTCTAACTGTCTCCTCCAGTTATCAGCAGCGGTGGCATCCATAACCCCGCCAAATCGATCCAGGCCCATCTCTTTCATCTGTCTCATCAACTCCCAATATGAAGGACCCTCTCTGACCCTGGCAGGTGGTGGTGGCGGAAACTGCTCACGATCAACAGGCTCGCGAATAACACGGCGAACATCCTCGGCAGCCTGCCCTCCACCCATCTGACCTCTAAACCTCTCACGGTACAACCTCAGCTCCTCCAACAACTCCGCATGACCCGCGGCCTGCTCTGCTCCCTGCACAACAACTGGTGGTGTCTGCTGCTGCGCCTGCTGCGCCTGAAGACCCATCTGATGGGCCACCTCCTGAGTCACAACTCGAGCAGCTTCCCGAGCAGCTACCCGTGCTGCTTCCTTAGCAACCTGTCGCACAGCATCCTGAGCAGCCTGCCTCGCTGCCTCCTGAGCAATCTGCCTGATGGCATCCTGATCCACTCCCTGAACAGCAGGTCGGTCAACCTCAGCCTCGCTGCCCCCGACATGGGCACTCTCATCTGCTTGCTCAGGCAACACAGGCAGTTCTGAACCTCTGGCGCTCACGGAACGGGTATTCCTCATCTGAAAGGAAAACCACACGGTTAGCTTTAACAGAGACCCGAGCACTTAATCAACACAGACTAATACTCGACAGAAAAGGGTGTCATTTATTTTGAAATTTTCCCATCCCCGAAAACAACTTTTAAAATAAATCCGAATCGAAAACATTTTCAACTTTAGACAGCCCCCGGGTCAGAACCGGGTCAGCTAAACCCCGCTCTGATACCAAATTGTAACACCCGTCTCACCCTCTCTCGGGAACGGCGTGCCACGTGTAACATCCGTCTCACCCTTCCTCGGGAACGGCATGTTACCAAAAATAACTCCAATAAAATAAACGTCCACTTTTATTAAATAACAATCCGATAAATCCGATAAACCACAATAAATCCAACAATAAATCCGTAACACAAATGTTTAATTAAAAATAACGCGGAAATAAGAAAATATCAACCCAAAACAACAACCCCGACACGTCAAGTACGAACTACTCGGCTGGCTCACCTGAAATGGGGAAAAGAAGGGGTGAGCAACAGGGGAGTCGCTCAGTGAGGTATGAGATGCTAATCCACATGTCACTGACTCCGGTCTAAGAACTAATCACAAAACAGTACGGAACCAAACATGAACAAACGCAGCACCTACAGTGCTCAACCAACATACAATTGCCCTACTATTGGATAGTGTCCAATCACACCCTCACCCTCGAGGTAACCAAGGGCCAATGCCAAATCTCATCCTCCAACGAGGTCAATTATGGGATAGTGCCCAATCTTACCGCCCCGAGGACGATTATCGATCTAAAGGTGCAGGGCAACAGATCGATTACGGATTGCCCTCACCCCGAACCCTCAAACAATGCGACGCGATACAGAAGTCCATCTCTGTACCCTCGCTAACATATATCCATATAATTGTATACTTATATATAGCAAACACTTAACATAAACAGTATGAACAAACAGTTGGGTTGAATCATCTATTTTTCTTATGTCCAATTTAAACAAACAAACTATCTAGACTCGATCATAGAAACAAATCACATTTAGTTACTACACTATCCGTAACTAGAATTGTTGAACGAAGTACAGTAGTTTGTGAAATAGCTCTCACCTTAGCAACGAGAAAAGTACGGTTTCTGGACTTCAAACGCTTAATCCGACTCCAGATCTGAAACCAGCACGAAAAATCGAGTCAGACGGTACTCGAACGACGAAAAGTGGTTTTCGGGTCAACCGGTCAAAGTCAACGGAAAGTCAACGGTCAACGGTCAAAGTCAATCCGAATCGGTCAACAGTCAAACCAGTCCGGTTAAGCTAAACCGGAAATCAATTTCGAAATCGAACCGGTTAACCTAAACCGAAACCAAATTGATTTAAACCGACTGGTTAACCTAAACCGAAACCAAATCGATTTCAATTGAATTAAACCGAATTAAACCGACCGGTTAACCTAAACCGGTCGGCGGCGAATATTCGGGCGACGGCATACCGGAAAAGTCACCGGCGGCGACGGCGGCGGACGGCGAGCGGCGGCGACACGGCGGCTCCGGCGACCGTCGGCGGCGCGTGAGATTCACGCGCGGGAGAGGTGGCGGCGCGTCGACTTCACGCGCGCTCTTCCAGTGGCGCGTGGCGACGCATCGTGGCTCGGCTCCGGCAACGGTTGGTCTCTCCGGCTTCGTCTCGTCGTCACGAATCCGATGGTGGCCTTCGGTTAAGCTATTCCGTGGCTTGGCCGGTCTTAGCTCGGGGAAGGGTTCGACGGTGGCTCTCGGTGGTTCGACGGTGATTTTCTCTCCCGCGAAAATTCTAGGGTTTGAGTGGTGGGCTTCATATTGTGTTTCGGGTTAGGCTTCATTTTGGGCCTCAGTTTGGACCGAAAATTGGCTGTTACAGATTAATTGACGAAAATTATTGAAACTAGAATGAAATGATAAACATTTATTAGAAAGGAACCAAAACTGGAACGCTTGAGATATGAAATTTTTTTCCACACGAGAGATTACTAAAAATAGTAGGGATAAGCTCAAATTTTATTAAAGGAGACGTTGATGGCAAGATTTTATTTTAAATTGACTATTCGATGATGTTATGTTGTTCACGTAACCCATAAACCAAATATGTACTAATAATCTACCCGGTCTAAACCGGTTTGGTTAACCGAATCACCGATCTAGAGAATCTGCTTTTGTTGTGCTTTGTGCCTTTCTCGCTCAAGTAGAGAGGCTTGATGCAGAGACCCACGATACGACGTCGCATAAGAACGAATGACGTCGCTACCATACGCCGATGCCGATTGTAGCCTTAGAGCTTTAGCCGGCCGTGCCGAGGGTTTCGGCCGCTTCGCCGTCGGTGGTCTCCACGGCGATCTCTATGTTGTCACTTCTCTTGCAGGTGATGTATTCGTATATGTATTTTTTTTTTAAATTGGTTATGCCCGAAGCTTTACCGATGATCATACTGGAATCTACAATTCTATTCAGATTTACACGAAATCTATGGCTGATTCGAGCTTAATTTCGTATTGGTTTCTCCGTGTTGATTTTGCGTTCTGTTGCCATGATTGTGAGATGCATTTGTTTATTGATTTGAGATTGGTTATGTGTGGTTTTAGATGATGGACCGGGGACTCTTCGTGAAGGAGGTAGGAGGAAAGAGCCGTTATGGATTGTTTTTGCGGTTTCTGGAACTATTAATCTCAATTCATACTTGAGTGTATCGTCTTACAAGACGATTGATGGAAGAGGACAGCGAATCAAGCTTACGGGGAAAGGTATAAGATTGAAGGAATGTGAGCATATCATCATTTGCAATTTGGAGTTTGAAGGTGGTAGAGGTCATGATGTTGATGGCATTCAGATTAAACCAAAGTCTAGACATATATGGATTGATCGGTGTAGCTTGCGCGATTACGATGATGGGCTTATTGACATTACTAGACAAAGCACGGATATCACTGTTTCTAGGTGAGGTAGATGATTTTTGGATGGTTAAACTTGATGTTATGTCTGCTTTTGGCTGGTGCTTGATGTTTCCTTCTTGTTGCCTCTGGTTTCTACAGATGTTATTTTGCACAGCATGACAAGACGATGCTGATTGGAGCAGATCCTTCTCATGTTGATGATAGATGTATCCGAGTGACCATTCACCATTGTTTCTTTGATGGAACGAGGCAGAGGCAACCTCGTCTCAGATTTGGAAAAGTTCATTTATACAACAATTACACAAGAAACTGGGGAATATATGCTGTTTGTGCTAGCGTAGAAGCGCAGGTAAACTCTTTTATAGTTGTTGTCTGAATAAATCCGGGAGATGGGATTTATTAAAAATCCTATTGTAGATCTTAGATCATTACTTCAAATCTCAACTGGGGATAATTATGTTTCTGAAATCAGGTATTCTCTCAATGCAATATATACGAGGCAGGAGTGAAGAAGAAAACTTTTGAATACTACCCAGAAAAGGTTGATTCTCGCTTTTCACTTGCATCAGAGAAAATCTTGGTCTTCTTGTGAATTCACGATCATCAACTTGTGTGAATTTGTTTATAGGCTGCTGACAAGGAAGAAGTGAGAGCTGGAATAGTACGATCTGAAAATGACTTGTTCTTGAACGGAGCTCAGCCTTCCTTGTTGACAGGAGCCGCTGAAGAATGTGTGTTCCATCCAAGCGAACACTACTCGACATGGACCGTCGAGCCACCATCGGAAACTCTCAAGCAAATTATGAACATTTGTACCGGTTGGCAATCTTTATCCCGTCCTTCAGATCATGGAGTTCCTAAGTAATAGTTGTGATCCGATTGTTTTCTTGCATATCATATTTCCTTCTTTTCCTAAGTTATTTAAGAAGTGAATAATGCTTTTGTTCCTCAGCACATTATGTTTACTGTATGCTGTGTGATGTTTAATGCATTTTTCTTCTTTGTGATAGCAATTGGCTTCTTGAATGTATATTTCCTGAATCAAATTCTTTACCAGATTTATATCAGCTTCGGTTATTAGAGACTACTCGTTTTAATTCCTAAAGCGTTTCATAAGTTTTTTTTCTTCTAAGATTCAGAAGATGAAGAACTCGGTATAAATAATGTAAAGAAAATCTCAATGTTATTTTTCGTTCTCATTTTCTGTTGTACACACAATGCAAACACAAGTACATTTTTTATACTTCACATCGTATAGAATGGAATATTCAGCCAAAACTGTAGATCGAGTCTCTCAGCCTGAAACACATCCAAGTGATTTCCAGGACGAAGAAGACAAAGATGAAGAAAAAGAAGACGAGGCAAGAATTGGTGTTCCGTGGAAAAGATCAGAGATGTAATTCTCCAAATTATCTGGCTTGAACCTCACCAGGATCTCGATGTTTCTCTCCTGGCCGAGCATTGGTAAGTACTTCCTGTAAAACTCTCTGTAATCTGGTACAAGTTTCTTTGCTATCGAAACCTTCAGTTCGTCCCTAAGTTTTGAATCTGTGACAACTCGTGATGATTGTTTCATATATGCTTCCTCAAATGCCATGTGAAATCTTCTGAAATATATTTTGGCCTCCTCTGGTGATAGGTCTGTGGGTTCCTCTGGTAAAGACATGAAAACATTGGACCATGCTGCTATCTCATAATTCCCAGCATAAGCACCGAGTTTATCTTCGTGCTTATTGAGCCAATCATTTCCAAGGAGATCCCTCAGGTGAGTTGAACGAACCGTTTCAATGATGAGCTGAAGGTTGTTAGCAAGGAAAAGGTAAGACAGAGAAACATCCTTGTAATGTTCTGCTTTGGTGTCTAGTTTGCATAGCAAAACCAGGATGAGCCAAGCAAAATGGACTGAGAGTGCGTGATTGTGTTGTTCATCTTCCGAAATTGGAGTTCTGACATAAGATTCTAGCAGGCGGGTGTTTCTCGGGAGTGGATGGTCTGCAAGGATTTCAGACAAAACGCAGCTGTATTTAGAAAGGGAAGAGATGAAGCTCATTGTTGATCGTGTCATTTTATGAATCCCTCCTCCAGGTGTAAGGGCTTTCGTTGTATCCTTCTGAATGGTTGATTCAAAATCCGTGAGAGCACTGTGAATTGAGACCTTTAGTTTTTGCAGCGATGTGAGCGCCTGAGATTTCACACCAGTTACTGCATCGAAGTGGAATATCATCTCTATGTCTTGCCAGAGATCAGAGATTGCAGCCTGCAGATCCATTAGCGGGAAGATCCTCTCATGCGATTTCTTCTCCTTGGCAACAAATTCAGGGAACTTGAAAAGGTTAGTGGCTGCTTCGTTTGCAATCTCGTAAAAGCATGACTCTCTTGTTGAATTAGAAGCAGAAAAGACATGATCACAAAGAAGTTTCTCTCCACGGAAAAGCGTGGCAACGCCAATCTTTGCAGCTTTGATCCAGTTCTTGATCATATGCTCGAGTGTGACCCAGTCCGTTCTGTGAAATCTGGAGCCTTTGTAGTTTTCGATCCCGAGCAAGCTCAGCCCTTCATCTACAATCGATTTTCTGATCCGCTTATAAATCTTTACGCACTCTTTACCATATCCGCAACTGATCATACTCTCTGCTATCGCCTTTAGGTCAGACATCACCACAGCTGAAGCTTTCTCAACCTGAGTGATCGATTCGCCAGCTTTCCTCATCTCAATGTCACTTTCATTGTCGTCATCAGATCCCATAATATCTTCAAATTCAGAATTGCTGGAGATTGAGGATTGACCGGAAACTGATTCGGGATCAAGCTTGTCTCTATTTGAAGATAATATCTGGAAGAACTCTTTTTCGAGCCTCGCCATGGCGATCTGCATCAGGGTCTGTGCAAGAGCAAGCTTTGGAGATTGAGAGTCTTGAGAGACAAGAAAGTGCATCGCTCTGCGCAAATCACGAACACATCTGATGAACTCTTTGGCCTCTCTTCTGCTATGGTTGAACAGAGAGACGATCTTGGTGAAGGAAGGCGTGTTCGGGTCCCATTTTCTGATGACGGATTCTGCCGTCTCCACGGTTTCCTCCATCATAGACTGGGTAAAGGTCTGGTTCAGAGGAGAAGCCGGGAAAGAAGTGAATGAAGAAGGAGAAGATGGAAAATATTTAGGAGATGAGGAAGAGAAGAAAGAAAATTTCGCCTTTTTCGCCATTGAAGAAGAAGTTCTCTATTCTCTACTTCCTGAATTGAAAACGAGGCGTTTTAGAATGGTGTTACTTGGCTTTTACTCTTTCTATTTTTATAAGGAAGATGGTTTTTAACAATCATATATAGAGAGATTGGTCTTTGAGTTTGAAATCGATGACGATGTGCTTACCTGTGAATATAGAGACCCAGACCAAAAAGAACCATTGACTTTGATGTATATCATAAGCCTTAATTTTATTTATATATACTTAGATAACTACAGTACAGATTTTACATATGGCGACAAAGTTTTGCTATACACGTCTAGGAGTATTTAATTATTTCATTCTGTCAACTTATAACTTAAATGTTTGTATTTTATAAATTGTTCAATTGATTTGACTTTTTATTGCATCATTCGTAATTTTTGTATCTTTCTTGTTTCGACTTTTGTATTATACAGACCAGTAGAAGTTTTTGAAAAAAAAAAAAAGACTAATAGATGTTTTACCAGAAAAGTCCGAATTTTAGATATTTAGCGTTCTCCTATATAAACGCGTGTCTGCCATTCAATTTTTTTTGTGTCTGTCAACGTCTGAAATTCAGGTAATAAAGTATTGTTATTACGGTAATATTCAGTTTAAATTAATATAGGTATTATAACTTGCTAATGATGTCCTTATAAACTAACAGCTATATACGTTTATTTTTAATAGTTAAGAGAAAAGTGCTACAAAATATTTAAAGTTGATTTTGTAGCCTAATTTTATATAAGCATTAGCACCGTTGATGTTGAAAACGCATGGTTAAATTTCTATGTTTAAGTACGAATTTGTTCAAGTGGAGTATGTATAAGTATAAAATAAATGATATATAGAGTTTTTTAACGAAGTTTGATTTTTCTATATTTTTGGGATTTAGTTTAGATTTTATTCACTAGAAAAAGGCCGCAACTTACAATTGCTATATTGCATTTACCATTCTTCTCTATAATTACAATAAATGTTATGGAAATAGTAACAACGTCTTTTCCGACTAGTACGATTTCCACAACTAAACCACTAATAAATCTTATATTATATCTGGTGGGACGACGCTATATACCTTGTGTGCATCTCTCGAGAATACTCTTAGGCGCGCAAATCTTTATGAAGCGGTTCTTGGTATTTATAACAATTGCTGACAATTTTCCTATTCTACACCAAATAAAAATTGACAAATTTCATTTTTCTTTATAGATAAGGAAATTTTGTCTTCACATTCTCATCTTGAATAGTATATTCAAGATGTTTATCCAGCTCAGCAAACGTCTCTTGCCTTGTCCAAGTCGGCCTCAAACTTCTGTACTCCAACTCTTCAAAGCAGTCGCACAACTCAACTTCATGTACTACTTTTTGTATTAGCGTCGGAACTAATACAAAAACTGCTTCAAACGTTTGATATATCCTTCGATATATCTGACTGCAGGTTTCTTGATTCAACACAACATATTCTCTATTTGTGTCAATCATTGTGTCAGCATTTTCACAAAGTACTACTCTGCTATGCTCTACCAGCATCTACATCAAGTAATGCCTCATCATCTGTGTCAGTTCTAACTAGTGTCTTTGTCTAAACTTTTACACCATCAATAAGACATCTATGACGATTCCATATATGTATTTCTCTTTCATCTATCACAGTCATTTTCTATATCAACAACAGTCTCATAACATGTTTAGATAGCTTCTAAAAGTCAATCAACACAACATCTTCATCAATGAGACATCTATGACGATTCCATCTATATATTTCTGTCTCATCTATCACAGTCATTTCCTATATCAACAAGAGTTTCATGACATGTTTAGATAGTTTCTAAAAGTCAGTCAACACAACATCTTCATATGTGTCATGATCAATAGTGTACGTTTGTGCTGATGGAGGATAGATAAAAAAACGTAAATTATGTAAGTTGTCATCATATATTATATATTATATTAAACTAATATCCTTTCGTTTGACCAAAAAGAAGATAAAAAAAGATAAGTACTTAATAACTTATCATATTGATCTTGTCCAGAAAGAAAAAAACCGCTATATTCCAACTTTTCCAATACATTACATATCATATGCACAGACACAAGACATTCGCATGTTATGTATGTATTATAATCAAAAGTCAAATATCCGCACTCGATAAATTATGATATAAAGATATACATACCGGAGTCATTGACAATTTCCAGGTCATAAAGACTCCTTCAAGAACAAAATCGAGATTCGCTTACCAAAGTCAACTGCGTTAGTGCGTTTATATAATACTAAATTTCAACCAATTCTTCAACGACCTATATACATGAGTTGGCTAAATCATTGTAAGAGCATTATAAGCTAGTCGACGTTTTGTTACGACTCTCTTTTTAAAAAATCACTAGCGTTACTTCACGTAGTCGGTCTGCGAAACAATTTTTATTTATTCTAGTTGTCTTTTTTTTTAAGAGGGATCTTCAATCAACAAAGCAATGCCTATTGATTAATGTCATCATCATTTGATTACAAACTCACAACTTACTAAAAAAATCTCTGCAATATTTTGTTGTTGTACGTTATGCAATAAAATGAAATGTGTCCGGTTCCGTTCAGATTGGGATTGGTTTTGTTATTTGGGTTCGCACAAATTTTACAGAAGAGAGCCAAGAGACATTTCTTGGGATTCTAAGCTTGGGGAGTTCTAACAATTAAGCAGAATAAATAATATCGAAGTGCGAAAACAATATGAAAACGGGATTGTGAAGTGGTCAACTCAAGCGTAGATCAGAGTAAGACAATGCTAATATAAAGTCAAAAAGTTCTAATGTATCTTTGATTTTCCCCAAAAAATAATAATTCCAAATGGCTATTTTGACTTAATATGTAGATACATCCAGCTATAATGTAGCTGGTTATACAATGCGTACGACGTATTATTCTGACAAGAACTAACATTTGGATTTACAAAAGAGACATTTATTTTGCTCGAAATGCTAATTCAATTCAAATTAACAATATTTTATCATAAAGCTGTGGAATAAAAACATGTAAAAAGTGAAAGAGAACGGTTTTGAAAATGGTGAGAAACCCCTGTTTTCCGTTAGGATATCGCAAGAAAATGAATTTATTGAGTCTTAAAATGGTATCATTGAAACTAACAGCTTTTAAACACATAGCCCGTTTTAACATTTATCGGTAGATTTTTTATATGATTAGACACTAATACAACATCCTTTCAAGTTTTAACTAATAAAATACCATAACTTTACAATCCTAACTAGGAATTGGCTATACAATTTTCAGTTTCACTGTTAAATTTTAGAAAAATATATGAACATGGTTAAAATATTTAAAATTCGCTTCAAAAGAAAAAAAGTATTTCATTTGTTTATTTCAGTTTTGATTCGGTTGGTATTTTATTGGGTACTAGTGTTTTGGCCCGTGCTTTGCACAGTCTTTATATAATTTATGTTTTTTAATAACATTTAGTTAATAATAAAAATATAGTGATAAAAAAATAGTTTGAAAAAAAAAAATTAAAATATAAAAACATGTGACACTAAAAAAGAATTTAAGAATTTAAGAGATTATTGATACTTTTAAAAATTTAAGAAAATAAAAGTGTAAAAATTGGGACTTTTGTTACGTAGCAGAAGGAGAGAGTGGAAGTTGGCTGCAAAGTGACTTGTAAATTATATTATAAAAAATACGAAAATAAAATTATATAAAGATGACGGTCTAACCATTATCTAGAGAGGGGAGATAGGTCTGTAGTTTGAATTCGTTAACTGTGTGGGTTACCTTACCTGTGAATAAATATCAAGACCGAAAGAACCATTGACTTTAATGTATAATAAGCTTTAGGCCTTAAATGGTTGTGGTTTTATATTATATACTTAAGATAAATTATATACAGATAAATTACAAATGAAAAAAGTTTTCTCTCAAGACTATTTTGCTACTAAAATCAACTGAATTATTTAAAAATTATATAATAAATGTCAAATCAAACCTAATTAATTTTTATTTAATAATAAAAATAATATTAGTGTATTAAATATGAAAGTTAAGTAAAATAGTTTTCTAAAAACTAGATAATTTTTGAGAATTTTCTATTTAATTAATTAATAGTTTCTTTAAGCTAATGAATGTATTTATGAATACTATATTTAAGTTATTTTAAATAATTATTTTTATATTACAAAAATTATTAAATGTAAAATATTGATAAATCACCTACTAGTAGTTAACATTTATACATACAAGGTACACAATGTTGGAACTTGGAAAGAATAAAAAGATTTGGTTTTAAAAAAAAAAAAAGTTACGCAGCTTCACATTTTCTCCAAAATAAAGAAAAAAAGGACATTTCTAGGGTTTTCGGCCATGGCTTGTGATGCCGATTCCTTCCAATTCCGAGATTCGACGGAGTTCGATTCTCCACTACCAAATGAGCCGACGGTAGAGGAAGATGCAGAGACATAGGTAAAGGCAGAGCCTCCACCAGGTTTCTTCTTCGCCGGCGAGAGACTACTCCCACTAGGCAGCTTAAAGGATCCCGAGTATAGGAGACAGTGCGATATCTTCTACGACCAGTTTCAAAAAAGCGAGGTACTTGTGATTTAGAGTTATGTTCATGTTTAAACGGATCTAGGAACCATGTTACTCTGTTTTTGGTTCTGTTTGCTTGACAGTGACCTTTATATTAGAACTTTGATTGTAAAGTTGAGAGTTGTTCCTTTTTCATCATCCTTATGAAATGTCAATCAAAATCTTTTAACTCTTGGTGACAATCTAAAGTTCTTTCCCTTTCCTTTACTTTCTTGCATAATAAAGCTCTAAATGAGCTATCTAAATTCAGTTTTATAGTTCTATCTTAATAAGCTCATTTGAGCTTGAATCCTACTAGCTTTGGATTCTCCTACATAGTGTTTCTGAAGCTTAATCAATTTTATGTTATTAGGGTTTTGATGTGGACTGGGACAACTTGGACTACAAGTTCTTTGCCTTCAATTTTGCCTGGGAACAACATTTTCATCCACCTCAGAGGAAGGAGGAGTTGCTCAAACTGCTTACACAGACAGCCATTGACGAATACAACGACGAATATGTCAGAGCTTGGACTTCCTTGTATATATTTTCAGCTTTCTAATGTTTTATTTTTCCTCCATCTTTCACTTTATCTTTTTTATTTTCCAGGGAACCAAAATTGAGTTTGTGGAGCATGTGAGTGCAAATACAATGCCATGTAAAGGCATTATGTATTATATAACATTTTGGGCAAAAGATGTTTCATCACCAGATCCAGTACCTAAACGGTACCAAGCGAAGGTGGAGAGATTTGGTGATGAGATTTCAGTCGATATGGTCAGGCTAAGACCGACACAAGACTGATTATTCGTGAGGTTACACTCATAACTTATATGGCTTTATAGTTTGTATATATCTTCTGCTTTTTTTGTTATTTAATTATTTTTTTTAATATTTCTCTCGGTTTGTATAACTTGTGAGGTTAACTGATTGTTCAACTTTTGATGCCTACAGGTGACTCCGACTTCACGGTCTTCGACTCGTTTTTTTATTAATCATCTGCAATAATTTTATTAGATATATATGTCATGTAATCTCTTAATTACCAGTAAATGTCGTTGATGTTGATGCTTTGTAAACATTAACATCTTTACTTATATATGTTTATCTAAATCTCCAATGAAAAATGATAAATTAATAATGGTAAATTAGTGCCATGATAGAAGTGACACCACTCGTTAGATGATGGAAAATGAATCGTTTTCTAAGTCTGTTAAGAGTACCACCCATCCAAAAGTTACTGAAATTGGAATGAGTCAAAAGAGTTGTAAACGAATATTGAAGCCTTGTTTTCATAACAGAGAGTGTTAAAAAAAAAAAAAGAAGAAAGACAAGCTTATTGATATGCCTAGTAAGAATTGTTCAGAAGATTGAAAAGTTGTGATATATGCCTTCTACCGAAGTGTATTTTTTTGGTAACTTGTTTAATTCTTTCTCTGTGGGTAACCTTTCTTCACTCCATGATAAAGTTGACAGAATATTGAACCTCTCCCTCTCCTATTTTCTCTGTGAAAATGAGCAAACCCTTCATTCGTCCAAGCTTCTCCCCAGCTGTTCTGAATTATCCAGTAGTAGTTTCCAAAGTTATCCACTCCAAAACCAGTTATAAGAATTGCATGGTTTATATTTCGGTGCCTTGAATATTCCCTGTTTGTGAAGTAAATGTGTCAATTCAATAATAATTATTAAAATCACATTTACAAAAAGATAATAATTCTATTTGCACTTACATGTCTACGCGTATATAGCTCATTCCACAATGGTATAACTCCGACTACGGGATGTCTTCGTAGTTCGTACTAACCTAGCAAGCTCCACGTCATCAACCGTGTCGATTACGACCATATCGTCAATAGTTTCTATTACAGGCTACAAAAACAAGAACCTACTATTATAACAATATATCTATAACAATTAAACTTATAAATAACAAAAAAATTACGTTTTACACAAGATTATCGCACGCCTATGTACGAACATTCTCCTTCCTCCATTACACCGTTGTTGCGAATGAAGTTTTGAAGATTTTCGGCACTTTCCAATCCATGCGACTTATGTGGCACATTGTTGAGTAGATGTTGTATAGAAAATGAATGTTTCTCTTCAATCCGTTTGCCGATATTGAATAACGCTTCAATACACCGTATGAATGCGATTTCCCAACAACTCGCTACAAAAAACCATGGACCAATATTTTATTAGGCACAATATTATTAAATATATAATATTCATAAGCCTTAATATAGGGAAAAAAGCCAATTTCAACCCCTACAATTCCAACGGTGCCGTTTTATACCCGTACAACAAAAGAATGCTTTAATCAACGCCAATCCGTAACGACATTTGAATTTACAACCCATACTATTTGTATAGTGCTGAAAACAACATTGACTTTAACAGACGTTAGTCAAACGTCAAAACTGATAACTCGGACGACACGGTGGCAAAGAGAATGACGATGTGGCATGTTGTTGATCAAAACGTCGTCGTTTTGCTTCTTCGATGGCAATAACAAAACGACGTCGTATAGAATTGGGGCTAAAATCTCAAATTAGGGTTCTTCTCCCTCGATTTCATCCTTCTCTTTTGTTCTCTCTCCCGAAAATATCAAGCACATGTCGATAGAAGGTTAACTGGGGGAGATTCTCGATATAGGGTGTTCGATTCTTAATCATCTTCTTCCTCTTTTGGTTAGTACGCATTACATGGATAATCAAAAGAGAGGCTTCCCTAAGCGATGTAGATGTGGAGAATATGTGGTTATGAGGACATCGACGACTGTGAAGAACCCGGGAAGATTGTTTCATGCGTGTCCACATGGAAGGGATGGGGTAAGTGTGACAATTGCGAAATTATAATTTTGTAGAAAAGAGAAGGATGAAATCGAGGGAGAAGAACCCTAATTTGAGATTTTAGCCACAATTCTATACGACGTCGTTTTGTTATTGCCATCGAAGAAGCGAAACGACGACGTTTTGATCAACAACATGCCACATCGTCATTCTCTTTGCCACTGTGTCGTCCGAGTTATCAGTTTTGACGTTTGACTAACGTCTGTTAAAGTCAATGTTGTTTTCAGCACTAAACAAATAGTATGGGTTGTAAATTCAAATATCGTTACGGGTTGGCGTTGATTAAAGCACTCTCTTGTTGTACGGGTATAAAACGGCACCGTTGGAATTGTAGGAGTTGAAATTGGCCCTTTTCCCCCTTAATATAAGTCACACTTACTATACTTTTCTTGCTTTAGTACATTACTCACGATGCCCAAGAACTTTCCCCAATCCCAGTGATCAAGAACATCCTATAAGTAAATTAAATAGCATTGATCAATATAGAGAAACAAAACTAATAAACAATATACTAAATTATACTCCCTCTGTTTCAAAACAAATAATTTTCTAGATCAAAATTTTTGTTTCATTTTAAGTGATCTTTTAATTTTTCAATGTAACATTAATATGTTTTTAATTCTTTTTGACCAATAATATTCTATAGTCTTTTTTATCATTGGTTGAATTAGATAATAAATGATTTTCTTACATAGGGAAACTCAACAAATTATAAATTTGTGTGATTTCTTAATTTGTGTGAAAATACCTTAAAAATCACTTATTTTGAAACAGAAGGAGTATTAAGTTATATATATACATATAGATTAAGTAGTATTACCTCTCCATCATCTGAAACTTTTATTTGTTTCCCTTTTTGCTTCTCTTTCTTCTAACAACAATAAAACATAAATAATTAGCTTACATAATTAACAAATCACACACACACACATATATATATATATATATTACCAAATATTTTTTGTTCCTAGGCATATGATCTTCTTCAACAATTTTCATTCCCTCACTTTTATCCTGATTAAAAAAATCAACAAATCATTTAGGTAACTTATTTTCAAATGTTGATATGAAAGTATAATGTAAATATCCCATAACAATATAATATTTGTTACCTTCTTCTTATCTTCCTTGTCATTGTTTTTGTCTTTCCTACACCCAATGTCCATTTTGTAGGAATCCTTATACTCATAGTTTATATCACAAATAAAAAAATCAGATCTTTGTTCCGCATATATAAAGTGCAATCTTTGCATACTACAAAATTTTTGTAAAAAAGTAAATGCAAGATTTATATTTTATTTATTCGTAGAAAAAAAAAAGTTCTCAAGAAACTAAAAATGAGATTTTTGGTAGAAAAGACCTTCGAAGGAGAATGAAGAAGACTTGGAGGAAAAGATTAAAAAAATTATACAGTCAGTCGTCCACAAGTTAAAGAACATAAAATAAAGGAAAATGAAGAATGTGAAATAAGAAACGGTGAAAGAAAGAAAGTATAAGAAAAATCTTACCAGAGATTTCAGAGAGGAGAGAGGAAGAAGAGAATGAAAAAGGCAATGAGAAAAAGAGAAGAAGAGAGAAATGATGTAATGTTCAAAGCTTACGTATGAGTGTTTATAATGAGAGAAATAGATGAAGATTTTGCCATTTAGGGTTAGTATATATGAGTGTGTTGTAATGTTCAAAGCTTACGTACCATTTGCATTTCGAAAAGTAGGACCACATAGTGTTAACTGTTAAGTAATCCAATTTTTTAATATTTGAAAATTGTTTTTAAACATTTTCTTTCTGTTAAGAATTAATTTAAACAAGTATGACAAACAATTATTCGTCACATTTAGTGATATATTTTTCGTAACTACCATTTCTTTTGTCGATATTATCATAACTAGCATTTATGATACATATATATTTATAAATAATTTTAAATAATCATATTTCTTGTATTAATAAGACTCGATTAAAAGTATTTCGGTGAAACTAATGATATTTGTAGAACAATCCAAAGTATAACACAAATATTCTCACTACAAAAAAACCTGCATTTTGAGAGCAACAAAATCGTCTTAAATCGGTCGTAAAGTCGCTATTTGAGACGAATTCAAGACTGTTTGAAAGCGTCGTTATTTTTTGGTCGCAAATTATTTTGGTCGCAAAATAGTCGCTCATTTGCGACTACTTTGTTACGGCAATATATAGTCGTATATAAACGACTACGTTAAGACTTGTAAAAGAAGTCGTAGTTAACTACTAAATAGTGGCATTGTTGATTAACGACGATTTTGTGACATAGTGTGATAGTCGTATAATCGGGACTAAATTTTGACAGTTTAGTAGTCATACATTTGCAACGTTTTGAAGACTGATATAGGGTACTATAAGTCATAGGAGAGTCGCAAATCGGTAGCAAATTTGGGACTGCTTTGTGACTGAAACTCCCGACTAAAAATGGTGTATCTAATCCGTTTCAATTTGCGATTATTTTGTGACCACAATGATATAGTCGAATAATAGTCTTAGAACAGTTGCAAAGATGAGACGGTTTGACGACTACAATATGTCGTCGTAAGTTTGCGACGGGATTGCCACTGATGTGTAGTCGTTTATTAGTCATAAAGTAGTCACAAAACCGTCACAATTATTTGCGACCAAAAAAATAGTCACAAATTATAGTCTCAAAATGCAGATTTTCTTGTAGTGAATCCATACACATGAATTCTTTATCGAAAGTTTAAATCTTAAAAATTATAAAACATAGACAATTTATCTTGAAATCATTGATCTAATAACCCCTCCTAAAATAAATATGAGATGAGTTTGGTACATCTCTAATATATAATAACTGGTTTTTATTTACTAGCAACAAAAAAATGGTTGTAATTTGATTATTTTACCAAAATTGTAATATCTACCTGTACTGGGTATTTAAGATCAGCTATGTGAGTAAATAGATTAAGTTTTTGAGAGCTGAAGTACTTATATTTAAAGATCAATATTTTCTAAATATTTAGTAAAAAATCAATATTTTCCCTTAAGTATTTGCACATTTAAAGATATATGGTTTTTATATTTTAGTATTAATTTGATAGAGAGAAAAATGATACAGAAAATGGTTATGAAAGAGAAACCTTCATTTTATTTTATTGAAAATTTACTTTTTGGCATAGCTCTATAAAAATATCACAACATGACTCTTTTTTTTTTTTTGATAGTGACATCCACATGACTTATTTTCCATTTTCTTATTTGCCAACCTACTTGTTAACATAAGAAACAAACTAAGTATAAAGCAACTCCAAGCTGACAAGATATATAAATGCTCGTCTTAATTGAACGAAATAAAAGACGGATTTGATGTTGATCATATGATGAACAAAACATTTATAAAATGAAAAGTGTCGTACGTGTGGGAATAATTAAACAAAAATCTGAAACGTAGTTTGAATTCAACATAATATAAATAAGATAAAGAGTCTAAAAATCATTTTGGATTCTGTTGTTTTCTTTTTGCAAAATTGAATGTTCACCAAACGAATACATGTGTGTCATGTATATGACGCTTAACATGCATTTTTCTCAGTATTTGCCTTGTTATGTTTGCCCTCAGGTGAGTACGTACGTAGCCACTCTCCTGTCATCCGTACCGTACTTTCCGCACTTTGACACGTGTTCACTTTTTCTGGAGGTAATACCATACATCTGGTTGTACATGATTAATTCTCGTTGATAAATTGCTAACAAAACATGTATGAGGTATGATAATTTTTTGGAGTTAAAGTTGAAGTAACAATGTATGTTGGAGAAAACTGAATTGTATTTTAGAATATTCTATATGGAATAGAAAATCAATACAGCATATATAGAGGTACAATTATAGAGTAGTTGAAGAGAGTCTTAATCGGCAAAATTTATAGTAGTCTTACTTTTTGAAGAAAAACGTATAAGAGATATTAATATAATATTTCCATATTTGGTAAATTGTTGATCACATCATAAAATAATAATAGCCCACCACACTTTTACAAGACATCAATCAAATATATATATATATATATATATATATATATATATTCACGAAAAAAACAAACTATTAAAATTTTCATTGTGTTTCCAGGAGCTAATTCTCGAAGTCACAAGGTTAATACCATTAATAAAATAAAAGATGTGTGAAATCATACAATGATATGTTTGAAGAATCAAATCTTTAGCTCAAAGATCGATCATATACATCAGAGAAAAGAATATGATCTGTTTGACAACACGAGTAAATTATGTAAACTCTGATGGCATACTTGCTAATTGTAAATTAAAGTACATCTCTTTCTTCTTCTCGGGTTCTGTTCTGTCTTCAGCGACGCCTATCCAATGCAAAGAATAAGTCATTAAGTATGGACAAAAATGTCACTGAATTGAATTATAATAGGGAATCGATCACACAAAGTACCTGATGCTTAATTAGTCTCCTTCTGATGGCTCTAGTCTTCTTGGGAGAGCGAGTGGCAACAACTTCTTGTATGCTTCTCTGAGAGAAGACTTTTGTTTCTGTGAGATCACAGTCAACACTTGTGCAATCGACTTCCTCACCACTTTGCTGCAACAACACAAAAGACCCTATTCACATTCATCATGACTTTAGAACTGAGGCTTAGCAAGATGGATAAAAGTCTCAGCCAAGAAGATCTTTGGTTGCCCAGAGATTCAAATAGATTACAAGTAACTTTCTTTTCCTTTGAAGACACATACGGGTATATCGCAGGCAAGATAAATTACAAAGCCCATAAGAAAAACTGGAAATATGAGCAAGGTGTGCAACATAAGCAGAAGCATGAGAGTAATATCTAGGTCGTGATCCTTTTAAACAGTCAATTTCTGTGTTTGCGGTTACAATTAATAATGAAATTTTGTGCAAGATGGCAAAAAAGTGAGTTCATTTTGGAAAAAAAAACACATACACACAAAACATAGAAGCAAACACAAAATCTAACAATCATAAATCCATAAGGTAGGTAACATGAATGGACACCAATCACATGAATGTGTCAAATGTCTAATCTTGTAGAAAGAGGCAGCATGAACAATTTTACAGAAGTGCAATTAACAACTATAAATCCATAGGCCAGGCTAAACCAAAAGCTTTTTCACTTTTCTCACTAGCTAGATCATACTGAGAAACGGAGTTACTGAATACCCAATTGTCAAGCAGCTTGAAATATTGTAAACCCAGAATTCAAAATGCAACATCAGTAATGAAAGCAATAAATCTAATGTTTCTGTAAGAGAGAGGTGAGAGAACATACATCTTAGAGAGCTTGTTAGGAGCACCACCAGTGACCTTAGGGACGCCGAGGAGAGCAAGATCCGACTTTGATTTCTCCCTCGGTGAGAAGAAAATATGGATCAAAACCTTCCCAAATCTCTCCAGAAAGAACAGTAGATAAATCCACCAAAGAATCATCCAGTAACTTCTCATGTAATCTGACAACTACTCGGAACATGTTAGACACCAGAGGGTTCCTCAAAAAGGGTTTCAGTGCATCCCCAAGTACAACCATATCAGAAAACAGAGTTTTCTTGTCATTGCTATCAGTTGAGAATCTGAATATGCAGTTGGAGAAGACGTAGAGACCGAGGAGATTACCATAGAGTGGCAAAAACACATCCTTGTGGTTCCCGACACCGCCTACCCAGCCCTCTCTTTGTTTGCTGACATGGTCTTTAGCGAAAGAAAGCAACTGATTGTGGAATTTACTCCTCCAGTCGAGTAGTTGTGCCAAGGAAGAGTCTCTGTTTGGTAGTTTCTGTAGATGGTAACAGCCAAACTGCAAGATCAGAAGCTTTTCTTCATGGTGATTATCGATTTCCTTGTCAAAAACCCGTCTAACTAGATCACTACCTCCCTTTGGTGGGGGTGTGTAATCTGCAGTGTTGAAGACCCATCTTGAGAGATATTTGGAATACTCGTTCCAGTGCCCAAAGACAGAAGATAAATGGTTGAAGCTCAGTTCCAAGACTTTATCTACTTGAGTAGGAACTTCCATGGCAGTGAAGAAACACTTCTGGACATCCGTAGCGAGTTTTGACCTGATAAGATCATCTTCGTCCTCCAACAATTTGATGCAAGTGAACCACATCTCCAGAATTTGATAGGCGTATACATTACAAGCGTTTTGAAATTTGCTTGGTGTATTTTCAGAGGGAATTTGGTGATTTAAGACAAGAGGACCTACGATCTTGGCTTGTTCCAGTATACCGGATGCTATAATAGCCTCTGCAGATGCATGGCGAACATTCACTTGCTCGGATGATAAGCTTTTCTGTTTGATCAAGTTAACAAAGTAGGAGACACAATCAATTACACAACCCCATCTTGGTTCCTCTTCCTTTTCAGAATTGTTTTTGTAGAAGAACAAACTCGTGAGACGCTTCACACAAATTGCCAGGCAACACATGAGTGTACCTCGGATTTTAGCACGTCGTGTGCTCTCATATAGAGAAGTCAGCCTGCCCCAAAGATGAAGCACCAAATCATAATTCAACGAACCAACGTAAATGCCTTCAACAGATTCCCCGTTACATGATTTTTTGAACATAAGCAGATTCCACTGGAAAAGAATCTTTAGAATGTAGTTCTCACATTTATGGTTTTTCTCCTTGTCCAAGATCTCTAATAATACCACCTGGAGACCGTTTTTCGCCCAGTTCCAAATACTGCTCGACTCTAAGAAACTGGAATCTTCTGACTTCAGAAACTGCAGAAACCACTTCAGTGTTGCAAGACGAACTTCATATGATTGATCAGATAAACAACAAAGGAGCCTTTTGT
This sequence comes from Turritis glabra, assembly GCA_900406565.1. Taxonomy (NCBI): domain Eukaryota; kingdom Viridiplantae; phylum Streptophyta; class Magnoliopsida; order Brassicales; family Brassicaceae; genus Turritis; species Turritis glabra. The sequence continues at coordinate 1,238,703 of OVBN01000181.1, read as the reverse complement.
TAAGGTCAGGAAAATCTGATGCTTCAGGAGCTTTCTGCAATTGCAAATTTGGTTTTTGAGTAAGCTGGAAAACTTCCGCTGTTTCATCAGATGGTTGAAATATGCAACCAAAATAAGATACAGCTGCTTGTTCTCTAAGCTCAGCGATTGAAGGGTCATAATAGGAGAAACCATAAGAAGGATCTGTATCCAAGCAATTTGTAGACAGATCCAGATGCAATTTGTAGATGTCCCTTAGATTTTTGCTTTCAGAGCATGTCCATTCAATAACTCGCATATGATCAAGCACTCTCAAAAACGATGTACAGAGGATCGGGCATGGGCACGTCAATGGAGAAGCCATCCATGTGCATTTTGAAAGGACATTGATCAATTTTCCAATAATCTGATCCTTCTTAGAGTCATCAGCAAGGTCTCTACAATTTGTATCTAGGAGACTACCAAGTTGCAACAAAATTCCGTGAAGATAATTGAAGGACCCACCTTGGGCCCCATTAGAAGGTAAAGTTGAGGCAATTTGGAGCAGAACACTTTGGAGTTTCTCATTGGAAACAAGACCTACTAGAGCACGTGATGCCAAGACACGAACACGGAGATTGCTTTGAGTAGAGCATTTCATAATAAAGGGCATGAAAACGAACGGGTCCAGGTCATCTCCAGTTTCACTTGTAATGGGTGAAGGCTTAAGCCTAGATAAAAGAATCAGAATGGGCCATAAACTCGGATGGACAAGATTTGCAAGGTTTGAATCAGATGGACCAGATGTGTCAAGCAAATCAGTTGCTGCCTTTAGTTCACTGTATATGAAAGGGTGCAACAAGGGGTACCTTCAAGAAAACCAACACAACATTAAATACTGGATGAAAAACAATGCCTTGTCAAATGTAGAGAGACAGTTAAAAAAATTTCCAGGGAGGATCTTATTGACATACCTGTGAAAAAATTCAAGCCCAGTCAAGGCACGACGGGTAGATCCACGTTTTTGAACATTAAGGAATCCAATCATTCGACGGACTAAGGCAGTGTATGCAAGTGTGGCACTGTTTCTGACCTCCCAATATTGTGAAGAGAAGGATCTTATTGAAACAATCATAGCCTCCGCCGAAAACCCAGAAGTATCAGTGCTCAAGTTTGTGTCGTTGAAAGCAGCTTTGAGAACATTGAACGCATGCACCGTTGGAACGACTCCTTCATCACGGACCTTTGAAAGTTTTTCACTTGAATGCATATCAGAAGAATTGACCTCCTCAACCATATGTTTAGAACCTTTCTGTTCCATGGGATCCAAGAGTGGTTTCTCTGCAAGACTTATTAGCCACCTAAGCGCCTGTGGGAGAAGCTTCTTTGGTGAACCTTCCGGTTCTGAGAGAAAAAGAGCAATAAATGCAGCGGGAATTCCTGCACTTCTTCTTAACAAATCGTCCACTGTTTGTCCTCTCGCCACAGTTCTTTCCATAAGTTGCTCCATCCAGGATTCTGTCAACTTACAAAGTCTACGAAAAGAAAAAAACAAACACAATATGTCAGTGAATTAAAAAGCAAGATACAACGACACACGGGAAGCTTAAAATCATACCTTGGATCATTAGAACATAGTAAACGGTGGCACAAAGCTGTAAATCCAGCTCTTGTCTTATCTATCGCACCATTGTGCTTCATTTTCAAAAGTACTTCCAAGAAGTGGTCTCCAATCTTTTGAAGTTGCTTCAGGTCAAGCAGTAATTCAGAATTTCCTATCACTGAATCACTGGGGACTGCAGAAGCCGTATCACCATTTTCTGAAGGTCTAAGGCTGCTGGTAGGTAATGGAATCTTTCTTATGATGGTTCCCAGAAGAAGACTCACCTGAAGAAAGAAAATAGTCTATATTAGGATGTTAATCAAAAAACTTATAAAATGCAGTATTCTCCATTTCAGGATGAATAGCACAGCTAGTCGAGAAAAGTATTACGAAAAATATAAACACAAAAAAGTTATGCCAAAGTAAGGACAATTATCAGAAAGATATAGAATCAATACCTCCTTCATAGCGAGCCAGCAACCAACCATAACTACCTGTTCTGATTGCATTGTTTCATGCACAGGTTTTGGATAAGTACCCTTGTGTTCCTCTGCTAGAACAGCGGCAGCATCATCTTGAACATTTGACAAGAAACTATCATCATCTATTATGTCATCCATATCCTCAGGCAAACACAAAGCGTCTGCAGAAACCACCCAAAGTGCTAATGTAGTTATTCGCGTCACCAGTTTAAGAAGCTTTTCCAGTTCCTTTCTCATCTCTGATATACTTAACACTGCGTTAGAGTTCCAGTCCAATTCCTCAAAAGTATAACGCAAAGCTAGTAATACCCCATGAACAAAACTGTTCTTACATGCTTCAGAGAGATCACGCTCTCCCTCCATCACAGAAGCATCAAGCCAGTGAATAAGTGATTTGATATACTCAATCACAGGATACTTGGGTTTAGAGGTCTGAGAAAGACCATTTATGCTTTCACACTCTCTTTGACAACAATAAACATTAGTGGAAACCTTGACTATCCATCCAAGGTCCAATACGTACTTTCTAAAGATGAGCCTTAGAGTCAAAGCACCTGCATCACTCTCTCTTACCCGTGGACTGCAGACTAGTTGTTTGGCCCAAGGAATAATGGTTTGGACCATGTCTTCACTTGAAATGCCAGTAAATGGAGTTGGATAATGAAGCAAAATACGGAAAGAATTTTCCCTAAGCCTGTCCCAACTATCAACAATCGATCCAACCAGCAATAATGTTGAATCATGTGAAGTGACAATATCACAGTATGGGTAAAGATGGCCTTGATGAGAAGTGGGATCCTTAGAAGCCACAACAGGCCAGACTTCAATCATGATCTGTATAAGTTCCGTTGCCATTATTTTTCTCCTGTAAGGGGCAGAAGGGTAGCAAGATAAAAACAAAAAGGAACTCAACCACCTCATAAACTTGAACAAACTCTCTGCTCGTAGAACTGCATTCTTGTCGCTTTTAAGTGGTTGCAAGCTCCCTAGCTTATACTGCTTTTCCAGCGACGTACGGACCCGGGAAAAAAATTTCCTGAACAAACTGGTCCACTTCATTTGAAAACCTGTAGAAGATGACCTCATGTTCAAGGGAACAGCCTCCTTCATGAGATAAAGCTCTAAGGGGGATGGAAGTCTAGCAGTCTTGGGGTTTAAGAAGAGTGTCTCTGCAGCATCCACGCGAACAGACTCATCAACATGGGTTAAGGCCATCTTTAGCCACTCAATGGGAACATTTAACTCAACACCCTTAATTTGGACAATTGCAAATGCATCAGTACTTCTTTTTTGTTCAATATCCCCTTCAAGGAATGCAAGTGTACGACAAACTTTCAGCAATGATACTAAAACAACCACTTTCTGTTCGACTGTCAGTTCCATACTCATGTTACGCAACTCAGTATATTTTAGTTTGGTCTCTTCCTCACTCGGCCCAATAGATATATAAGCAAGCAAAAGAAATATACTGTCTACATCCAGTTCTAGCAAAACTTGTACTGCATAAGTATTTAGATTGGACCTGAGTTTCGACATGCCAGACGCAAGCCCGTAAAGGAAAGGAGGCAAACAATGTTCTCGATAACGTGCATAACCCTGGTCAACACCTTCGCTCCCCCAGCTTTCATCACGCAACATTTCAAGGAAACATTTTAAAAATGATGTTACAGCATAGCAGACATCATCATCAATATATGCATTTGCCATCTCGAACAATAGGTTAGGGCTCATATCCATCAACGTCTTCGCACTTAACCGTCTTGTCAAGGATGCTAATGGAACATACCTTCCCTTACAGCGTGATCCTAAACGAAGAAGATAGTTGACAATTTTAAGCAAAGATACCCTTATTCCCACTTTATCATCTGTCTGGTGAACCGTGGTTTGAATGTCTAGTAAGAGGTCAAACATGAGATGAACTTGTTTGACTGTCTGGGTCAAAGGGTCCTCCAAGTTGTTCCATATAATTCTGAGTACTCGAGCTGCCATGCTGTCTGGCATTGGATCATAATCTTCTGATAAATCAGTTAACATAGATGTCTTGATCTGTTGCAAGCAAATCTGCATCACAGTTAGTGCGTGAAAATTCAAATGGCTGTCAATGGGGTTCTCGCATAAATCACAAAGTTCGAGCAAAATTCCATCATACAGAATAGTTTTGTGATCACAATCACAGTTACTCAACTGAGCAAAAGAGGAAACAAGAATACCCCTAGAAACTGTAGTAAGAATGCCTCGGATCAAGCAGAGTCTACTCAAAGATGAAAAACTGCAGATCTCAGAACAAATGTCCCCGGCAAATGGAATTTTGCCAACAATATCAGTCAACCTAACGACACTACTCCAGCAAAATATACCTTGCGCTATAAACAATCCAAGCTCTTCGTCTTTGAGACAGACCTGTAGAGCAGCGCAGAAACTCACACCAGCAGCCACATAACAGTCCCTAGAAAACGCCGGCGACTTCAAAATGCTTACTTGAACAGCCAAAACACTCTCCATAAAACTTGCATCCTCCCCAACTAAACCCTTAAACTTCAAAGGAAACCGCTGAAACAAGTAATACGAGCAAGACAAAGCCTCTTGGCATTGCTCCATAACAGTAGGAGGAGGCCTATCACAAGCTTCAGTGTCTAAGATTATACCATTCAACCCTGAAACGATATCATGCCCCACCAAAAGCGCGCAATCTTCAATTATATCAACCAAATATCCCAACTTTGGCATACCCATCACTGACAAAGCAACTCTAGACACACAGAATCGATTCCCACCATCTTCCAAACCGCCATATTCATCACAAAGCTCCTTAAAACATGAGCTAATCACAGAAGGAAACTTACTGGTTTTAGCCAAGGCTGAAACAAGGGTCTTATGTAGAGGCAAAGAGTTCTCCATGAACAGAATCTCCAAGTAAAACCTAATAGCTTCCCGTACAGAAACTGCCTCTCTCTCGCCTCCTTCATTCTCATGGGTCTTGGCGAGTACCTCTCCGAACGACGCAACAACTTTCTTGGCGTGATTAACTTGCGCGTAGATTGAATTCAACGAAACCAATTCTTCAATGTTGGAGTAAAACTTGGGACAACACTGAAACAAACCAGATTGGCTCAAAGAAGCAGTGAACGAGCTGGGGAACAAGACAGCACTGTAAGTGTAACGATGGCGATGCTGCAGAGCTCGCCACTTTGCAGACATGTTTCAGTGAGCTGAGGAAAAACAGAGAAACAATAAAAATACGAACTTTTTTTTCCACTAAGAGTAGAAATTAGAAAACATGGTAAAACAAAATAAAGATCGTACCGGGAAAAGCGGCTAAGTGTACAAGAGAGCTTACTAGGAGCCCGGAGAAATACCAGTGACTGACCTAAGGGGCGACGCGGCGGAGGCGACCACCTTCAAATCTTTCAACTGAGAAGAAATGGGCCTCACTTAAGTTTTTAAATGGGCCTGATTTATACAATTGAGAAAATATGTTAGTTGTGGTAATAATATTCACATTGATTCATCACGTCTTGTTTCTTTTTTGTGGTAATAATATCTCCAATAAGTTTTGGTTTTCAGGATGACGAAACAGAGGATATCGCCGGTGATGCAAGATCACCTCCACCGCTGGTCGAGATGATAGTTCGAAGATGATTATGCGGTCTCATATTGCTTAAACTTTATACTGCTCACGGTACTACGCTCATCATATATTTACAAGTCTTGTTGTATACTGAAGTAAAGTTTGTTCTCTGAAGTCTTTTGCTGTTTATTCTCCGGAGTCTTAAACGCAGCATTAGGTGGCTTTAGTTCGTATAACCTATTGTTTATATGTTCCGTTAAAGCTGTTTCTTAATATAAAGCTTTCATCGTTCAAAAAAAGAGTTAAAAACCAAATTTCGACAGAAACCTAATAGATCATCCCATGAGGTAGCCAAACAGGGTTTCTATCATATATTGAAATGTGAGAGATCATACAATGATATGTTTTGTCAAGAAACCTAGAACGTATAAAGGTTTTCTTGTTCTTATTTGAAGGTGCTAAGACCTATATTTATACATGAGAGAAATTAACCTAATTGAGGTACCTAGGGTAATACAAAAGACCGAAATATACACCCAGAGTATTTACATATTTAATACATAATATATATCGTAATACCCCCCTCAAGTTGGAGCGTGGAGATCACAAACGCCCAACTTGTTGATAAATGTCTCAAACTCTCGTTTCCCAAGCGCCTTTGTAAAAATATCCGCCAATTGATCGTGAGTAGTGACATATCGAGTAACAATGGTGCCACGAATGAGCTCATGCCTAATAGCATGACAATCTTTCTCAATATGTTTCGTCCGTTCATGAAAAACAGGATTAGCTGCAATATGCATTGCCGCTTTACTATCACAAAACAACGGAACTGGGGCTGAATGATCCACGCCCAAATCACCAAGGAGAGCTTTTAACCAAAGAATCTCTTTCACCGGAAGAGACATAGCTCTATATTCAGCCTCAGCCGAAGAATGAGAAACAACGTCTTGCTTCTTGGTTTTCCAAGAGATAGGTGAACCACCCAACTGCACAAACCAACCACTAAGCGAGCGACGAGTAAGTGGACAACCAGCTTAGTCTGAATCACACCACGCGATAAGAGAAAGTTCAGTATTAGCACGCAAAAGGATACCTTGTCCAGGACTGTTTTTCAAGTAGCGTACAACCCGAATGGCAGCGTCCCAATGGGCTTGCTTAGGATGTTGCATAAACTGAGATAACACATGCACAGAGTAAGATAAATCAGGTCGCGTAACAGCCAAATAAATCAATCGACCAACAAGGCAACGATACCCAGCAACATCAACGTAATCATCACCATCGGCCAAGGCAAGTTGATGATTTTGTTCAAGCGGGAAGGCCACCGGTTTAGCAGCAAGAAGACCGGTTTCAGCAATTATGTCAAGCGCATATTTTCGTTGACATAAGTAGATTCCCACAGGACTGCGAGCTAATTCAATGCCGAGAAAATATTTCGAGAGACCAAGATCCTTCATACGAAAGCACCGACTCAAGTAAGCCTTAAATGTAGATATCACAAGAAGAGAACTACCCGAAATAATCAAATCATCGACATATACCAAGACATGTAAGTGTGCAGCACCTTGATCAAGTGTAAAGAGAGAGTAATCTGGTGTAGATTGAAGAAAACCATACTCTCTCATAGCAGTACTCAATTTAGCAAACCAACAACGAGGAGCCTGCTTAAGACCATAAATCGACTTCCGTAAGCGACAAACTTTAGTCGGGTCTGAGCTACGAAACCCTGGTGGTAATCTCATATACACTTCTTCTTCTAAGTCACCATGAAGAAAGGCATTATGAACATCCATCTGATGCACTTCCTAGTTTCGTGACGCAGAGACTTGAAGGAAAGACCGAACCGTAGTCATTTTGGCAACAGGCGCAAAAGTCTCTTCATAATCACTGCCTTCAACCTGACGATTCCCACAAGCAACAAGACGAGCTTTAAAACGTTCTAAGCTGCCATCAGCTTTTAATTTCACCGTAAAGACCCACTTACTTGCAATAGCTCGTTTGCCTTTCGGAAGAGTTTCAATGGTCCACGTCTGATTCTCTTCCATAGCGTCAATTTCATGGCGCACTGCATCACGCCAAACCTCTTCACGAGCTGCCTCAGCATATGTCTTAGGTATCGCATAAGAATGGAGAGCACTGAGAAACATACAATGATGATGCGAAAACTGAGAACTATCAACAAAATATGAGATCGAGTATGGTGAAGCAGAGATCGGAGAAGAGTCGGAGTCGGAGGCAATAGTCTGGAGAATGTAATCATTGAGCTTAGTAGGGAGCTTTGTTTCACGGGAACTACGGCGAAGAATCGGACCAGAGTGAACTTCAGCCTCTGCATCAAAATCTGATTCAAGAGTGACAGGTATAAGTGTGGCTTCTTCGTCATGAGAAGCAGATGCAAGAAGAGGAGAAGATGCAAGATCAGTCACAGCAGGAGAATGACCATCCGCCGGTGATGCTTTCTGCGATGCCGGAGAAGAAGCATCTGCAGGCGAAGCAGGAGACGAGACCGGAGAAGACGATGGTGACGCGGGAGAGGGTATATCGATTGCAACAGAGGTATCAATAACAGAGGTAGGAGAGGGATTTGAAGTATCTGCAACCACATCACATCGAGTCTCAACAAGCATCTGATTATCAAGCAAATCATGATCATGAGATGTAACCTTGCCACCAAGCCGATAAGAATCAGGAAGACATGATGGTGAGGAGGAATCTGTAGCAAATGGAAACACAAATTCAGTAAACACGACATCTCTTGAAGTAAAGATCTTCGGTGTATCAAGATCAAATACTCTCCATCCTTTCTTGCCAAAAGGATATCCAATAAACACGCATTTGATGCTTCTAGTAGCAAATTTATCCCCTCTATGATTCTGATTATGCGCGTAACAAAGAGAGCCGAAAACCCGGAGATGTTGTAGCGGAGGTGGTCGGTCATACAGCAATTCAAAGGGAGACTTCCCTTTAAGCAAAGGAGTGGAAGTGCGATTAATAAGGTATGCAGCTGTTAAAATGCATTCACCCCAAAATTCTAACGGTAGAGACGATTGAAAGCGTAAAGCTCGAGCCACGTTGAGAATATGACGATGTTTTCTCTTAACTTGACCATTTTGTTGCGGAGTACCCACACAGGAAGTCTCATGAATGATCCCTTTTTCACAAAAGAAAGAAGTGAGACACATAAATTCAGTACCATTATCACTGCGAAGTCGTTTGACAGTCTTTGTAAATTGACGTTCCACTAGAGCCAAAAAATTACGAATGGTAGTTGGAACCTCTTGTTTAGTAGGCAACAGATAAAGCCAGACGCTGCGGGAATAATCATCAATGATCGTCAAAAAATAACGAGCTCCGCAATGGGACATTGTACGATATGGTCCCCATAAGTCACAATGCACCAATTCAAATAAAAACTGACTTTTATTAGAGCTTGTAGGAAAAGAACAACGAGTTTGTTTGGCGCGCATACAAATCTCACACGCCTTATTCTTCAAATCACTATCTTTAGAAAGACCAGAAATAGATAATAAATCTAAAACATGAGATGAGGGATGTCCTAGGCGATGATGCCAGACATCACGAGAAACAACTTCCGTTTGATGCATTGCTCCAACAACCTCAAGATCCCTCATAAAGTACAATCCATGTTTCTCCTCAGCTAGTCCAATCAGCGTCTTCGTAATGCGGTCCTGAATCACGCAAAGTCGGTCAGTAATCTGAAACACACTCCCACTGTCCCGATTCAATTGTGAGACAGAAACCAAATGACATTGCAAGCTTTCAACTAAGAGAACATTTTTAAGTGTAAGCGTTGAACTCAAAGTCACTGTGCCGTGACGTGTTGCAACAGTGAATCTCCCATCAGGTAATTTCACAGGTAAGTGAACCGTATCTCGAATATCCGAAAGAAAATCAATAGAACCAGTCATGTGGTTAGTCGCACCAGTATCAACAATCCAGGAACCAAGAAAATACATACTAGTGAGATTTTCAGTGGAATTCGGCTGACGCTCATTCAGGAGAGCCTTTAAAGTACGCCATTGAGAATCACTAAGGCCACTCAAGCCCACACGATCAGCATCGGAAACGGCATTAGCAGCAGCGACAGAGTTAACACGAGCCGGAGCTGTAGTAGTGACAGGAGCAGAGGTGAAAGTACCACGGCCAGACACAGAATTTTGACCGCGTCCACGAACTGAGCTGATGCGACCACGAGGACGTCCTCCCCACCAATCCGGATACCCTAAAGTGCGGAAATAATTCTCAGCTACATGTCCACTACGACCACAACTCGAGCAATGAAGACGAGATTTGTCTTCACGAGACAGTGGACCACGATTATGAGAAGAAAACGAGGTTGGCTGGATAGCATAAGCCATGGCATCGTTTCTGTTCTCAAGAGTCAGAGAAGCGCTCTTAGATCTTCCTCCTGCATCAATGCACTGTAAGCTTCATCGACAGAAGGCAGAGGATCACGAGACAAGAGACTCGACTTCACAGATCCAAAAATTGATTCATCAAGCTCTTTCAAAAATTCATGGAGTCTGTCTTCCTCACATTCTCGTTGTAGTTCAGCATCAATAGGGCAACCACAATGCTTCGACTGTCGATACTCAGCCAAAGAGGTCCAAAGCTGCATCAATTTCCCATAGTATGCTTCGATCGTAAGGTCATGTTGACGACAATTGGCTAATTCAGCTTTGAGACGTTGCACACGTTGTCCATTCTGAACACAATAACGGCGTCGTATGTGTTCCCACAAATCACGCGCAACCTCCAGATGTGACAGTGTTGATCGAACCGAATCAACAACCGTGAGCTTAAGCCAGGACATGACCAACGCATTGTTAGTCCACCAATCTTCCAAGTCACCAGATTCTTCACTTGGTTTTGGGATGGTTCCATCAACAAATCCGAACTTCTTACGAGCTTTCAGTGCCATTCGAACATTAGCAGCCCATTCGTTATAGTTAGGACCACGTAGTAAGGGCTGAGAAATCACAGAACCCGGGTTATCACTCGAGGAAAGGTCATAGGGTGAAATCGTACGACGTTGAATCTCCACCTGTGACTTAGAAGCCAACGCCTCCTGCGCTTTTGGAGTCACAGAAGAGCCATCTTCTCCATTTGGACTAGACATAATGAAGAAAACAAAGAATCAAGGTAGAATAAGATGTAAGAGAATCGAGAATTTCAATGAAAAAGAAGCAGAATTTGTGTGTTTAATGCTCTGATACCATGTCAAGAAACCTAAAACGTATAAAGGTTTTCTTGTTCTTATTTGAAGGTGCTAAGACCTATATTTATACATGAGAGAAATTAACCTAATTGAGGTACCTAGGGTAATACAAAAGACCGAAATATACACCCAAAGTATTTACATATTTAATACATAATATATATCGTAATATGTTTGAAAAATCAAATCTTTAATCCAAAGATAATTCAGATATATCAGGGACAGAGAAGACGAAGATGAATTAAACCTTGATGGCATACTTTCTAATAGGAAAGTACATTTCTTTCTTCTTCTCTCGTTCTGTCTTCAGCGACGCCTATCCAATGCAGAGAATAAGTCATCACGTGGACCAAAACAAAAGCATGTCGTTGAATTGAATTAAAATAGGGAAATCCATCACATCAAATACCTGGTGCTTAGTTAGTCTCCTTCTGATGGCTCTAGTCTTCTTGGGACGGAGATCGAGAGGCAACAACTTCTTGTTCTTGTATGCTTCTCTAAGAGCAGATTTTTGTTTCTGCGAGATCACAGTCAACACTTGCGCAATGGACTTCCTCACCACTTTGCTGCAACAAGAAGTTGTTAATGGGCCTGACTAATATAAATGGCCCGTAAGTTTCTAGCTTATTCATGGTACTAATTAATACACGTTATCTTACTTATTCACCCATATAGTATTTGCAATAATTAATCAGATTGTAATACTAATATGTCACTAAATGTATGTTTTGTATAAATTAATACGTACGTCTTGTTTACATCATTTTGAAATTTTTGTACGATTGATTCAACATCGACCTCCGTGTCTTGCAGTATTCCCATATTTCGAATGTAATTTGAGGTCAATCAAATCATATTATTTATCTCTAAAGTAAAGTTAGTTAATTCAGACTAAATATATTTTAGTCAGCTGGTCCCATAAGTAAACGCATTAAGCGGTTTTTCGTTAAAATCTCAAATCTGATTTTACTTTCTTCTCTCCTCTTACTAATTTTTTTTGTTTGGTCCAAAAATCTCTTATCTCGTACCTAACCCTCTTCTTCTATATATTGATTGAAACAAAATCCAGTTTTCTTTCTTATAACAAAACAGAACATCATGGTTATGTACAAAGAGGTATCTCTTAAGCTTTTTTTCTCTTTTCAATTATGAACTAGCTCTTTTATCATGCACCCCCTTGCTATGCATGTAAAAACCCCAAGATTCATCATGCAATTATATTGTTTTAAACTGATATTAAAATGGGGTTTCATTTGTTAGGATTATGTGTTGAACTCTCGAGGGATACAACTTTTCACGTGTTCATGGAAACCAGAGGAGCAGCAAGAGCCAAAGGCTTTAATTTTTCTCTGTCACGGCTACGCTATGGAATCTAGCATCACCATGAACAGTTCTATCTCTTGAAATTATGATGATTAATCGTCAATATATTCATAGCAAAACTAATACATTATAATAAAATATTAAATCATATTCATCAGGCACTGCAATGAGGTTGGCGAAGGCGGGATTCGCGGTCTACGGAATGGACTATGAAGGGCATGGTAAATCCGGGGGATTAAATGGCTACGTCAAAAAATTTGATGATCTTGTTCATGACGTCTCTTCTCATTACTCTTCAATTTGCGGTAATAGTTCGTGAAAACTACATTAAAATACCGAAAAATAAGTTTTACCTCCGAATATACCACTATTTTTGAAAATTTCCAAAACTTTCACAAAAGTTAAGTTTGGCATAGCTTAGTATAATTTCCTTAACTTATAGGAACGATCGTAAACCTAGATTTTGTGGTCTTTTTGAGAATTCTCTCTTCTTTTTTCCTCCATTTGAAAATGTTATAATTTAATATAATTTTGGAAAAATGGTAAATGTGAAGAGATGGAAGAGAATAAGGGGAAGATGAGGTTTCTATTGGGAGAATCCATGGGAGGAGCAGTCGTGTTACTGTTAGCGAGAAAGAAGCCCGATTTTTGGGACGGTGCCGTTCTAGTCGCCCCCATGTGTAAGGTATGTATGATCATCCATCACATGTTCTTCAGTTTTTAACTTATCTCTCAGTTTTTCATTAAAAAAAAAAAGTTATCCCCTTCATATCCTTACTATCAAATTGTTGACTTTTAAACTTCAAGATTGAGATTTTTCATATAATATAATGCCTATTCATTAACTTTAGTTAGATGAATCTCTCTTGATTTTGTAATTTTTTGCATACAGTTAGCAGAAGACATAAAGCCACATCCTATGGTGATCTCATTTCTCACAAAGCTAACTCGGTTTATTCCAACTTGGAAGATAGTTCCTAACACCGATATTATTGACGTGGCATTTAAAGAATCCCACATAAGAAAACAGGTTAACATATTTTATTATCATCATCTTACTATAATTTTAGACGTTTTCTTTACTTCAAAATAAAATTTATTATAAAGGTAAGAGATAACGAGTATTGCTACAAGGGCCGACCTCGCTTGAAAACCGCTCACCAACTCTTAATGGTTAGCTTGGATCTTGAGAAGAATCTTCATCAGGTTTCTCACATTTTTATCGATCTCCTTTGATATCTCCAAGATTTGATTTTATTATTTGACAAAATTTGTGGATAAACATAAAAAAAAAATTGAATTAAAAAACAGGTATCGATGCCATTTATTGTCCTTCACGGTGAAGATGATAAAGTTACAGACAAAAACGTAAGCAAGCTATTATACGAGGTGGCTTCAAGTTCGGACAAGACTTTCAAGTTATACCCGAAGATGTGGCATGGGCTTTTATACGGAGAATCTCCTGAGAATTTGGAGATTGTGTTTGGTGATATCATAAGTTGGTTAAATGAGAGAGCTTCTGTTACAAACCAAAGATTAGAGACTGAGTTAAAGCATATGAATGATGGTTTTTCTATGCATAAATAAGTGTTGTGACTAACGTTGAGTTTTATGTATTAGTATTAGAATGTTGTAACTTATGTACACCAAACAGTGCAAGCCATGATAGAGTTTCGTAAACCGTGTCATCTGTTATAATATCATTCAAATGAAATAAAAGTCTTCAATTTGAAACCATGTTGGACCTCAAAAAACAAAGTCGTGCGCCCATGCAATTTATTGTTCATATGTGATGTTTCTGTATTTATTTATTTTTTCTTAATGCTAATCTGTACAATTGATCCATTTATATATTCATTTTCACATGCAACATATAGTGCATTTGATGTTTAACAAAAGAGTCGACTAATGGTGCGTGTCGTAAGGTTCATAACAAAATGTCAGAAAAATTCCAATTCTCGCTTGAATAGTAGATTTGAGTTCTAAATTCTTACAACCTCTTATAAATAAGTTAAAGGCTGACCCAAAATCTTTTGTTGATTTAACGTAATTTTGGAAGGATCAAATAAAAAGTAACTATACAAAAACTCAAGTTCATGTTTGAAATGTAACTCCTCAGGAATAATAGTAGTAAATAAGAAAAGATTGCTTGTCTAACACTCAAGATGATTCCCCAAATCTACTCTGCGTGATCCAATATATATTAAGAATAATATCCCGTAACTATTTGAGTTTGACTTGGATGGAAAGCATGTAAACCTTTAATGAAACTCCTCACTTAGAAAAAGATAGAAACAAAAGATGAGATTTCTAATATAAAATCGCCCCAACTTTGCTTGCAATCCATTTAAAAACTCACGAAAGTGTACTTTATATTTTTACATTGACCCCAGCTACCAGATTATACTATGGTTTGAATTGCACGTCGAAATTTCATTTAGTTCAAACTTCAAAATTTAGATCCTGAAATACCGTAGATAGTTGAAGTTCATAAAGATTTAGATCCTAAACTTTCAGGGAACCTTTGGCAAACCGTTTGGGGCATTTTAAAATTTCTTTATAAATTGTTATATTTTTAGAAAATGAAACATGAAGCGATATGTATTTGAGTTACCATTTATTGTTTGCGTTTGGTGTTTTTATATGCGTTTACCAATTGCAAATTGCATTTGATGTTATAACATTAAAACAATCGATAACTTAGCTTGCTTTCTTCTATTTAAGCTCACCACCGGGCTAACAACTTTGTTCGACTAGTTTTAAATAGAAATGTCAGAAAAAGTTTATGACTTCACAGAACACTGAACATGCTTCAGTGAAAGAAATCTGAGTGAGAAACTAGAATATGAGAAAGAAAAGTAACCAACCCTCTTGTTAGTATAGATTTAATTGGGCATCATTATAATGAAGTTACAACTTCACTAAATAACGTTAAAGAAAAAAAGAAAACTCATCCCGTCATTAGTGCTTTACTTTTGCTGTTATGAAATTGCTAAATTTAGGCCACCCCTAAAAAATTAGTAATAGGTCTTGCGAGCGAAGAAAAAGGACATTACGATTGTCTGGTTCAACCCTTTTCAAACATTTCTTCTGCCACAAGAAACAACAACCTAAGCCATATATTCTGTTATGTTTTAATTGCTACTCTCATATTACATTTTCTGGGATCAAATATGGTTAGATTTGTTCTTCTTATCCGGCTTATAAAATTATATAAATGTGACTTGACTTTTGTAATTTACAGGCTCATGTTGATGGGCAAGTTGGATATGGCGAGGTGAATTTCAATACTCCGGTTGCAAGATTCATTGTGTTTTTATTATACATCAAATGAACAAGTCGATGATAGTTAAACGATTCAGGAATTCATCGAGAATTCACGGGGAGTGCAACTTTTAACCTGCAAGTGGTTTCCAGTGAATCAAGAACCAAGAGCTCTCATCTTCTTTTGCCATGGCTATGCAATTGATTGCACCACCACCTTTAAAGGTCTCTATTTACATATATATATATATATATATATATATATATATATATATATATATGCATTCATTGAAGAACGAGGAACAAAGAGGTGAATTAATGTGAATTATTCTTGCCTGTAGATATTGCATCTAATTTTGCAAAAGAAGGTTTTGCTGTCTATGGAATTGAATACGAAGGACATGGAAGATCAGGCGGCCTCTCTGTCTACATTGATAACTTTGATCTTCTTATCGATGATGTCTCTTCACATTTCTCCAAAATATCTGGTCCATCTCGTCTTTTTTGACCTCATTAGACATTGACATTGTTGAATTATCATAACGTTAGACAAAAATCCAGCTAGACTGTTTCAAAAGCAGTTTTCTGCGTTTACATTTACATGAGAAAAAAATAAAACATTTACAGTTTTTTTGCAAACAAAAGGTCTTCTTCAAAAAGTTAAAATGTTTACATTTTTAAAATATATACTAAATGTCAATGTAAACTCAAATTATATGGAGTTTCATTGCAAATCTATAGTAAATAAATATATTTTATGTGATAAAGAAATCTTAAACAAAATTCGAGATCTTTATTTATTACATATTCAAAAAAAATTTAGAACAAACTATTTGTAAACTATTGTCCTGTGCAAATGTACTAGTTATCCGCGATACTAAACTGTGTGACTTGGATTTTGTTTGTTGTGCGAGGTAGAGATGGGAGATAACACAAAGAAGAAGAAGTTTTTGATGGGAGAGTCAATGGGAGGAGCCGTAGTTCTTCTGTTGCACCGCAAGAAACCCGAGTTTTGGGATGGAGGAATCCTTATTGCTCCCATGTGTAAGGTGAAAATATTCACATACATCATTTCGTTTCATCTCCTAAAAGAATTATATATAATTACTAATTTGATGAGAGTCAGATTGCTGAAGAGATGAAACCATCACGAATGGTTATATCTATGATTAATATGGTCACAAATCTGATCCCATCATGGAAATCGATAGTTCCGGGACCCGATATCATCAATAACGCGTTTAAACTGCCTCAAAAGAGACAAGAGGTACTCTTACTTTCTTTTCTCGATACATCGGCTATAAGATACAATTTTGTTTTTGGTATATATATTATGGACCCTATATATAACATCCTCGGACCAAAGACACTATTCACTGACCCTTAAAACACAGATAAGAGCGAATCCAAATTGCTACCACGGGAGGCCTCGTATGAAGACAATGAGCGAGCTTTATAGAGTCAGCCTCGATCTAGAAAACCGGTTGAACGAGGTAATATACTAATATACATATACATAGAGTTCCATTGGCTTGTTCCAAACACTAATCTTTATTTTTCTGTATATAAGTGAAATCTCTTGACACAAATTATAAAAAAAAATAAACAAAAATTTAATTTGGTGATAATATATTTTGGTAAAGCGTAAATGCAAACGCAGATAGAGTTTCTCTTTCCATTTGTGTTTCACGTTTACATTTACGATTAACAAAGGATCTCTTTTTTTAGTATATGGTTTTATTTTTGGACAAAATAAAACACATGTAAACGTAAAACCAAACCGAAACACTCACAAAAAAAACAATCTACATCTTAGTGTAAAATGTTAATTTGGGAAAATGTGCATGTGAGATAGGTGACAATGCCGTTCATAGTCTTGCATGGAGAAGATGATAAAGTGACGGATAAAGGAGTGAGCAAACTGCTTTATGAGGTGGCTTCGTCCAATGACAAGACCTTGAAGTTGTATCCAGAAATGTGGCATAGCCTTCTTTTCGGGGAGCCTCCAGAGAATTCAGAGATTGTGTTCAATGACATTATCCAATGGATGCAGACAAGAATCACTACTCTTAATGTCAAGGCTAATAATAATGAAGCAAAACCTCAAATATAATTAACTCAGACTCGGTCTACACTACAACCACGTCTTGTTCTTTTCTCCTAGTGCGCAACTACATTTTGTTAAGGTTTGAATAAAAAAGATTGGATGATAGCTTAAGAGATTAGATGATTTTTATTAAATAAGATTTTGTTTTCTAATCTTTTGGGTTGTTCCTGTGATTGTCTGATTTAAAACCATGTATATGCTACTGGTTTAACTAAACACAAGAATCCAAAGTACTTATGTAAATTCTTGATTGTATAACCCTTGATTTTGGATTTTTAGTAAATACTATATGGGCTTAGACTAAACATCTTGGGCCGATTTGGTTCCAGAAAATAGGCCCATGATTGAATCTTCGCCGTTGGAACACCACTCTCATAGTCGAGCTTCGAGCTATGGCGGTAATACTTAGGGTTTATTCATCTCCTTGTTCATCATAATCTTATCAAATCCAAAGTTGAAAATGCCCTAGGAGTTCACCTAAACTCGGAAGCAAAACCATCCTGAAGTCCTTACAGTTTCCTTTCCTCGCTTCTGCTAAACCCTAGCCGTTCCTGTTGGTTGTAGGTTTGCTAGTTTGAGAGATGTATCTGTACAGTCTTACTCTGCAGCAGGCGACTGGAATCGTCTGCGCAATCAACGGGAACTTCTCCGGCGGGAAGACACAGGAGATTGCGGTAGCTCGTGGAAAGATTCTGGATCTTCTCCGTCCGGACGAGAACGGTAAGATCCAGACGATACACTCCGTGGAAGTATTTGGTGCAATTAGATCCCTAGCTCAGTTTAGGTTGACTGGTGCGCAGAAGGATTATATAGTGGTTGGCTCAGATTCGGGTAGGATAGTTATACTTGAGTACAACAAGGAGAAGAATGTGTTCGATAAAGTTCATCAGGAGACTTTTGGCAAGTCAGGTTGCAGAAGAATTGTGCCAGGCCAGTACTTGGCTGTTGATCCCAAAGGAAGAGCTGTTATGATTGGAGCTTGTGAGAAGCAGAAATTGGTTTATGTTTTGAACAGAGATACTACTGCTAGGCTAACCATTTCTTCTCCTTTGGAAGCTCACAAGTCTCATACCATTTGCTATTCTGTCTGCGGTGTGGACTGCGGCTTCGATAACCCGATTTTTGCAGCCATTGAGCTTGATTACTCCGAGGCGGATCAGGATCCTACTGGCCAAGCCGCAAGTGAGGCTCAGAAGCATTTGACTTTCTATGAGCTCGATTTGGGGCTCAACCATGTCTCTAGAAAGTGGTCAGAACCAGTCGACAATGGTGCCAATATGCTTGTTACTGTTCCTGGAGGAGCTGATGGGCCGAGTGGAGTTTTGGTTTGCGCCGAGAATTTTGTTATTTACAAGAATCAGGGTCATCCAGACGTGAGAGCCGTGATTCCTAGACGAACTGATTTGCCTGCTGAACGAGGAGTTTTGGTAGTTTCTGCCGCCGTGCACAAGCAGAAGACGATGTTCTTCTTTTTAATTCAGACTGAGTATGGCGACGTTTTTAAGGTTACTCTGGATCACGATGGCGATCATGTCTCCGAGTTGAAGATCAAATATTTTGACACCATTCCTGTCGCTGCGTCTATATGTGTGTTGAAGCTGGGATTTCTTTTCTCTGCTTCGGAATTTGGAAACCATGGTTTGTATCAGTTTCAGGCCATAGGGGAGGAACCTGATGTAGAGTCTTCATCCTCTAATCTGATGGAGACTGAAGAAGGTTTTCAGCCCATCTTTTTTCAACCTAGACGACTTAAGAACCTTGTTAGGATTGACCAAGTCGAGAGTCTGATGCCACTCATGGACATGAAAGTCCTAAACCTTTTTGAGGAAGAAACCCCTCAGATTTTTTCACTTTGTGGGCGGGGTCCACGCTCCTCTCTAAGGATACTAAGACCTGGTTTGGCCATCACTGAGATGGCTGTCTCTCAGCTTCCAGGTCAGCCAAGTGCTGTGTGGACGGTGAAAAAGAATGTGAGCGATGAGTTTGATGCATATATCGTTGTCTCTTTTACCAATGCTACTCTTGTTCTTTCGATTGGTGAAACAGTTGAAGAAGTTAACGACAGTGGGTTTCTTGATACTACCCCGTCCCTGGCTGTCTCTCTGATCGGCGATGATTCTCTCATGCAAGTCCATCCCAATGGTATTCGCCACATAAGGGAAGATGGACGTATTAATGAATGGAGAACTCCTGGCAAGAGGTCAATTGTTAAAGTTGGGTATAATCGGCTTCAAGTGGTCATTGCATTGAGTGGGGGAGAGCTTATATACTTTGAGGCAGATATGACAGGTCAGCTGATGGAGGTGGAGAAACATGAAATGTCTGGTGATGTGGCTTGCCTGGACATTGCGCCTGTTCCTGAAGGAAGACAAAGGTCTCGCTTTCTTGCCGTGGGATCCTATGATAATACTGTGCGCATTCTATCTTTGGATCCTGACGACTGTCTGCAGATTCTCAGCGTGCAAAGTGTCTCTTCAGCTCCGGAGTCTCTGCTATTCCTCGAAGTTCAGGCATCGATTGGTGGAGAGGATGGTGCTGATCACCCGGCAAATCTCTTCCTTAATTCTGGTCTGCAGAATGGTGTTCTTTTCAGAACGGTGGTGGATATGGTGACTGGTCAGCTTTCAGATTCTCGTTCCCGGTTCTTGGGACTGAAGCCTCCCAAGTTATTCTCCATTTCTGTGAGAGGTCGGTCTGCAATGCTGTGTTTGTCTAGCCGACCTTGGCTTGGTTATATTCATCGGGGACACTTCCACTTGACGCCTCTTTCTTACGAGACTTTGGAATTTGCTGCCCCCTTTTCATCTGATCAGTGCGCTGAAGGTGTAGTCTCTGTCGCTGGAGATGCTCTGAGAATTTTTATGATCGATCGTCTTGGTGAAACGTTCAACGAAACAGTGGTCCCTCTGAGGTACACGCCTAGAAAGTTTGTTCTCCAACCCAAGCGGAAGTTGTTGGTTATTATCGAGAGTGACCAGGGAGCATTCACTGCAGAAGAGCGTGAAGCTGCAAGAAAGGAGTGCTTCGAGGCTGGTGGAGTGGGAGAAAATGGCAACGGCAATGCAGATCAGATGGAGAATGGTGCGGATGATGAAGATAAGGAAGACCCGCTTTCTGATGAGCAGTATGGTTATCCAAAAGCAGTGTCTGAAAAGTGGGTTTCTTGCATCAGAGTTCTTGATCCTAAGACAGCTACGACAACTTGCCTCCTGGAACTTCAGGACAACGAAGCTGCATACAGTGTCTGTACGGTGAACTTCCATGATAAAGAGTATGGTACTTTGTTGGCTGTTGGTACGGTCAAAGGGATGCAGTTCTGGCCCAAAAAGAATCTAGTGGCTGGGTTCATACATATTTATAGGTTTGTGGAGGATGGGAAATCTCTTGAGCTTCTTCATAAGACGCAAGTAGAAGGTGTTCCTCTTGCTCTGTGCCAGTTCCAAGGAAGACTGCTGGCAGGGATCGGACCTGTCCTCAGATTGTATGATTTGGGGAAAAAGAGACTGCTTAGGAAATGTGAAAACAAGCTCTTTCCAAACACCATTATCTCTATCCAAACTTACCGTGACCGTATATACGTTGGTGACATTCAGGAGGTGAGTGCGAGATCCTATTTTAATATGTTACTTATTATTGTGCGCTTCTTATGGTAAATATCTCATGTGGCCTTTTCATTATCATTTTTTCTGCAGTCTTTCCATTACTGCAAGTACAGGCGCGATGAGAATCAGCTATACATATTTGCGGATGACTGCGTCCCGAGGTGGCTGACAGCGTCGCACCATGTGGATTTCGATACCATGGCAGGTGCAGATAAGTTTGGGAATGTGTATTTTGTGCGGTTGCCTCAGGATGTGTCAGAGGAGATAGAAGAAGACCCGACAGGCGGGAAGATCAAGTGGGAGCAAGGAAAGCTGAATGGAGCACCAAACAAAGTGGATGAGATAGTACAGTTCCATGTTGGGGACGTTGTGACGTGCTTGCAGAAAGCTTCGATGATCCCAGGTGGATCGGAATCCATAATGTATGGAACAGTGATGGGTAGCATAGGGGCATTACATGCTTTCACATCCCGTGATGATGTCGATTTCTTCTCTCATCTGGAGATGCACATGAGGCAGGAGTATCCTCCTCTCTGCGGGAGAGACCACATGGCTTACAGATCTGCATATTTTCCGGTCAAGGTATAAACCAAAACAAAAAGAAGATCCATTGTTTTTTCTCCAAATCAAAGTCTTGATTTTGAGTTGACCACCTTTGCATCTTCTATATTAAACAGGATGTGATAGATGGAGATCTGTGTGAGCAGTTCCCGACACTTCCAATGGACTTGCAGAGGAAAATAGCAGACGAGTTGGATAGAACACCTGCGGAGATTCTGAAGAAGCTCGAAGACGCTAGGAACAAGATCATTTAATAACACAAAAGAGGGTCATTGTTTTGTTGAAGAGGACAAAGTAGAGTAGAGAAAGAGGTTATAATAGTTTTTGTAAAGCTCTGTCTTCACTGGTTTGTAAAACAAAAACTCTTGCGAAAACTGATGAATGAAGTCCAAATTTACATTTGAATCTACAACTTGGATCGCGTATATTTAGTTGCTATGCTTAAAGTTGATCCTTGTAGTTGTGTGATGGCATATGGAAGCGAAATGTTAGTAGGTCAATATGGACATCGACTTCAATCAACCAAGAAACTTGATTTTTGATATTTTTTTTACGACGACTCTCCAAGCCAATGCGAAGGCATTCCCACCATTTACTGTAAAAGTGATTCTAATTTTCAAATCATATATTTATATTAATATCAATTTTATTTATTTGTGTTTAAGAGTCTTATAAATTATAATTGATATTAATTAAGTTGGGCTTTGGAGAAACTAATTTGTTGGTTTTAAGATCTTTATTGTATAACGAATGTAGATATATTTTTAACCCAATTTTTTGGGACTAGATTTTTATTGTTATCGACATTTTTTCTTACCCATTCTAATGTAAGATTTTCTCATTCATACATATATATAAATACATGTGTCTCATCTCATCCATGGTTTGCACTTAAATCTTAACAAAATAGCTTTTGGGGCCAATTAGAAACAAGATATATTTTTGGTCTGAACTATACAACCAAATATAAGTGTTGGCTACTTCAGTTACTTTTTCTTTTTTTCTCTATCCATTGGATTATATCTTTGAACACAACGCCTAAATTTGTCGCTTTCTTTTTGTTTGAAATTATTTTCTTTTCGTTTCATATGTCGACTAACCACTTTTTTTCTTAACAAAAATGCTAATAGATTGGTAGTGTTGAATTATATTTTTTTTCACCTATCAAAATCTCTAAATATAATTCTTTCCGTTTCATATTACATGATGTTTAAGCAAAAAAGTTGTTTAATTTAACTTGTTGTTTTACATTTTAATACAAAGTTTATTAATTTTAGAGCGATCATTTGTATTATTCTTTTATTGGTTGAATTGTGTTTACGTAGATTATAAAAAAAAATTTTAGAAAATAAATAAAATTGAAATGATTTTTTAAATTTTATGCATAAACCTTAAACATCAATTATCTTGAGACGGATGAAGTAAATATTAGTATTAATGTTCTTTCACCCCGAAATAATCAGCTACATGTATCATGTTGCAAATATATGAAGATAAATATGCACATAATTTTCAAATGAGATAGAATTCAACTGCGTTGTTTCCTAGTCGTTTTTGATTCATTACATCACTCTCAATATGCGTCTCATGCGCAATGTAATACCAAAATCTCCGCGTAAGTGAACTTTTCCAATAAATATGTTAATTTTGTTTTTAAAATTTAGAGCATATGCTTGTAGGATAAACTTCAACATTGATTATGCCTAAGACATCTTAATCAAGTTGGGTTGGGATAAGGAAGGCTTAAACAAAGATTCCTAATAGAATTAGGAGTTATCTAGTTCTAATAAAAATATGATTTGTTAAGTTGTGCAATCACTATAAATACAATTGTTGAGTTGTGACAATTGTATCAAGAACATTAAGAGCTTTTGTTTGTTTAATTTTGAGAGATTTTCTAAACATTAATAAAGAGAGTTACTCTTAATTCAAAGGTTAAGAGTGTTTGAGAAACTAGAATTGGTATCAGAGCTTAAGGAGACGATCACGAAACTTTGAAGAAACATCACGAAGATACTACGCACCTACTCACGTCGTAACCGAGCCATAGGAGACAACAATACAACTCGACCGAAGGAATTCTCACCACCATCGATCCAATGTCCGATGCTAAACGCAACTAACTACATGGTGTGGGCTATAAGGATGAAAATCTTGCTGAAAATATACAAGGTGTGGGATACAATTGAACCTGGAACATATGATTCCGATAAAACAATGTCGCGATATGACTATTGTTTCAAGCAATCCCGGAGGCTCTTATCTTGCAAATTGGCGAACAGGACTCTGCAAAGGGCATATGGGACGGAATAAAATCAAGACATCTAGGAGCTGATCGTGTCAAGGAAGCAAGACTTCAAACTTTGATGTCCGGATTCGAAAGAATTAAGATGAAGGATTCAGACACAATCGATAACTTTGCGGGAAAGTTATTAGAGTTAGCATCCAAATCGGCTTCACTCGGAAAAACAATTGAAGAATCCAAACTTGTGAAGAAATTTCTCAACAGTGTGCCAAGAAACAAATATATCCATATAATAGCATCTCTCGAGCAAGTTCTAGATTTGAAATCAACGGGATTTGAAGATATTATTGGAAGATTAAAGGCATACGAAGAAAGAATCTTGATGAAGAGAATAGTGGAGAAACACAAGAGAAGCTTTTATATGCTAGTTCGAACCAAAAAAGTTTTGCGACATCACGAAGTAGAGGATGAGGATTTAGAGGACGAGGCAGAGGAAGGTTTAACTCAGAAGATAGGGCAAATCAAAGCGATCAAAATTAAGCAAAAGAAAAGAAGGATAGATCGAAAATAATTTGTTATCGATGTGATAATCCTGGATACTTCGCCTCATCATGTCCCAAGAGAACCTAGAGAATTCCAGAAGTAAATAAAACGGAGATGGAAGAAGCTGATACATCACTTTACATGCATGAAGTTGTGTTCTTAAACAAAGAAAATCTTCTACCAAAGAATTACAAAAATAAGGATGGAGAAGGAGGAGTTTGGTACCTTGATAACGGAGCAAGCAACCACATGACCGGTAATAAGACTTTCTTTTTCGAGCTTAACGAGAAGATAAACGGAAAATTAAAGTTCGGAGATGGATCATGTGTCGAAATAGGAGGAAAATGATCAATTTTTTTTCAAAGCAAAACCGATAAACAAAAACTTGTCACTGATATCTACTACATTCCCGATCTCAAGAGTAACATCCTTAGTCTAGGACAAGCGACCGAAGTCGGGTGTGATGTAAAGATGAGACAAGATTATCTCACACTTCATGATCTAAGAGGAAGACTTTTAGTAAAAGTCATAAGATCATCGAATAGACTTTACAAAATAAATCTGAAGATTGGCAAGTCTATGTGCCTAAACACGAGACTAGAAGACAAGACATGGAGGTGGCATGCAAGGTTAGGACATATAAGTTTCAAAACAATCAAGAATATGTCCCAACAAGAGATGGTTCAAGGACTACCGAAAATAATGAAAGAAGGAGAAACCCCACCCTTCTAATTATCGCTATTTATGTTGATGATTTATTCATAACCGTCAGTACTTTAAAGAGAATAAGTGAATTTAAGGCGGGAATGCCATCTAAGTTTGAGATGTCGGACCTCGGGAAACTCACTTATTATCTCGGCATTGAAGTTTATCAAAGAGAAGATAAAATCGAGATCAAAAGCTTATGCAAGAAGGATCTTGAAAGAAGCCGGCTTAGAAGAATGTAATCCGACCAAAGTACCTATGGAGTTTGGACTGAAAGTTTCAAAGACACAAGAAGAAGAAGAGATAGATTCGACATGTTATAGAAGAAACGTTGGATGCTTAAGGTATTTACTCCATACACGACCAGACTTAGTATTTTCGGTTGGAGTTGCTAGCCGATATATGCAAAGTCCTCGCACATCACATGGTGAAATAATGAAGCATATCCTTCGATATCTCTAGGGAACAATGGCTTTTGGATTAAAGTTCAGTCGCAAAGGATCAAAGAAAATTGTTGGGTTTAGTGACAGCAGCCACAATATTGATCAAGACGATGGAAAGAGTACTACGGGTCACATATTTTACTTTGGATCATCACCAATTACTTGGTGTTCACAAAAATAGGGCACGGTGGCTCTATCATCTTGTGAAGCCGAGTTCATGGCAGCGAGGCAAGCCATTTGGCTTCAAGACCTATTAAGCGAGATCACGGGACGAAAGACCGAACAAATCATCATCAAGATTTACAACAAATCTGCGATTGCACTCACCAAAAATCTAGTGTTTTACGGCAAGAGCAAACACATACATAAGTGGTATCACTTTGTGCGAGAATGCATTGAAAGGGAGCTTGTCGATGTGGAACATGTGCCGGGAACCGAACAAAAGGCGTATATCTTGACTAAGGCATTGGCACGAATCAAGTTCAGAGAAATGAGAAGCTTGATAGGAGTGTAAGATATGTCTAAAGACAAGTTGAAGGTTAAGGGGGTGAATGTTGGATAAGTTTCAACATTAGATAAGTCTAAGACATCCTTACTAAGTTGGTTTAGGATAAGAAAGACTTAAAAACAATTTATCTAATAGGATTAGGAGTTATCTATTTGTAATAGGAATAAAATTATCAATGTTGTGCTATCACTATAAATATCAATGTTGAGTTGTAACATTGATTAAGAGCTTAAGGTGTTTAGTTTTGAGCTATTTTCTAAACATAATAAAGAGAGTCATTCTTTATATTTGAGCTAAAATCGATCTTTAAATACTTTAATGCTAAAATATCTTTAATTTAAAGCAATATTTGAAACTTCTCTTGCTTCAAAAAGAGCAAAATAAGAAAGAAATTATCATCAAAAATTTTAAAAACAAAATTAACATATTTATTGGAAAAGTTCACTTACGCGGAGATTTTGGTATTACATTGCGCATGAGATGCATATTGAGAGTGATGTAATGAATCAAAAACGACTAGGAAACAATGCAGTTGAATTCTATCTCATTTGAAAATTATGTGCATATTTATCTTCATATATTTGCAACATGATACATGTAGCTGATTATTTCGGGGTGAAAGAACATTAATACTAATATTTACTTCATCCGTCTCAAGATAATTGATGTTTAAGGTTTATGCATAAAATTTAAAAAATCATTTCAATTTTATTTATTTTCTAAAATTTTTTTTTATAATCTACGTAAACACAATTCAACCAATAAAAGAATAATACAAATGATCGCTCTAAAATTAATAAACTTTGTATTAAAATGTAAAACAACAAGTTAAATTAAACAACTTTTTTGCTTAAACATCATGTAATATGAAACGGAAAGAATTATATTTAGAGATTTTGATAGGTGAAAAAACATATAATTCAACACTACCAATCTATTAGCATTTTTGTTAAGAAAAAAAGTGGTTAGTCGACATATGAAACGAAAAGAAAATAATTTCAAACAAAAAGAAAGCGACAAATTTAGGCGTTGTGTTCAAAGATATAATCCAATGGATAGAGAAAAAAAGAAAAAGTAACTGAAGTAGCCAACACTTATATTTGGTTGTATAGTTCAGACCAAAAATATATCTTGTTTCTAATTGGCCCCAAAAGCTATTTTGTTAAGATTTAAGTGCAAACCATGGATGAGATGAGACACATGTATTTATATATATGTATGAATGAGAAAATCTTACATTAGAATGGGTAAGAAAAAATGTCGATAACAATAAAAATCTAGTCCCAAAAAATTGGGTTAAAAATATATCTACATTCGTTATACAATAAAGATCTTAAAACCAACAAATTAGTTTCTCCAAAGCCCAACTTAATTAATATCAATTATAATTTATAAGACTCTTAAACACAAATAAATAAAATTGATATTAATATAAATATATGATTTGAAAATTAGAATCACTTTTACAGTAAATGGTGGGAATGCCTTCGCATTGGCTTGGAGAGTCGTCGTAAAAAAAATATCAAAAATCAAGTTTCTTGGTTGATTGAAGTCGATGTCCATATTGACCTACTAACATTTCGCTTCCATATGCCATCACACAACTACAAGGATCAACTTTAAGCATAGCAACTAAATATACGCGATCCAAGTTGTAGATTCAAATGTAAATTTGGACTTCATTCATCAGTTTTCGCAAGAGTTTTTGTTTTACAAACCAGTGAAGACAGAGCTTTACAAAAACTATTATAACCTCTTTCTCTACTCTACTTTGTCCTCTTCAACAAAACAATGACCCTCTTTTGTGTTATTAAATGATCTTGTTCCTAGCGTCTTCGAGCTTCTTCAGAATCTCCGCAGGTGTTCTATCCAACTCGTCTGCTATTTTCCTCTGCAAGTCCATTGGAAGTGTCGGGAACTGCTCACACAGATCTCCATCTATCACATCCTGTTTAATATAGAAGATGCAAAGGTGGTCAACTCAAAATCAAGACTTTGATTTGGAGAAAAAACAATGGATCTTCTTTTTGTTTTGGTTTATACCTTGACCGGAAAATATGCAGATCTGTAAGCCATGTGGTCTCTCCCGCAGAGAGGAGGATACTCCTGCCTCATGTGCATCTCCAGATGAGAGAAGAAATCGACATCATCACGGGATGTGAAAGCATGTAATGCCCCTATGCTACCCATCACTGTTCCATACATTATGGATTCCGATCCACCTGGGATCATCGAAGCTTTCTGCAAGCACGTCACAACGTCCCCAACATGGAACTGTACTATCTCATCCACTTTGTTTGGTGCTCCATTCAGCTTTCCTTGCTCCCACTTGATCTTCCCGCCTGTCGGGTCTTCTTCTATCTCCTCTGACACATCCTGAGGCAACCGCACAAAATACACATTCCCAAACTTATCTGCACCTGCCATGGTATCGAAATCCACATGGTGCGACGCTGTCAGCCACCTCGGGACGCAGTCATCCGCAAATATGTATAGCTGATTCTCATCGCGCCTGTACTTGCAGTAATGGAAAGACTGCAGAAAAAATGATAATGAAAAGGCCACATGAGATATTTACCATAAGAAGCGCACAATAATAAGTAACATATTAAAATAGGATCTCGCACTCACCTCCTGAATGTCACCAACGTATATACGGTCACGGTAAGTTTGGATAGAGATAATGGTGTTTGGAAAGAGCTTGTTTTCACATTTCCTAAGCAGTCTCTTTTTCCCCAAATCATACAATCTGAGGACAGGTCCGATCCCTGCCAGCAGTCTTCCTTGGAACTGGCACAGAGCAAGAGGAACACCTTCTACTTGCGTCTTATGAAGAAGCTCAAGAGATTTCCCATCCTCCACAAACCTATAAATATGTATGAACCCAGCCACTAGATTCTTTTTGGGCCAGAACTGCATCCCTTTGACCGTACCAACAGCCAACAAAGTACCATACTCTTTATCATGGAAGTTCACCGTACAGACACTGTATGCAGCTTCGTTGTCCTGAAGTTCCAGGAGGCAAGTTGTCGTAGCTGTCTTAGGATCAAGAACTCTGATGCAAGAAACCCACTTTTCAGACACTGCTTTTGGATAACCATACTGCTCATCAGAAAGCGGGTCTTCCTTATCTTCATCATCCGCACCATTCTCCATCTGATCTGCATTGCCGTTGCCATTTTCTCCCACTCCACCAGCCTCGAAGCACTCCTTTCTTGCAGCTTCACGCTCTTCTGCAGTGAATGCTCCCTGGTCACTCTCGATAATAACCAACAACTTCCGCTTGGGTTGGAGAACAAACTTTCTAGGCGTGTACCTCAGAGGGACCACTGTTTCGTTGAACGTTTCACCAAGACGATCGATCATAAAAATTCTCAGAGCATCTCCAGCGACAGAGACTACACCTTCAGCGCACTGATCAGATGAAAAGGGGGCAGCAAATTCCAAAGTCTCGTAAGAAAGAGGCGTCAAGTGGAAGTGTCCCCGATGAATATAACCAAGCCAAGGTCGGCTAGACAAACACAGCATTGCAGACCGACCTCTCACAGAAATGGAGAATAACTTGGGAGGCTTCAGTCCCAAGAACCGGGAACGAGAATCCGAAAGCTGACCAGTCACCATATCCACCACCGTTCTGAAAAGAACACCATTCTGCAGACCAGAATTAAGGAAGAGATTTGCCGGGTGATCAGCACCATCCTCTCCACCAATCGATGCCTGAACTTCGAGGAATAGCAGAGACTCCGGAGCTGAAGAGACACTTTGCACGCTGAGAATCTGCAGACAGTCGTCAGGATCCAAAGATAGAATGCGCACAGTATTATCATAGGATCCCACGGCAAGAAAGCGAGACCTTTGTCTTCCTTCAGGAACAGGCGCAATGTCCAGGCAAGCCACATCACCAGACATTTCATGTTTCTCCACCTCCATCAGCTGACCTGTCATATCTGCCTCAAAGTATATAAGCTCTCCCCCACTCAATGCAATGACCACTTGAAGCCGATTATACCCAACTTTAACAATTGACCTCTTGCCAGGAGTTCTCCATTCATTAATACGTCCATCTTCCCTTATGTGGCGAATACCATTGGGATGGACTTGCATGAGAGAATCATCGCCGATCAGAGAGACAGCCAGGGACGGGGTAGTATCAAGAAACCCACTGTCGTTAACTTCTTCAACTGTTTCACCAATCGAAAGAACAAGAGTAGCATTGGTAAAAGAGACAACGATATATGCATCAAACTCATCGCTCACATTCTTTTTCACCGTCCACACAGCACTTGGCTGACCTGGAAGCTGAGAGACAGCCATCTCAGTGATGGCCAAACCAGGTCTCAGTATCCTTAGAGAGGAGCGTGGACCCCGCCCACAAAGTGAAAAAATCTGAGGGGTTTCTTCCTCAAAAAGGTTTAGGACTTTCATGTCCATGAGTGGCATCAGACTCTCGACTTGGTCAATCCTAACAAGGTTCTTAAGTCGTCTAGGTTGAAAAAAGATGGGCTGAAAACCTTCTTCAGTCTCCATCAGATTAGAGGATGAAGACTCTACATCAGGTTCCTCCCCTATGGCCTGAAACTGATACAAACCATGGTTTCCAAATTCCGAAGCAGAGAAAAGAAATCCCAGCTTCAACACACATATAGACGCAGCGACAGGAATGGTGTCAAAATATTTGATCTTCAACTCGGAGACATGATCGCCATCGTGATCCAGAGTAACCTTAAAAACGTCGCCATACTCAGTCTGAATTAAAAAGAAGAACATCGTCTTCTGCTTGTGCACGGTGGCAGAAACTACCAAAACTCCTCGTTCAGCAGGCAAATCAGTTCGTCTAGGAATCACGGCTCTCACGTCTGGATGACCCTGATTCTTGTAAATAACAAAATTCTCGGCGCAAACCAAAACTCCACTCGGCCCATCAGCTCCTCCAGGAACAGTAACAAGCATATTGGCACCATTGTCGACTGGTTCTGACCACTTTCTAGAGACATGGTTGAGCCCCAAATCGAGCTCATAGAAAGTCAAATGCTTCTGAGCCTCACTTGCGGCTTGGCCAGTAGGATCCTGATCCGCCTCGGAGTAATCAAGCTCAATGGCTGCAAAAATCGGGTTATCGAAGCCGCAGTCCACACCGCAGACAGAATAGCAAATGGTATGAGACTTGTGAGCTTCCAAAGGAGAAGAAATGGTTAGCCTAGCAGTAGTATCTCTGTTCAAAACATAAACCAATTTCTGCTTCTCACAAGCTCCAATCATAACAGCTCTTCCTTTGGGATCAACAGCCAAGTACTGGCCTGGCACAATTCTTCTGCAACCTGACTTGCCAAAAGTCTCCTGATGAACTTTATCGAACACATTCTTCTCCTTGTTGTACTCAAGTATAACTATCCTACCCGAATCTGAGCCAACCACTATATAATCCTTCTGCGCACCAGTCAACCTAAACTGAGCTAGGGATCTAATTGCACCAAATACTTCCACGGAGTGTATCGTCTGGATCTTACCGTTCTCGTCCGGACGGAGAAGATCCAGAATCTTTCCACGAGCTACCGCAATCTCCTGTGTCTTCCCGCCGGAGAAGTTCCCGTTGATTGCGCAGACGATCCCAGTCGCCTGCTGCAGAGTAAGACTGTACAGATACATCTCTCAAACTAGCAATCCCGGAATGGCTAGGGTTTATACTTCAACTTAGGTTCTTCGCTGAAATTGAGAGCTTCCCAGTTTATTTAGATGAACTCCTAGACCCTTTGCAACTTCGGAGATTTGGCAGATTATGGGAAAGAAGGGAAACAATAAACCCTAGAGCTCAGCTAATTATGAATTACCGCCATAGCTCCAAGCTCGACGAGGGGAGTGGTGGTTCTTGCTCGGCGGAGATTCATCATGGGCCCAAATTCTGGATGTAATGTAACAATATTGGCCCAACTATTTTAGAGTCAGCCCAAATAATGACCAAAGTCTAAGACTCGGATTGTTTCCCTATCATTTTTCATTAATATATTAGATTTACAAATTTTTTACTTAAACTCAAAAACTATAGAATGACAACTTTTTCCTTCATTAAATTTGTGAAATCACAAAATATTCGATTATAAATCGTGATGTTAGGATAATTATGTGACTGGTAAAATTATAAGGAACTGCATAAATCGTTAAACAAGTTACCAAAAATTCAGAAGTGTTTGAACCAAAACTATAAAATTCATATCGTAACAAAAACAATAATTCCAAATTAACAATGATTTAGTTTAGCTAGATAACATATTTTTAGAACAAACACTGTATCGTACAACGTAAACGGATGCATAATTGTCTTATGTACATGAAATATGAATAAGATCTCTTCCAATTCATTTTATTTTTTTTACACGATCTCTTCTAATTTCTAATGAAGAAATAGAAAGAAACAAAATAGGTCAAAGAAATCAACAAGGCCAGAAACAAGAGGAGTAAGTAGCAAATTAAAATATAATAAAACCTAGAGGTTTAGTTAAATCCATTAATCAACTAGAGTATAAGAAAGCAACGACAACAACAACAACTCCACTCCATCATCTCATCATCCTCCAAGCTTCCTATATAAACAAACTCAAAAGGCCTCAGAAAATAAACGCAAACCTAAAACAAAAAACAAAAGAAAGAACAATGGCCAAAGCTCTTAGCCTAACAATCTTTCTCTTCCTCTTGATAATTTCCAATGTCCAATCTGCTCGGCTTCTCGATGAGGTTCAAACTCAGCCACAACTAGTCCCCGGCAGCCAAATTCCCGTGGTACCGGAAGAGGAGGATGATAGTCCACCAGCCGTAACAACAACTCCAACAACCACACAACCTCCGATACCAATTCCTCTCCCAGGACCCGCCACTGGAGGACACGAGCCAATCCTGGAGTTCTTTATGCATGACGTGCTAGGCGGGTCACACCCGTCAGCACGTGTGGTTACCGGGATAGTAGCACAAACAGAGGTGAATGGAATACCGTTTTCGAAATCCAGCAACAACATTTTCCCAGTAGATAACGCAGTACCCCTTGTGAATGCAAACAATATCAACAATTTAATCAACCCAAACACAGCTCCACTCCTAACAGGACTTAGTGGCTCTCAAGCCAACACCGTCATCCAAAACAGTAACGGTAACTCCCAAGGAGCCCTTAGCTCCAACAATCTTCCCTTTGTAACCACGGGTCAGCTCCCTCCCGCAGCTGCCCTCCAACAGCTCATGTTTGGAACTATCACAGTGGTCGACGATGAGCTCACCGAGGGTCATGAGCTAGGCTCTGCAGTCATTGGCAGAGCCCAAGGGTTTTACCTAGCTAGCTCTTTGGACGGAACTAGCCAGACCCTTTCCTTAACCGTGTTGCTCCACGAAGAGCATGATCACCATGACACCCTTGATGATGCCATCAGTTTCTTTGGAGTTCACCGAACTGCTTCTCATGCTTCGCACATCGCTGTTGTGGGTGGGACCGGGAGATTCGAGCATGCTAAAGGGTATGCTGTTGTGGAGACTCTGCACAACCAGGAAGACCAACATGTCACCGATGGTCATGATACCATTCTCCATTTCAGCGTTTATCTTACATACTACAAAGCTTGAAGAGTAATGGCATTTGTTGAAAAAAAAACTCTGTTTTATTTGTATGTTCTTGTTTACTAGTTTCATGTCTGGCCTTTATTGTGTTGTGCACGTTTAATGTATAAAAAAAGATTAAA
Organism: Turritis glabra; assembly: GCA_900406565.1. Classification (NCBI taxonomy): domain Eukaryota; kingdom Viridiplantae; phylum Streptophyta; class Magnoliopsida; order Brassicales; family Brassicaceae; genus Turritis; species Turritis glabra. Next base: position 1,204,831 of record OVBN01000181.1, on the reverse strand, counting down.
TGAGAATCTTTGTCTTTATATTCAAAACTCTGTTTTTTGGCAAATACTTTGTGCATTTCAACCCGTCTATTTCTTCGTTTGTCTATACTCTCGAAATTCAATTTTCACATCAAGTATTTGTTTGGGTTAGCGTATAAGCTCTCACATCATAATAGAATTTTTCGTTTATATACAAAGTTGTGGTTAATTACTTACCAACAAAAGAAAGACAAATTACATAGGATTTGTAGATATGTGGCCCGTAGTTGTTTTGGGCTGGAAAGTAAAACGTGTTTATATACTCTTGTGAGTAAGTCAGTCTGCTCACCAACGTCATGTTAAGTGAGAGTTTTCTTATGTACTTTGACCCAAAAAATAATAATTCTGCACAACGTAACAACGTTCAAGTTACGGGCTGATCAGACGTTCGGACACATTTGACGTCTAACCAGTTATTAATCGGAGTTTAATTAGAAATTGTTCAAGACCTTTTTCTCCGTATTATTGTTTTTATTTGATTAATGTAAAATTTAAAAAATAGTGTTAAATATATTTTCAGTACTTTACAATTTGAAGCAATTTTCTGTTTAAAACAAAAAATGGCCGCATACAACACAAAAAAAAATATCCGAATGGACCTAAAATTGGCCGATCAACTTTTTTATTGATTTGGCTAAACTCTGGATTTTGGGTGTTTTTGGTCACCTAGGTGCCTAAACTTGCAAGCATATGGAAACCATTACAATTAATTTCCAAGAGTGCTATAGCCTTTAATTATCAGGTGACCAAGACCAGATATATATAGTTTATTTGAAATTATATACACATGATACATTCAATTAAAACGCCACACCATCGATCGATGTATGAGCGTCCGTTTCATTATATTTAATTATACAGAGGCAATATTATGTGGACCACGTACGTATAACGTACCAAAAGGAGTGTCATCACTCCTTTTTTTGCTGTCTTTCTTGTTGGACCGATGCGAAGAGATAAAAAACGATTTACATATAAACATGCATGCGTCAGGGAGAAATCGTTTTCATGAGATTCATATATATATAAACTATAACGTTTTTGAAATCTAACGATCGAACATCGCGATCAGTCGTCGGATTCTTTAGATGAATCCGAGATAATCTTCTGGATCATCTGGTTTGTCTCTTCCTCCGACATTTGCTCTTGTTTGCTTTGCCTCTCCTCATACGCCTTGAAGAATTCCTTGTTCTCTTTCTCCAGCTCCTTCCACACTGTAATTTTTTTTTTTGTTTCCAATTCATTATGATAACAAAAAGGAAAACAGATTTTAGGATTAAATTATTACAGAAAATTTATCCGAAAATATGCTACAAGGAAGATCTAGTTTTTTGTTTTGTTTTTGTATATATGTTGTAGCCTCCATGATTATGCATGAGCACTTATATGGATAGAAAAATCCAAGATCCATCGATCACGGAAGATCATATGTGTAAGTACGTATATGTCGCAAGATCAAATTCTTAACGATGGTATAATAAAACGATGATATGTCCATAATTAATTTATACATATAATCCCGTTAGAGAGTACATATGTATATGTATATGTGTGTGTGATGTGTATAAGGATTATAGGAAGATAGAAAAGTATTAAGGAGAGAGGAAAACCAGTAGAGGTGATGACAGGAGTGATGTTTGCATGCTTAGAAAGAGCTTCCACACACTCTTCTTTGCTCATATGGAAGATCAAACATTTCTCTATCATGTGCTGCACCTACACATACATACACACATCCAAATTGAAGATATTGAGGTATACACGTAAAAGAGAAACATATATAATCACTCATCGAAACGAAAGAGAAGTACATGGGGGTTCGTGAATCACATATAATATTACCATGTGAATGTAAGAAGCAGAAGAAGAATCAGCCATTGTTAATGGAAACCCTAGAATTAACACCCAAACTCAAAAGAGAGCCTTCTCTAAAAGCCGCTTGTGAAGATAAAGACAGCCATATATAGAAGAAGATCACGCAAAAAGATGAAGAAGGAGACAAAAGAGTGAATAGTTGAAAGATGATATCCATGCATGGGGCCAGAAGCCCCACGTGGGAGATTGATCATAATTGGCTGAGAAAGGATTAGAGGAGATTTGTAAAATCACTCTTTCTCTCTTCTCCCTTCGTTCTTTTCATTTCCATCCCACGCATCCTCCACGTGATCCATGGCCCCTCTCTCTACATTTTCTGCAAAAAAACACTCAGTCGTGTTTTAATTTCCATAATCTTCTGGAAAGATTTACCTTTTTGTTGTTAATTATTAAATTGATATAAGAAAATGAACTTCATAGAGGTTGGATTTGCTCTAAAAGCATGATTACATAAAAAGAATAATCGAAAATTTTCGGATTTTTAAAGGAGTGCTAAATAAATAAAGACTTTATATAGCAATTGTAATATTATGGCTCTTCTTGAAACAATATGTAAACCATTGTTTATAAATAATATAAGTCTTTAGACTTTTTTTAAGGCTTGCATCAAGAAACAAAAAAATAATAAGATATCCAATGTATAGCTACGGTGACTACCGTTGTGCGTTAGATCTTCGATTTGAACATTGAAGTACATAAGAGGACAGATAATAGGTCTGGAAGGCCGGAACGTCAACTCCTGAGTCTAGACAAGAGGGGAATGAACTTGTTTAACTATATACTATGTTAGTTGCAACTATTATGTGATACATACATTAGTAGACTTCTGTCGTAGTTTGAATCATAGAAGAACCAACGTAGTTTTACTCGACATGTTACATAGAAATGTTTGATACTGAATTCTTATGACAGTTATTATAACAGTTATGTATGATCATCCTCCTAAGTCCTAATACTCCTAACCATATCAACATTTTTATATAATAAACTATAAAGTGAAGAGGTATATAAATAATTAAGATCGGTAAAAGAAACCCATAAAATACAAAATTTTGCTCCAATATATCATCGCATAAATGATTTATCGATACAGATTAGCGGAAAACAATACATCTAATATCAACGGAAACATTACATCAGGCGTAAGTTACACTATTGAAATATCTGTCTGATGATTAACTTAGCTCGTTATTTTCATGTTTTTGTCATCTATTAATGACACAAACCCACCGAAAATACAAGTAATAGGACCAACCAAATGTCGTCGATCTCGTATAGATATTAGATACTATTCATAATTTAATCATCTACATAATTGACTCCTAAAAATATCAATTCGGGTATAGTCGTATCACCATGACATGTGTAGTATACGTTACGATAATGGAAAGCAAAACAGAAAAGAAAAAAAAAAAAAAGCAAAGTGATCAATAGTTTTTTGGTGGGGTAAGGGGACGCGGGAGATTAAAGTTTTTGATTCTAGACCAATAAAAGGATGACACGTCACTCATAACAATCTACATTGAGATCAAATAATCGCAAATGGTAGAACAAGCTGAGTGACATGGCGCAAATGGACATGAGAGAGAGAGAGAGAGAGAGAGAGAGAGAGAGAGAGAGAGAGAGAATCTACAAAGGTTACGTAAAGAACTCAGAGACAAACACATTGGAGGTGTTTTGTCGAAATCAAAGGTTTCTGCACAAGGATCCATCAAATTCAGACATTTAATAAAACTATACATATTCCTCATCATGTGGACCTCTCAATTTGAGTCCTGAAACAGCAACTATTCCCTCGAATCAAATTAAAACCCTATTCATCACTTTCTCTCTCATTCCTCTCCTCGTCAACAAGATTACAAACGAGACGCCTATTCTCTCTCATCCACTTATTCATTTACCTAGATACTTCCTTATCCAACTCTTAAGATCATGCTATCGGTTTTCATTTGAATCCGTATGACGGTATGAGTGAATCTGTCGTTACGAGTGTATATCATTTATAACAAATTTGAAAACTATTTATGTGTTAAAAGAAAATTGTGTAGGTATTGTAACGTATATACATATCTTTTTATGCTTCCAAAAACAACAACGGTGTCAAACAGGCCAGTAATATTATGTTCGTTCTGAATCCAAAAAATGTCCCTAAAATAGAAGTTCAGAGTCGAGTTCGGTCCCAAATTGTAACTAAATAGTTAGGGTTGGTTTGAACTTTGAACCAGGTCCCAAAATTATAAGTCTTGGATTAACCAAAAATGTGAAAATAACGAGAGAAAAAAGTAATGAACGAATAAAAGTTTTTACCCGGAAAGTAGTGGGGTAGTTCAACCGGCGGGTAGGTCTCGAGTTCGAACACCAACTATGGAAAGGAAATTATATTTATCTGCTCGAGCTAGTTCCCAGTCCGAAAAGTTTATGGAGGCCCGAATTATTTTGGTAAAAAACACACAGATTTGGTTTAATAACCTGAAAATCTAAATAGACACATAGCCTAAACTTTTCAGAACCCGATAAAGGTCGCTACGAAACGGCATTCATCCAGTGAAATATGACCTTTCTATTTATAATTAACTTTTGTACCAAATAATTAAAGCAAATCATAACCACTTTAATTAACTTCTTTCCGCGGTTATGCTTATGCATGGCATCTTTTGGTCGTATATATATATATATAGATATTATTTTTTGGGCTATATCAGCTCTTAAATACTAGGCTATATATTCATGATTATTCTCACATTTTGTCCAAATTGACAAAGCCATCAAGAATTATTGATTCCTCTACCCATTTTGAATTTTATCGTTCGATTGTTCAAGAATGTAATTTTGGTGGGGTTTCTGAGTAATACTATTAAGTCATTAAGATTGTACGAAAGAAAATTCACTGGAGACGAGACAGCAGAAAGACGCGACAGTGCAAAAAGAGACAAAGGTG